>CAUYUJ010006458.1:140000-142500 GCA_963575745.1 Prorocentrum cordatum
GCCAGGTCGACCTCCAGCCCTTGGTCGGTGGTGACGTGCCTGCCGCCCTCGATGGTCCAGCCAAGCCTGGTGATGGTGAGGAAAAAGGCTGCCACGGGGTCTCTGCAGGTTGCCCAAGGCCGCCTCGCCGTCGAGAGCCGCTGATTGGCCTTCTTCAGCAGCGTGTTGAGGGCGAACGGAGCGGGGTAGCCCAGCCAGAGCGCCATGCCGAACTGCAGCACTACCTGGCCAGCGTTCACCACCGCCGGGTCTCTCTCGATGCCTTTGGGGAAGCACCTCAGCCGCAGGCCGACTGAAGCACCTGGCGCTAGAGGCCCTTCTCCACGCGCTGCGGCTACACGAAGCCCGTGCAGCACCGAGGGGGCGAGGCCAGTCGTGGCCGAGCCCCAGGTGGCGGCTGCCGTGGGGCCGCCCCTCTGCACCGTGGCCACCTTGGCCCCAGCTGAAGTAGTATTAACAGTAGTAATCGTAGTAGTAGTAGTAGTAGTAGTAGTAGTAGTAGTAGTAGTAGTAGTAGTAGTAGTAGTAGTAGTAGTAGTAGTAGTAGTAGTAGTATTAGTAGTAGTAGTAGTGGTAGTAGTAGTAGTAGTAGTAGAAGTAGTAGTAGTAGTAGTCGTAGTAGTAGTAGTAGTAGTAATAATAATAGTAGTAGTGGTAGTAGTTGTAGTAGTAGTAGTCGTCGTCGTAGCCGTCGTACTCGTAGCCGTCGTAGTCGTAGTCGTAGTCGTAGTCGTAGTAGCAGTAGTCGTGGTAGTAGTAATAGTAGTAGTAGTAGTAGTAATAGTTGCTGTTGTAGTGGTAGTAGTAGTAGTAGTAGCCATCGTAGTAGTCGTAGTAGTCGTAGTAGTAGTAGTAGTAGTAGTAATAATAGTAGAAGAAGTCGTAGTAGCAATAGTAATAGTAGTGGTAGTAGTGGTAGTAGTGGTAGTAGCAGTCGTAGTAGTAGTAGTAGTAGTAGTAGCAGTACTAGTACTAGTCGTCGTAGTAGTAGTAGTAGTAGTTGTAGTCGTAGTAGTAGTAGTAGTAGTAGTAGTAGTAGTAGTACTAGTAGTAGTAGTAGTAGTAGTAATAGTAGTTAGTAGTAGTAGTAGTAGTAAGTAGTAGTAGTAGTAGTAGTAGTAGTAGTAGTAGTAGTAGTAGTAGTAGTAGTAGTAGTAGTAGTAGTCGTAGTAGTAGTAGTAGTCGTAGTAGTCGTAGTAGTCGTAGTAGTAGTAGTAGTAAGTAGTAGTAGTAGTAAGTAGTAGTAGTAGTAGTAGTAGTAGTAGTAGTAGTAGTAGTAGTAGTAGTAGTAGTAGTAGTAGTAGTAGTAGTAGTAGTCGTAGTAGTAGTAGTAGTAGTAGTACTACTACTACTACTACGACTACGACTACTACTACTACTACTACTACTACCACTACTACTACTACTACTACTACTACTACTACTACTACTACTACTACTACTACTACTAGTATCAGTATTTCCCCAATCAGAGCTTGCCTCTGTAGGGGTACTAGCGGATATAAAGCTGAGGTGAGGTGAGCGGCCGATTTCAGTGGCTGGGGCCGGGTGCCTGGGTGCCCGGGGGGTCCCGGGGGTGCCCGGGTGCCCAGGTGTGTGGCCGATTTCGGTGGCCGGGGTCGGGTGCCCGGGTGCCCGGGGGTGCCCGGGGGTGCCCGGGTGCCCAGGGGTGCCCGGGTGCCCGAGGTGCCCCGAAGTGCCCGGGGGCGCCTAGCCCAATAGCCCTATAGCCCTATATCCCTATAGCCCAATAGCACTATAATCCTATCGCCCTATAGCTGTACCTCCACGACCACCCTTCGGGTGATAAGGAGGTTCGGGGGGGGGAACCAACGTCTCACTCGATCGGTCTCACTATCGATCTCAATATCGACCTCACTATCGGTTTCGCTCGATCGATCTCATTCGATCGATCTCACAATCGATCTCACTCGATCTATCTCATTCGATCGATCTCGCAATTGATATCACAATCGATCTCACAATCGATCACACAATCGATTTCGCAGTCGGTCCCAATATCGATCTCACTATCGAAATCACAATCGCTCTCACAATCAACGTCATCATCATCATCAACAACAGCATCAACATCATCAACATCAACATCATCAACAACATCGTCATCATCATGAGGGCACCGTCATCATCATACACATCATCATCAACGTCAGCATCATCACCGGGACAACATCATCATCATCATCACCACCATCATAATCTCATCATCAACATCATCATCATCATCGGGACATAGTCATCGTCATCATCATCAGCAGCAGCATCATAATCATCATCCTAATCGGGACACCGTCATGATCACCATCGTTCTCATCATGATCATTATCATCAACATCGTCATCATCCTCGGGACACCATCATCAGCATGATCATCTCATCATCATCATCGACATCATCATCAACATTATCATCATCATCATCATCCTCATCATCATTTTGGCACCATCATCATCATCATCATGAGCATTATCAGCATCAA
>CAUYUJ010006458.1:150000-180000 GCA_963575745.1 Prorocentrum cordatum
GGGTCTGAGAGAATCACTCTGCCCTGCCAGCCTGGCGATTTCCTTGCCGTCCACCTCAGACCTCTCAGTCTCTATCCACCTTCTTTTTTTATGAAATGTTGGACAGCCTGCAACGAACGTCAATGAAAATGACAGTCGTTGTGCCCCGCGCGAACTGCGTATCGGATGTCTCTGCACACTGGCGGCGTACTTTCTGCTCGAGATCCACTGTGATCCGAACTTTGTCGTGGTCCGTTGAATTCTCGCCTCCGAGCTGCGTCGTGCCCTCGTCGGCGTCTTCCTCCTCGCTGTTGCGGAGTTCGCTCTGGGGAGGCTGATCGCTGGCCCCTTTGTCTTTCCCGCGCCTCTCGCCCTGCGCCTCGCCCCGAATATGCCATTGCTTTCCTGAGTTGATATTGAGCCACGTCGGCACTTGATCCGACATGGGGATCACCAAATCCCACCAGCCCTTTGGGGCGTAGGTGGTCTACGGAGCTTTCTTTTCCAACCCTCTTCTTCACCTTCGGGGAGGGGTTCGTCCCTCCCCCCACCCCTCCCCTGGACCTGGACGGGGGGGGATCCGCGGGTAGTTGGAGCGTACAAAACGGCCATGGCTGGGAAACCAAAATCATTGGTTTTAAAAAAAGGTGTTGGCCCCATTTTGGCCTCCTGTGAAGGCACTGACTAAGATGACCCTAGGAGTCTGGGAGAGCCAAAGAGATGACCTTCAAGAGGGTTCAAGATATCCCTAGATGCGCCATAATGGTTCCCACGATGCTCCAAGGGGCCCCAAGACCGCTCCCAAACGGCCCCACGAAGGCCCCGAAGAGGCCCAAATCTCCCAAACCGGCCCAACAGGGCTCCAAGAGAGGCTGAGGAGAGCCCCGAGACGGCCCCGAGAGCGCCCAAGAGCGCTCCAAAAGCGCTCAAAGAGGCTACTTTTAGGGCTTCCGAGGGGCAACCCTAATTCATGTCCCCCTCTTGTTTGATCGATGCCCCCCAAAATGGCCCCAAGAGCGCTTCCAAGAGCGCTTCAAGAGGGCCCCAAGGGCCCCCAGGAAGCCCCAGGACGCCCCAACAGGCGCCCAAGAGGCCTACAAGTGGCTCCCGAGAGACAAGCTCTCCGAAGCACCCAAGATGCTTTAAGAGGGCTCCAGGAACGCCAAGAGGCCCCCAAAACGCCCAAGTCGCCTCCACTGGGGGACCCTTCCTCTGCGTGCTGCCCACTTCCCTGATCGATGCAATTCCGCTGTGCATCGTTTCTGGACGGGCTGGTGGGGTTACTTATATATATATATATATATATACACATATGTATGTATATATATATATATATATATATATATATATATATACACACACCTAACAGCGAAGACTGATAAGTTTCTAGTGGTGTCAAAAGAGAGCATCTGATGATTCAGAAGGGAGGTCTGGGCGGCATCCGGACAGCGAGGGCCGGGCTCAGGGCCGGGCTCGTTTTAAGCAAACAGTCAAACACTTCGTGCTCTTCGACTTCCCAGAACTCCATTCCCGGGCCACAATTTGAATGCCCGGAGCCAACTGTAAGCCACTTCGTGGTCTTCGAGGTCCCAGAACTCCACTCCTGGGCAACATTTTTGGATGCTCGGAGCCAACTGTAGGCCACTTCGTGCTCTTCGACTTCCCAGAACTCCATTCCCGGGCCACATTATGGATGCTCGGAACCAACTGTAAGCCACATCGTGGTCTTCGAGTTCCCAGAACTCCATTCCTGGGCATGATTTTGACTGCCCGGAGCCAACTGTATGCCACTTCGTGGTCTTCAAGCTCCCAGAACTCCATTCCTGGGTATGGTTTTGAATGCCTGGAGCCAACTGTAAGCCACTTCGTGTTCTTCAAATTCCCAATCTCCATTCCCGGGCCACATTTTGAATGCTGAGGCAGGCTGATGGTGAGGCTGAGGCAGGCTGAGGCTGAAGGCAGACTGAGGCTGAGGCCGAAGGCAGACTGAGGCTGAGGCTGACGCAGGCTGAGGCTGAGGCTGAGGCAGGCTGAGGCTGAGGCTGAAGCAGGCTGATGCTGAGGCAGGCTGAGGCTGAGGCTGAGGCTGATGCAGGATGAGGCTGAGGCAGGCTGAGGCTGAGGCTGAGGCCGAAGGCAGACTGAGGCTGAGGCTGAGGCAGGCTGAGGCTGAGGCTGAGGCTGAGGCAGGCTGAGGCTGAGGCTGAGGCAGGCTGATGCTGAGTCAGGCTGAGGCTGAGGCTGAGGCTGATGCAGGCTGAGGCTGAGGCAGGCTGCGTCTGAGGCCGAGGCTGAAGGCAGACTGAGGCGGAGGCTGAAGCAGGCTGAGGCTGAGGGGGAATGCTTCCAGATATGCTCCTACACATCGCTGTTAGGTTGCTTTGCCGGGATATTTTTTAACAGCCGCAGGCGGAAGCGCCGGCGGCGGCAGGTCACGGTCGGGCTGCGGCCGTAACAAATTAGCCGGGCGCGCGCGGGGGGCGCGGATCAGGCGGCGGCGCAAGCTGCAGCCCAAGGAGTCTGAAGGGAAACAGGCGCCCAGGGAGCAAGGAGGACGCTGCCAAAATGGCGCGATGCACACCCCCAGTCCAGGGTCGTGTCGGTCCGACGACCACAAGGCAGTGGGGATCTTGACTCCGTGCAAGAAGAGCGTCAGAGAGCCCAGGGTGTCTGCCGGGCATGAGCGAGACCGTAGGCGAGAGAGCTGGCGCAGTCCTGCAGGAAGAAGGGGCTCTGACAGGCTGGTGGGGTTACGCGAAACGTCTAGAATTCCCAGAACGTTTTCTCTGAAGCCCCGAGGGTCTGCGACGAGATGTGAAAACTCGTCCGCTGGGTCCAGGCAGGACAGCCTGAGCGCCTCATCGAAGCTCCGCCATCCATGGAGAGCTCGCCTCTCCTCCTCCACCTCCAGGGAGATGCTCAGGAGGCGACGGCGCTTGCGCAACCTGATGTGACGCGCGTCTTCAAGGAGCTCCGCCGCGCAACTGATCATCTTCTCAGACTTATCGCGTGCCGCAGCGCGTTTCTCGATCTCAAAGGGCGCCCGCTGCTTGCCAGGCAACCGACTGCGCGGGTTCCTCTCAGCTTCTACGCGCTTCTTCATCTGATCGGCCTGATAGCAGTACTCCGTGCGCAGGTGTGATCAGTCAACGCACTGACCACCCTTGCGCCAAGCCAAGAACTTCCTGGTATAAGATCACCCAGTGTCGGCCTGAGGAGGCCCCGTTTGCCCGGCCCTTTCGAAGCCAAGGGTCGCGCCGACGCGGCGCCCAATGAGCCTGGAACTTTATAGAATCGAACACCTGGCGCGCCCTACTTCTGCCTGCGCCCAGCGCGCGCGCCGCCGCAACTGCCCGCGCCGAGCTTCTGAGTGGTTTTCTCGGCGGCGAGTTTCTCCTCGAGGATCCCGATGAACTGCCTTGTCCTCGCGACCCCCCCGAGGAGATGTCTGATGTTCGCCCGCTTCTCCTCTGTCGGCTTTTCTCTCCATGAGCCCATCGCTTAAGCATGTGGCCGAACATGCGACTGGCTGTGTCATGCTCTGTCGGGCGAAAGACCCCGTCGGCCTCGCAGGGCAACTCAACGACGTCGGCGCCCTGCCCTACAGGAGTCCTGCCGCTGCCCTCCTGCGACCGCTCCGCCGCGACCGAGCGCCCCGCCCCCCCCGCGCCCCCACGCCGCGGCGCCTGGGGCGGCCCCGAGGCGACCTAAATCCCGCCCGGACCTGCCTCTGAGGACGGCCGAGCATGCTGGAATTCCTCGCCGTGCTCATGGCGCGCCGCCTCTCGTGCCCGAGCAGCCTCGCCCTCCGTGCCGCCTGCCCCCGAGGGCCGCCTGATCTCTGCCTGGGGCTCTGACAGCTGCGCGTGCGTTGCGCTCGTCTGCGTCTCCAGCGGTCGTTTCTGAGCGCCGCCTGCCCCGGTCGGCCCGACGGCCTCGGCGCGGGCCTCCGCGGCGGCTGGGCGCCCCGACGGGCGCGGGCGGCCTGCCCCTCCCGCTGACCAGCTTCGAACGCGCCCCAATCCGTAAGATCGGCCAGCCCAGGGCAGTGACAATCTCATGCGTTTGCCCTCGCGAGCCGAAGGAACCCTCGAGGTCGGCGCCGAGGTGGATGATGCCAGACATAGGGGCGGGGGCGTGCTTCAAGCCGGCCACCCCGCGGCCTCTCCGAAGCTCAGCCCGCCGCTGCCGAAGCGGACATTGCCTCGCGTCGTCTGCGCCCGGCCGAAGCCGCGAGCCGTCAGCGCCAACTGCTGCTACTGGGGCCGAGCGCGCTGCTGCAGGCCCCCCTGAGCCGTGCCTTCCCCGCCCAGGCAGGGGGGCTGCCTCGGGCCTGAGCCTCGCCCCTCGCGGCGAAAACGACGCTTCGTTGGAGCCCGGAGCGCCGCGGACACAGTGGGCGCCGGCGCTCGCGCGCTGGCGCCCGGCGCCGAGGGCGCCAGCGCATAGGCGCGAGCGCTAGGGGCTGACCAGTTCAACGCCCGTCGGAGCTCCTGTCTGCGCATCTCAAGCTTGGGCGAAGTACGAACAAGTAGCACTGGGCCTGGAACGTCGCCCCCCCCGCGGCACCCCTGCAGACACGAGGCAAGCCGCCTGATGGGGCGGCGCGTGGAGCCGCGGCTGCTCCGCGATAGAAAACCAGGCGTGGAGGGCAATGCGTCGCAAGACTTACTGACAATAAAAGCAATCGCCCTTAACGGCAGTAGCGTTACTCAGAAGTTAGAAGAGGCGCCCAGTAGCAGTGGCGGCAACGCATCGCTGTAATTCTGATGATGGCACATGGCGCAGCAATACTAATGGGCGCAGTCGTCGGAGCGGTATATCGAAGACGCGGAAGTAGCAGTAGTGGTCGAGGAATGCCCACCTGACGCCGAAGCCCCTCTGGCCCTCGCGGGCGCCCCGATCCAGCGATGGCTCGTTGCAGCGATCGATCGCTGGCACCATCACCTTCGCGCCCGCCCTCTTGAGCGCGGCCGATGGCCCGCGCGCTGCGAGCGAGGGCCCCCCCCCCCTTGGCCGGCCCGCGGGGCAAAGACAAGAAGGATGTCATTGACGGGCGCGGGCGGAGGGGTTGCCACTCAGAAGGACCTGCGCCAGCTCAATGAAGACAAGGGCAGCGCGGCGCGACCGCTGCCGGGCCGGGCACGGGGGCCCGCCGGGGCCGGGGGGGGGCGGGGCAGACGCGGGGGATCACCCGCTCAATGGTGGCCCGCGTCAGGGGCGGGGCGCCCGACCAGTCGAGCGGCTTCGCAGTCTGTTTCAAACGCTTCTTTACATTCTCGAGCGGGGCTGATTTCGGCGCGAGAACAGCGGCCCAATGGGCCCCCGAGGCTTCGGGCGCGCGCGAAGGACAGGCGAGGCCGGCGCCCGCGGGGGTCGAGGCCCTGGAAGGGGAGAGACTTGCCCTGAGGGGCCCATAGCTTGCCCCGGCGCCGCCCAGTCTTCGCATGCGCTCGGAATCTTTTCTTTTTTTTGAAATGGAGCGTTTGCAGCTTGGGCCCCCTGCTGGGCCCCGACTGACCGAATGTCCAAAATGCCCAGCTGAAGCTGTTCGCGCAGCCCGCGGAAGCCCGCCGGCCACTTCGACGACGCGACAGGCGACGGCGACCCGGCGCCAGCCATGAACTCCGCGACAATCGCAGAGCGAACCCGCGTGCCACGCGCAAGCCTGGCGCCCCGAGCATGCGCGCAGCTCTCGGCGTGGAGCGGAACAGCAGCAGGCGCGCCTCAGGCGGCGGTGTTCTCGCGCGCGCCAATCGGTCGCGAGCCGCGCTCGCAGCCCGCGGCATCTTCGAAATGTCCGATGGAGAAGTGGGCGAGGCCAGCGCATTTGTGCATTCCTGCGATCCACAAACAAAGCGAGAGACAAGCCGATCCTCCAGCTGACGGCGTCTTCTGGAGGCCAAAAACCACTGACCCTGGGGCATGATCCCAAATTCCTTCCTCATGCAAACGATCGGACTCAATAAAGACTGTCGCTGCAATGTTCCATTGGTCCGGAAGCCGACGGCCCCCCGCAGCGCATTGCGTCGGTCCGCCAGGATCCAACTCGCTCGTCTCCGACAAAGTGCCCCGCCACGTCGATCCACGTTCTCTTTGCATGGGCTCCGCAATCAGTCCAATCCCTCCTCAAGCTCAAGCGCGCGAAAATGCGTAGGGGCGTCCGCGTTGAAGGTCATGCCGCCCATGACGATGACTGCGACCTTCTCAGGGCACTGGAGCGCTGCCCTCGATCCAGCACGGATCCGAGCAGCAATGGCGCCGACCTGCGTCTGGGTCAAGCCGAGTTGTGGATATTGAAATTAGACCGCTAGTACGGTCTCACCACGCTCCGAGGTAGCCGCTGACCTGATAACGAGCCTCTGCGCGCGCCAGGGCACCGGACCGGCTCCGAATGCCGAGTCGACCCATTGAGAACACAGAACACCCTCTTCAAATTTCGCCTAGGGCACCACTGGCAACAACATCGCAACTCCGCCAGCGTTGTGCCGTGGAATAGTGGCTACCATGCCGAAGTGCATCCGTCTCCGATGCAATTGCGAGCGGAACTCTGGGACAATGCCATGGGCCCCCACAGAATGACGCCTGCAATCCATGCTGAGCTTGTTACATTTCTCGAATGTGAAATTTCTTTCATGATGGGGCAAGGCCCGCGCTCCACGCACACAGGGGGATCTTCTCCGCCGAGCCGCGACGCCGACAGTCAACATCCCGCCTATGCATACTGAAATTAAATATGCCACTGGATATCGTCCTCCACCGAATAAAGCGATCGTTGGCAGTCTCCTGCGACGCCGTCTGGTCCAAACCTTTGTTGCGCACCGCCGCGTAGTTCCAAGGAGGCCTGGGGCGACACTCGCGGGTTTCATGTGTCTGCGCCGCGATGGGCGGGACCCCGTCAACATGCGCCAAACCTCTGGCTCTGTCATGCTTGGTACGAAGCTGGGGGCACTTATCCGTGGCCATGGTTGCGACCTTCTTTGTCTGGTTTGCTTGGGGAGTTGCCAACAATTTTCCATTGGTTGTCTTGAGTTCCCGCTGCCGGAAGTCACTCCAGAACTTGAGACTTCACATCTGCGGCCGATGCGAAAACAAACATATTAGCGGCAATAATCGTTTGCTCTGGCTGCCTATCTTAAACCTCCACTTCCGTGTAATATTTGATGGGGGGGGCCTCTCCTGCAATAGTATTCCCTCCCACATGTCTTCCGTTCGTTTGCGCATGTCCGCCTTGGAAGAGCCCATCGCGTTCTGACTCGCTTGGAACCCTGCAATCTCAGAAGCGACCTGCTCATGGATAATCCCCAGACTTTCTGCCATCTGCTTGGCGACGTTACATGTGTGTTGTGTTGATATCAGATACGATGGGTTGCTTCAGTGCGCCAAATTTGTTGTCGACCGTGTCCGGCATTTCTTTCTGAAAAGGCACCCAAGTGGTCCTCGACACGCGAGCTGGATGCTGCAGCCTCACGCCCGTTAGACCTGCCACGTGCAGGCGTTGCCGCGACGCCGCCTACCACATCCACGGGTCACCCCACGGGATCCACGCCACGGCTCACGTTCCATCCCACGGGTCACCTCCCGCATCAGACCAAAGGTTGGCAGCAGGAGGGGAACTGGCAGCAGGCGGCTCATCCTTGGGGCTGCGGCTGCGCTGGGCATGCTTTGGCATGGGGCGCGCGCCAGGAGGCGCCCGCGCGGGAAGGCACTGTGGCCGAAATGGCTGCGGGTGCGAGAAGACGCATTCGCGGGCTGTCGCCGCGAACCGACTTGCAGCAGTGGTGTCGCCCCGTCACTCGTAACAGATCATCGGACAGGCCCCGAAGTTAATCATGATTGAGTCTGTTATTTGACCTTCACATAGTTAGCATTGAACAAAATTTGCTACGGACATCTCACCCGCTTACCTCCGATCAGCGTACAGATATCAGGTGCGGGCCAACATTTTTCCCGAAACTAATACCCCAACCGCGTCACAACTAAGCGAGGAGACGGAGGATCAGGGAGGAGGATGCGGGAGGAGGAGGAGGAGGAGGAGGAGGGGGAGGAGGAGGAGCCTGTACCTCCCACGGTATGATTATGCCACTACGCGGCCCCTTTGCAATGACAAGCGTCTTATCCCGCACATCTTGTAGGGGGGTGATTCGGATGTAGGAAACGCAGACATACATCGGAATCGAGCAGATCACGACGCTGGAGGTAGGGTTCTTCAGAGGCCAGCAGTCCCTGAGGGTCTCCAGAGGCCTCTGGGGGTCAAAGAAAAATTAAACATTTCAACGTATATGCATCTTCGATCCTCGAGAGTCCGCTCCTTGAACCGTTCGATCCTCTATCCCCTCCCGGGGGGCCAAAGGGCTCTGCGGTCCCATCGGGAGATAATTAAGAAGTCATTGTGGGGCACCCGTTCGCAGGCCACTTTCTTACTTGAGGTGCCCATTTACTGAAGGACCCCCGGAGCCGCCTGAGAAGCCGACGACCACGCACGGGAGCTCCCAGGGCCCCCGCGAGCTGAGGCAGAGCGGCGGCAGGTTGTACGCCTCTTCCGGCGCGGGGGGGGGGGGGACGCGCGGCGAGGGCCTCTTTCTCCCCAGGGGCAGGCGCGGCGCTGCGTTGGGAACGGTGAGCTCCAGGGAGGGAGGAGAGGGAGGGGGGAGAGGGAAGGAAGTGATGGAAGAGGGAAGGGAGGGAGGGAGTGGAAGGGGGAGGGCAGGGAGGGAGAGGGAGGAGGACCAGGCACGGAAGCTCCAAAAGGACCCGCGAGCTGAGGCAGAGCGGTGAGAAGTTTTGCGCCTCTTCCGCAGGTGCGGGGGGGGTGGCTGGAGCGGCGAGGGTATCTGGGAGACGGCGGGGTGCTGTGAAACCGTAAGCTTCAAAGCAGGGGCCTGAGAGGATTAGTTGGAGCCATGCGCGCCCCCCCCCGGCCCATTGATACGTAGCACCCCGCAATTGCGGATAAGAGTGAGGGGGCGGGCGCGGGCGACGCGGGCGTCGTCGAGCCGGCGGACCTCGTGGCCCCCAGCTTCCCTGTCGATGGCGCCCTCCTCCTCCTCCTCCTCCTCCTCCTCCTCCTCGTCCTCGTCCTCATCGTCATCGTCATCCTCCTCCTCCACCTCGTCCTCCTCCTCTTTTTCCTCGTCCTCACTCTCCCCCCCTCGTCCTTTCATCATCGTCCTCACATTGTCGTCCTCCCCCTTCATCGGCCTCCATCGTCGTCCTCCCATTGTCGTCCATCATCATCATCATCCTCCCCCTCCTCGTCCTCCTCCTCCCCCTCCTCCCCCTCCTCCTCCCCCTCCTCCCCCTCGGCATTGGTTTGTTCAGTGAACGTGGTTTGGGTCGCGGGTGGGTCGCGGGCTCTCCACCTCCACCTGGAAGGAATGTAAAAACAGCCCGCCGCAGGCGCCAAACAATTTGGTTTGTACACTGAACGTGGTTTGGGTCGCGGGTGGGCTGCGGGTTCTCCACCGGGAGCGAATGCAAAAGATGCCCGCCGCAGGCGCCGAAAAATTTGGTTTGTACCCTGAACGTGGTCGCGGGTGGGCCGCGGGGACTGCAAAAGATGCCCGCCGCAGGCGCCGAAAAATGTGGTTTGTACCCTGAGCGTGGTTTGGGTCGCGGGTTGGTCGCAAGTTGGTCACGGGGTGGGTCGCGGGCTCTCCACCTGGAAGGAATGCAAAAAAAGCCCGCCGCAGGCGCCGAAAATGGTGGTTTGTACCTTGAACGTGGTTTGGGTCGAAGGTGGGTCGCGGGTGGGTCGCGGGGTGGGTCGCGGGTGGGTCGCGGGTGGGTCGCGGGTGGGTCGCGGGTGGGTCGCGGGTGGGTCGCGGGGTGGGTCGCGGGGTGGGTCGCGGGGTGGGTCGCGGGGTGGGTCGCGGGGTGGGTCGCGGGGGGTCGCGGGGTGGGTCGCGGGTGGGTCGCGGGTGGGTCGCGGGTGGGTCGCGGGGTGGGTGAGCAGGTTGGGTCGCGGGTGGGTCGCGGGGCGGGTTGCGGGATTGACGACGACAACAAACAACAACAAACAACAACAAACAACAACACGAATCCGCACCGCGGAATTCCACTTCAGCCACGCACCGAGGGACAGTGAATGACCGTTCGGCCCCCTCACTCTGACCCTGAACGTGGTCGCGGGTGGGCCGCGGGCACTCCACTTGAAACGACTGCAAAAGATGCCCGCCGCAGGCGCCGACAAATGTGGTTTGTACCCTGAGCGTGGTTTGGGTCGCGGGTTGGTCGCAAGTTGGTCACGGGGTGGGTCGCGGGCTCTCCACCTGGAAGGAATGCAAAAAAAGCCAGCCGCAGGCGCCGAAAATCGTGGTTTGTACCTTGAACGTGGTTTGGGTCGCGGGTGGGTCGCGGGTGGGTCGCGGGTGGGTCGCGGGTGGGTCGCGGGTGGGTCGCGGGTGGGTCGCGGGGTGGGCCGCGGGCGGGTCGCGGGGTGGGTCGCGGGTGGGTCGCGGGGTGGGTCGCGGGGTGGGTCGCGGGGTGGGTCGCGGGGTGGGTCGCGGATGGGTCGCGTGGGTCGCGGGTGGGTCGCGGGGTGGGTCGCGGGTTGGGTCGCGGGTTGGGTCGCGGGTGGGTCGCGGGGCGGGTTGCGGATGGGACGACGACAACAAACAACAACAAACAACAACAAACAACAACACGAATCCGCACCGCGGAATTCCACTTCAGCCACGCACCCAGGGACAGTGAATGACCGTTCGGCCCCCTCACTCTGATTACGCCGACGCCGATTACGAGTACCAATTCGACGCGGGGACGCGGAAAACTCGCGGCGCACCGAGCGTTGCACCTTCTGGCCCGCCACCGCCGCCTGAGGTGCTGCCCAGGGGCGCCGCAGAGTAATCGCCTCGACACGGGCCAGACCGAAACGACACCTCTTGGCTTGAGTTGTGGGGACTCGGCGTCACCGGCAGCACAATCTTCTGGTGCGCCGAGACCATGGGTGACGCGGCCGTCCACGCACTCGGGAGCCTGAAGGCCGCGTTCCCCACCCGAGTTCGGGGCCGCGCTCACCCTGAAGGTCATCCCCTCGTTGACCGCTCACGGCTTGCGGACCATCTTTGCACCATGCAGCTGGGCCGCTTGGCTGACCCATCTGCTCTTTGCGTGCTGCCCTCGGCGCCCGCCTGGCGATGCAGAGTCTGATGAGCTTCTGCCAGCAGCAGTGCCGCAGCCGACGCAGGTCAGCTGGGCTGGCCTTGGCGCAGGCAACGAGACCACCGCGGAGTACTGCCGCAGGAAAATCAAAGTCCGCGGCTCCCAGCGCTAGCCGAAGGACCTCCTCGCAAGGACAGACGGCCACGCGGCTAGTGCCCGCTTGAACCCTACCGACCCCAAGCGTGTCGACCGCGCCGGCTTCTCGGTGGGATCGCGACCTCGTCAAAAGCGCGAGCGCCCGCCAAAGGCGCATCCGCGTCGAGGAGCAGGCCCATGCTGCATCTCTGCCCGACGGCCAGGTTGAAGGGCAAGGCCAAGGAGACCGACTGTGCCGAGTACGCCGCCCTGGATGCCGAGGCCATCGTTGGCTGGGGGGCCCGCGCCCACTTCACCGCATGCCTCTTCGGCGTCCTAATGGCCTAGGTCCTCAAGAGCTTTCCCGCCCTGTGCATCTGATGTGGAAGCTGCTGCCGCCGGCGTCGCCGCCATCGTCCCGCGACTGGCGGTGCGACGCCAGGCACGCAGCCCAGCGACGTCGCATGCTCCCTCGACCAGGAGAGCGAATCGGAAGCCGAGGCCGAGGAGAAGCCCTGCGAGGCCGTGAAGTTGGGCCTCATGGTGAAGGGTACCGTTCGCCCGCTTGCCTCCGATGGGTGCATGGGGGGACGCCGGCCCAAGCCCCGCGACGCTCCTGGTCGAAAACGGTCAGGCCTCAGACCTGCCGCCAGCGTCGGAGGGCAGCAATGCCGAAGCTTGCCTCTGCGCACACCGCGGCCAGGTGCACCGCGCCGCGAGGTATCAGAACCAGGATAAGTGCTCGCAGGTGTGACGCTCTCTCGCCAGGCGGGGGACACATGCTCTGGCGCCCCCCTCCTCTCCGCCTCGTCCACGCAGCAGGAAGCAGCCCGAGAGCAAAGCCTTTCTGAGGCGGGCGAGGCCTGGTTCGATCGAAGCTCGTGGCAATCAAGGAACAGCGCAACGTAAAACCTGGGACTTGGATCGGGGACGCACTAACCCGGGCCAGACCGAACCCATGTCGGCCAGGGCCCTGTCGCCAAGCCTGGCCAGCCGCTCAGAGGCTCCCAAATCGGGGTCAGCGGAGGGCGAAGGGGGAAATCGGCCCCACGTGGTCCTCAAACCAGCATCAGCCAGAAGGGATTGGCTGACCCCCCGTTGCGTGAGCCCCGATTGGAGATTTGGTCAGGAGCTCCCGAGGCCAACTTGGCGGCGCGCACAAGGGGGTAGGAGGAGGGGGGAAGGCTTCTTAGAAGGAGGCTGCTTCTAAGAAGGTGTCTCCCCCCTTCCCCCTACGTATAGCCCCCTCTGCGCATGGCCGAACGTTGCAGACAAATCGTGGCATCGGACGTCCGGGAAGCCTCTCACGTCCAAGGCACGGGGCAGCCTCGCGCGCGCGCCCGCACTGGCTCCCCGCTCTCCACTGCCGCTCGCATCAGAAGGCGGTGCTCAGATGCGGCCATCACGCTATCGGCCCTGCCTTACCTGCAAGAGATAATGCGACCTTTTTATTTTCTTGGGCAGGCTGTTGGGCGACGCTTCACCCGGAGCGTCATATGCGACCTCCTCCTCCTCATCCTCCTCCTACCATCTGGCAGAACTGCACCACATTCGCACGTGTGGGCATCGCAACGAGAGCCTAAGGAACGCGATGAGGACGCGCGCATTCGTGCTGCTCAGAGCAGTGGCCACGAGAGAACGGCGATGATGACTCAGACGCTGCTTTTTTGGTTGAGGCGAAGAGGGAGTCTGCGCTCACGGTGACCAGTGCAACAACGGCGCGGCACGTGAGCATGGCAGGGACAATACAAGTGGGGTTGAAAAAACGTCTAGCTTTCCGAGCACCTCAGGGGGCCGATTAGGGGCCATTGCGCCAACTTTCCTGAAATCGTCGCCGCCCCCCCCCCCCCGTTTACTGCTCCCCGTTGCCGCCGCCCGCCCGACTTTCGCCACGACGGCGCGGGCCCCGCTCCTGTCGCCGCGTGAGCCGCTCGACCTCGGACGACCTCCGCCGCCCAGGGCCCTCGGGAAACTACCAACGGGCCTCAACCGCCTTGAACACCCACGCTGCCAACGCGCGTTGTCCACACCAGCTCACCGTGCACACGTCCTAGACACACACACACACACACGCCGAGAGATAGAGAGAGAAAGAGAAACAACACAAAACGACAAAAAGGGAAAGCGTGCGTGTGTTCAAAGAAGGAACGCGCACACGCATCCCACCCCCATCTGAATTGTTGGGGGTGGGATTCGTTGGTGCGCGCTCGCGATGCTCATGTCCCAACCCGCCACACCCTGCCTCGTCTGCGCCCGAGCATGAGCTCCTTCCTTGCCTCCACCCCCGCGCCGCCCACGTGAAAGGGGGAAGACGACATGCGTCGCAATTCCCCATGGATGCATCGCTGCGCGATTATAAGCGGACGACGACGGCGGCGAGCGACCACCGGCAAACGATTACAAACGGGCGACGAACGACGAACGACGGACGACGATCGACGAACGACGACGACGACGATGATGACGACGAGCGACGAACGACGAACGGCGAGGCGACGAGGACGACGATTGTCGACGAACGGAGGACGACGACAAACGACGCCGCAACGCGTATCGCAACGCGACCACCGCGCGGAGGGGGATCTGCATGAAGAATTGAAAGGCTTTCTCGGGAAACCTCAGGTCGCCAGGCCTCTCTGGTCATGCGTCGAGCGCGCGTCGCGCCACGCATGGTGGGACAGTGCCGCCCCTTCGGCGGTAAAATTGTTTGCGCTCGAATCAGCTGGCGCGCGGCGGCTGGCCTGGACAACGATCGCGCGGGCGCAAGCGAAGACTCCCGCGTCGAATGGTTGGCCCAGCCCCAGAACGCAGTGTATTGCGCTGGGGTCGGCGCCCGGCTCCATCCGACTCCGAGCCCGACTGGCCAGCGCCCGAACGCACGCGGGATGACTCGTCTCGTTGCGTCGGTAGCGCACTCGGCAAACGATGGCCGCGCGGTGGTCGGCGCACAGCGCCAAGCGGGACAGCGCCTCGCTGCGCGGCTGGCAACGTGCGAGTGCTCGCGAGCGCCCCCGCGGGCGCGTCGACATCCAAGCCAATCGCTCCGCAGCCACCGCGCGAGGAGGAGTGGGGCTGCATGAGAAGATGTCATCTGCAGCCGCGTTGTTCGCGATGGGGTCGGCGCGCGGCGCCAAGTAGCTCCCATGCCTGCCTGCATCAAGCTCGAGCGCGCAGGGTAAGAGTCGCGCGTCGCAAGGTTGGCCCAATCTTGGATCGCAATGCGCTGCGCTGGGATTGGCGCGCGGCACCGATTCCATTTCGCGCGCGCCTGGCCAGCGCTCGAGCGCAGGCGGGATGACTTGCCGCATGGCGTCGGCAGCCTTCTCCGCTAACGGTGTTCGCGCGGTGGTCGGCGAGTGGCGCCAAGCGCGTCAGCGCCTCACTGCGCGATGCGAGAGCGCGCGGGCGTCCCTGCGGATGCGTCGCAGCGGCGTTGCAAATACAAGCTATCGCTCCGCGACCACCGCTCGGAGAAGAGGGGGGGCTGCATGAGAAGACGTCAGCTGCAGCCGTGCTGTTCGCGCTGGGGTCAGCCCGCGCCGCCAAGCAGCTCCCTCGCTTGTCTAAATAGCGTTCGCGAGCACAAGGGAAGACTCGAGCGCCGCATGGTTGGCCCAATCCTGGAACCTCCTGGGCTCCTGGGGCCTCCTGGGGCCTCCTGGGGCCTCCTGGTGTCTCATATTGCCTTCTGGGGCTTCCGGGTGTTTCCTGATACCTACTGTGGCTTCCTGTGGCCTCCTGGGGCTTCCTGCGAAACTCCTGCAGCCTCCTGGGGCCTCCTGGTGCCTCCTATGGCCATTTGGGGTCTCCTGGTGTTTCCTGGTACCTCCTGTGGGCTCCTGTGGTTTTCTGCAAGCCCCCTGCCTCCCGGGGCCTCCCGGGGCCTCCTGGTGCCTCTTGGCGCCTCCTGGTGCCTCCTGGCACCTCCCGGGGCCTCCTCGTGCATCATGGGGATTCCTGCTGCCTCCGGATGCCTCCTGTGGTCTTCTGGGGCCACCTGGAGCTTCTTGTGCTTCTTGGGGTTTCCTGGGGCGTTTTGGAGCCTCCTGGGGCTTCGTGGTGCCTCTTGGGGCGTCCTGGTGACTCCTGGGGTTTCCTGGGGCCTCCTTGGGCCTCGTGTGGTCTCCTGTGGCCTTCTGGAACTTCCTGATGTTTCCTTGGAGTTCCTGGGGCCCTCCTGGGGCCCTGTGGTTGCTTTCTGCGAGCATCCTGGAGTTTCCTGGTGACTCCTGGTGCCTCCTAGAGCCTCCTGGAGCCTCCTGGTGTTTCCTGGGGGCCTCCTGGGGTTACCTGGTGCCTCCTGGGGCCCCCCCGAGGGCCTCCTGAGGCTTCCGGGGGCATGGGGCCGTTTCGGGGGCGCGCCCACGAGCGCCGCGTGCGCGCGGGCACGCACGGGGGCGCCCCCGGGGCGTTTTTCGGTCAGGCGCAGCTCGCTGGCGGTTCCAGATATTGATTCTGAGTTTGTGGCCCCCCCCGTTCCTGAGACGGCGGGCGAGCTAACTCTCGCCTGCCCACGTAATCAATGCGTCTGGCACTCCGCAGAACGCTCCGACAACTGGTCGCTCGCTGCCTGACGATTGTCGGGGCCAGCGCTCGCTCCAGAGCGAGAGGGAGAGAGAGAGAGACAGAGAGAGAGAGAGAGAAAAATAAGTACAACACATAACACATAGAGAAAGAGAGAGACAGAGAGAGAAAGAAAGAGAGAGAGAGAGAGACAGAGAGAGAGAGAGAGAGACATAAAGAGAGGGAGAGAGACAGAGAGAGAGAGACAGAGAGAGAGAGAGAAAGAAATACAAGACATAGCACATAGGGAAAGAAATATATGACGGCGGCAGAGGCGAGGGGGCAGCGCTGCCCCGTTCACCGCGAAGCAGATGACGAGCCACAGGGTCAGCGCGGCCCACCGCCCGGTGATGGCTGCCAGCACCGCAATGCCGCCAACGTTCATGAGCACGATGAGGTGGGGCAGAGCCTGCGAGGCGAGACAATGTTGTTGTTTAGGAGGAGAAGGATAAGGAGGAGGAGGAGGAGGAAGATGAGGAGAAGGGGGGGAAAGGCAAGATGCCGAGAAGGAATCCCACCAGGCCTCTGGGCGCAGGTGGTTTACAATTACTCATAATCTTTCTACGGAGATCCCTAGATGCAGCAGGGAAGCCCTTCACGCACAACCCAGGCACGGTGGCGGGCTGGGCCGAAGGCCACTAGATCGGTGTCTGGCGTGCTGGACGCCTGGACGCCCGAGAAGTTTCTGGGTTACTTTAAAGACCCCCCCCGGGCCCCTAGGGCTTCGGCAGAGCGCACCGGTCACCTGGAAGACCTAGTTGCCAAGGTTTTTCCTGCTCCAGATGGCTTCAAGATGGCCCAAGATGGCCTCCAAGACTGCCAAGATGGCCTCCAAATTCGCCCAAGAGGGTCAAGATGGCCTCCAAAACGGCCCCAGAGAGTCCAAAATGCCTCCAAGTTCGCCCAACAACGACTTCAAGACGGCGCAAGACGGCCCCAGAAGCCTCCAAGAGGCCTCTAAGACGGCCCCAGAGGCCTCCAAGAGGTCCTAGGAGAGCCCGACGAAGCCAAAATCGCGTATTCTCCTGAAGTTTACTGAAGGATGTTGGCATTTGTTTCTTTTCGGCCTTCCGATGGCACTAGACAGCCCAGCAGGCCCCAAAGATCGCCCCAAGATGGCCCCAAAGGCCTCCAAGATGACCCCATGACGGCCCAAGAAGCCTCCAAGACGGCCCCAAGAGGGCCCCAAGACGACCCAAGAGTCCTCCGAGACGCCCAACATGGCCTCCAAGACGGCCCTGAAGCGCTCCAAGAAGGCCTTAAGTCGGTTCAGAGAAGCATTCAAGACTGTTTCCGACGGCGTTCGACGGGCCAGGAACGCTCTAAGACGGCCAAACAAGCCCCCAAGAAGCCCCCGAAGGTCATCAAGAGGCCCAAAGAGGTTCCCAAGAGGCCTCGAAGTGGCTCCCAAGAAGCTCGCAGGATGCCCCATGGATTTGTCCTCCCTCTCCTCCGCTCTCCCCCATGTGTTTCCCGAAGGGTTTCCACATCGGTCTGGCTGGGGGAACACATGGTGCGATAGCTTGGCAGATCTCTCGCCACCACATGAGGTCACATGGGCGATTCCACAAGGCAGGGGGCGGCGGTGATTCGTCGTTGGCGCCTTCGTTCTGCACCAGCTATGTATATTCTCCTCCTCCTCCGCCTCCTCCTCCTACATCTGCTGCTGCTGCTGCGCACTCGTCTCGCGAATCCCTTCGTGATGTTCGAACCACTGCTCGCTTGAGCATACCAAGCTACAGTCCAGGGCTGTTCGAAAAGTAACTCCGCCCCCCACGAAATTATCATCTCCCCACCTCCGTTCCCTCCTCCTCCTCCTCCTCGCCCCGCCCCTCCTCCCCCTCCTCCTCCTCTCCTGCACAATTCCACAATCTGGATACCACTGTCCTCTTTCCCCTGACACTATCCGGAGAGTGCCCCGTCCTATCCGCGTATTGTTCTATACACACAAGATTTCATCAATTGTGTTTCCTTTGTGTTGCTTCAATCCAATAATTTCTGTTTTGTCACAATGGTGTTCCCGCTGCACCGTCGCCCTCATTTCCGCGCTTCGGTCATTCAAAGCCGTGCTCCCGCTGCAGCGCTGGCCTCGTTCCCGCGCTGGCAATCGAAAACGACCACATCGGGCATGCACAGAGAACATGGAGCCGGCAGTCAGGACAGGCCCTGTCCGCTCGTAGACGGGGCACTTACCCAGCAAGTCATCCAGTGCCATGCCACGGCATGCAACACGATGCTGTGTTGTGCACCGCTATGCGATGCCATGCTTTGCGTTGCTATGCTTTGTGATGCAACGATTCAATGCGCAATGCCAAGCCATGCTATGACATGCTATGATCTGCCGTGCTCTTCTACGCCATGCTTTTCCATCCATCGCGGGATCATTGCCCTGCTCGGCATCCGACTGTGCAAGTAGATCGGATATCTACGCCATTGTAAGGGATGTGAGGGATAGATAAGACATCTGATGTGACGCTAGCGCACCTAGCTTGCCCTCCCTCCCTCCCCTCCCTCCCCTCCCCTCCCGCGCCTCCCCCTCCTCATCCCCCTCCGCGTCCTGCATCTGCTCCAGAGAGCACTTCGCGCCGTACATGAAGTTGCCTCGCGGCGGATACCAGGCGGCGAGGGCCACCAGCCAGCGGGCAGGGGCAACTGTGGGGCCAGAGCGGACGCCAGCGCTCGCTCCAGCCGCGGCGCTGCCTCGCTGCAGCCTCAGCAGGGGGGCGAATCACGGCCCGAGGTACGTGCGCGGGCCAGGGGTGGCCAAGGGCAACATTGGGATAAGAAGATGGGGCCATGAAATCTGGGGAGATATCATGGCCCCCGCCATGATTTCCCCCTTCCTAGTCATCCCACCCCCCCCTCTTGGCCGCCCCCGATTACAAGGAGGCGGGTTCGCGAGGGAGAAGGAGGAGGAGGAGGGAGAAGGAGGGCGGAGCAGGAGGGAGGAGGAGGGCAAACAGGAAAAGAATGTTACGTGGGCTTGTTCTTTGTTGTCTTGAACGGAAGCACCTGGGGGCCTCCGTGGGCCCGCAAGGACCTCCTGGGCGGAGGAGAAAGCGGAGAGGAAGGGGGGGTGAGAAAGGTGCGGGGGGGTGGGGGGGAAAGTGAAGGGGTAGGGGGTAAGGGCCAAACTCTCGAGAGAAAAGCCGAGGGAAATAGTTGGGCTGGAATCGGCGATGCATCGCCGATAGGCCCCCCAAAGCGATCCTCCATGCTCCTGGGCGGGGAGGGCTATCAGGACCCTATCGGCAGTGATTGGGCGATCGGGGGTCGATTCATCCCCCCCTAGCCTATCTTCCCCTGACTTTGCCCCTGACAAGTGCGCCCCATCCAAGCAAACACGTGTCTCGCAATCGGACAGCAAAGATAGCATTACACTGCACTGTGCATGCTGGAAACCGAAAGGGAGACCACAAACATGTGAGGGACCATACGGCAGACCTTATGGGAGAGCCAACGGGAGACACTAGATGGGAGAACGAATGGCCGTAAGCGTGGGGTGATGAACGTGACGCCAAATGCGCCAGATGCGCCAGTGCTTAATGTAAGCTCGGATCGGGGACAGTGCCGCCATCCCATCCATCTTTGAGCAACGCGACGTAACATGAAAGAAAGTGTTTTTAGCATGGTGCTTGATGTGTGCACCGGAAATCGCTCTGCATGGTCTCTGGTTGGGGACGGTGTGCCGTCGCACGGCGAGACTTACGCTACCGAGGAACCCCACATACTTATATGATGGCTGGAGAAATGAGAGCTGAAGTGAAGCATGTGAGAATGATGTTGGTGGCCGTTGCCCCGCCGATACCGCTGTGCCCTGGACGACCGTCATGGATAGCGGCCGCGGTGAGAGATCACCCCCTGCGCACCCCCTTATGGTGTCGAGAATATGTCATGCCTGCTGTGCCCTGGACGACCGTCACGAATAGCGGCCGCGGTGAGAGACCACCCCCTGCGCACCCCCTATGGTGTCGAAGGTATGCCATGCCTGCTGTGCCCAAGACGACCGTCACGGATAGCGGCCGCGGTGAGAGACCACCCCTTGCGCACCCCCCACGCTGTCGAGAATATGCCCTGCTGTGCCCTGGACGACTGTACGGATAGGCCGCGGTGAGAGACCACCCCATGGTGTCGGAATAGCCATGCCTGCTGTGCCCTGGACGACCGTCACGGATAGCGGCCGCGTGAGAGACCACCCCTTGCGCACCCCTATGGTGTCGAGAATATGCCATGCCTGCTGTGCCCTGGACGACCGTCACGGATAGCGGCCGCGGTGAGAGACCACCCCCTGCGCACCCCCGATGGTGTCGAGAATATGCCATGCCTGCTGTGCCCTGGACGACCGTCACGGATAGCGGCCGCGGTGAGAGACCACCCCCTGCGCACCCCCTTATGGTGTCGAGAATATGCCATGCCTGCTGTGCCCTGGACGACCGTCACGGATAGCGGCCGCGGTGAGAGACCACCCCCTGCGCACCCCCTATGGTGTCGAGAATATGCCATGCCTGCTGTGCCCTGGACGACCGTCATGATGGCGGCCGCGGTGAGAGACCACCCCTGCGCACCCCCTATGGTGTCGAGAATATGCCATGCCTGCTGTGCCCTGGACGACCGTCACGGATAGCGGCCGCGGTGAGAGACCACCCCCTGCGCACCCCCTATGGTGTCGAGAATATGCCATGCCTGCTGTGCCCTGGACGACGACGCGTCACGGATAGCGGCCGCGGTAAGAGACCACCCCTTGCGCACCCCTACGTGTCGAGAATATGCCATGCCTGCTGTGCCCTGGACGACCGTCACGGATAGCGGCCGCGGTGAGAGACCACCCCCTGCGCACCCCCTATGGTGTCGAGAATATGCCATGCCTGCTGTGCCTGGGACGACCGTCACGGATAGCGGCCGCGGTGAGAGACCACCCCCTGCGCACCCCCCATGGTGTCGAGAATATGCCATGCCTGCTGTGCCCTGGACGACCGTCACGGATAGCGGCCGCGGTGAGAGACCACCCCCTGCGCACCCCCTATGGTGTCGAGAAATGACATGCTGCTGTGCCCTGGACGACCACGGATAGCGGCCGCGGTGAGAGACCACCCCTTGCGCCCCCCCCTATGGTGTCGAGAATATGCCATGCCTGCTGTGCCCTGGACGGCCATCACGGATAGCGGCCGCGGTAAGAGGCCACCCCTTGCGCACCCCCTACGCTGTCGAGAATATGTCATGCCTGCTGTGCCCTGGACGACTGTCACGATAGCGGCCGCGGTGAGAGACCACCCCTGCGCACCCCCTATGGTGTCGAGAATATGCCATGCCTGCGGTGAGAGACCACGACCGTCACATAGCGGCCGCGGTGGTGTCGACCACCCCCTGCGCACCCCTATGGTGTCGAGAAATGCCACACCTGCTATGCCTGGACGACTGCACGGATAGCGGCCGCGTGACCACCCCCTGCGCACCCCCTATGGTGTCGAGAATATGACGGCATAGCGGCCGCGGCTGTGTTCTAGACCACCCCCTGCTGTCACGGATAGCGGCCGCGGTGAGAGACCCCCCCTGCGCACCCCAATGGTGTCGAGAATATGCCATGCCTGCTGTGCCTTGGACGACCGTCACGGATAGCGGCCGCGGTGAGAGACCACCCCCTGCGCACCCCCTATGGTGTCGAGGATATGCCATGCCTGCTGTGCCGTGGACGACCGTCACGGATAGCGGCCGCGGTGAGAGACCACCGCCTGCGCACCCCCTATGGTGTCGAGAATATGCCATGCCTGCTGTGCCCTGGACGACCGTCACGGATAGCGGCCGCGGTGAGAGACCACCCCCTGCGCACCCCCTATGGTGTCGAGAATATGCCATGCCTGCTGTGCCCTGGACGACCGCACGGATAGCGGCCGCGGTGAGAGACCACCCCCTGCGCACCCCCGTATGGTGTCGAGAATATGCCATGCCTGCTGTGCCCTGGACGACCGGTCATGGATAGCGGCCGCGGTGAGAGACCACCCCCTGCGCACCCCCTATGGTGTCGAGAATATGCCATGCCTGCTGTGCCCTGGACGACCGTCACGGATAGCGGCCGCGGTGAGAGACCACCCTTTGCGCACCCCCTACGCTGTCGAGAATATGCCATGCCTGCTGTGCCCTGGACGACCGTCACGGATAGCGGCCGCGGTGAGAGACCACCCCCTGCGCACCCCCTATGGTGTCGAGAATATGCCATGCCTGCTGTGCCCTGGACGACCGTCACGGATAGCGGCCGCGGTGAGAGACCACCCCTGCGCACCCCTATGGTGTCGAGACTATGCCATGCTGCTGGCCTCGCACGGCCGCCTTCGCAACCCCCTTAGTGTCGAGAATATGCCATGCCTGCTGTGCCCTGGACGACCGTCACGGATAGCGGCCGCGGTGAGAGACCACCCCCTGCGCACCCCCTATGGTGTCGAGAATATGCCATGCCTGCTGTGCCTGGGCGACCGTCACGGATAGCGGCCGCCGTGAGAAACCACCCCCTACGCACCCCCTTGGTGTCGAGAATATGCCATGCGTGCTGTGCCCTGGACGACCGTCACGGATAGCGGCCGCGGTGAGAGACCACCCCCTGCGCCCCCCCTACGCTGTCGAGAATATGCCATGCCTGCTGTGCCCTGGACGACTGTCACGGATAGCGGCCGCGGTGAGAGACCACCTCTTGCGCACCCCCTATGGTGTCGAGAATATGCCATGCCTGCTGTGCCCTGGACGACCGTCACGGATAGCGGCCGCGGTGAGAGACCACCCCCTGCGCACCCCCTATGGTGTCGAGAAGATGCCATGCCTGCTGTGCCCTGGACGACCGTCACGGATAGCGGCCGCGGTGAGAGACCACCCCCTGCGCACCCCCTATGGTGTCGAGAATATGCCATGCCTGCTGTGCCCTGGACGACCGTCACGGATAGCGGCCGCGGTGAGAGACCACCCCCTGCGCACCCCCTATGGTGTCGAGAATATGCCATGCCTGCTGTGCCCTGGACGACCGTCACGGATAGCGGCCGCGGTGAGAGACCACCCCTTGCGCACCCCTATGGTGTCGAGAATATGCCACGCCTGCTGTGCCCTGGACGACCGTCACGGATAGCGGCCGCGGTGAGAGACCAGCCCCTACGCACCCCCTACGCTGCTGTGCATGTGCTGTGCTGTGCTGTGCTGTGCTGTGCTGTGCTGTGCTGTGCTGTGCTGTGCTGCGCTGTGTAAGAAGGAGAGAGGGGAGGAGGAGACGCGGGTGCACCGCGGCAGGGAAGAAAACCAGAACCCCACGAACCATGTGGGGAAAATGATCCCACCCCTCCGATCTCTGTCAACCGAAAAACACAAAGTGATGGCGGGATGCTCGCACACAGTCCAGTGCTTGCCATGTGCATGTTGCTTTGATTCGTGAAGTTGATGGTGGGAAGTGTTGGCATTGATTCGTGCCGGCCGCTGGGGATCGGGGATGGAGCGTTTACGCATTCGGCGAACATACGAATGGGTGGCAAGGGGGGATGTTCCTCCCTCCTCGCTCCTCCCTAATCCTCCTGACATTATCCTCATCCTACTCCTCCTCGAGGCGGGGTGTGAACAGGGGAAGAAGGAGGAGAAGGAGGAGGAGGAGGAGGAGGAGAAGGAAGAGACAGGTAGAGGGAGGGAGTCGAGGGTGCGCTAGGGGACTCCTGAGAGTCCTCCTCCTCCTCCTCCTCCTCCTTCTCTTGCTCCTGCTGCTCCTCTTCCTGCTCATTTCCTCCTTCTTCCCCAACTCTTCCTCCCGCTCCTCTTTCCTTGTTTCCCTCATGTCCTCTCCGTTACACTTTCTCTCTCTCTCTCTCTCTCGCTGCCTGCCGTCTGCTCTGCTCTTGTCCTCTGTCGCCTTCCTTCACCCGTGCACCCCTCTCCACAACTACTGATGTGTTTTCTTTGAAACGTCAGAGCGGCGCAACCGGACAGGCCCTGATCACAGACACAGAGGTCGACGATGACGGGCAAGCGATGGCGATGTTAGGCATGGTCTCCCTTGCGGTCGTTATTCCTGTCTAGCTCAACGTCGGTATAATCGTTCAGGCCGTACACCAACAAATTCAAGGGGAAGACCTGTTGCGAAAAACTGAGAATTGCAAGCATCCAGCGTCACCAACAAGTATGTGCGAAGCCATCTCCTTTTCCCTCCTCCTCGTCCTCATCGTCTTACTCCTCCCCCTCACTTCCTGCAGCGCGCGGATTGGAAGCGTCATGCACAATCGGGGGAGGGGGGATGAGCCCTTGACGCTCCATTTCCTGCTGAATGCCTGAGGTGACCGGGGCAAAGGCATTCGCCACTCACGAACAACAACAACCCCGAGCTTAGATCCCAACGCAAGGTACGCAAAATCTTCCGCTCCCCTTAGCTGCCACCAACTGCATGCGTGGGTGTTGCGAACGATGACCAAAAAATGAAGATCCTCAACAGCCGAGAAGAGGACGGGCCAATTACACAAGGCAATAATGACGGCTTCTTTGAAGGACTGGCCGTCTCCTGCCCAAATTGCCAGCGACCTGGCACATGGTAGTGACAACCTGGAGAGCTACAGCGTAGAACGCAGTGACAAAGCAAACAAACACCATAACTCCCATGAGTCTTGTCTTGATAGCAAGTGGGCGCAGCATCCGTGCCCTTTTCGAAGCAAACCTCCGCAATGTACATGGTTGATTGTTGGGCAATACAAGAACGAGTTTATTGGCAATGCTGCGATTGCGTTGCCAATGTTGCTTCAAAATCACACACGGGAGGATGCTCCGGTAAAGAGAATTTCGGACCAGTGAAATTTAAGTTGCGAGATCGTGTCTACCATAAGTTGTTGTCAGTGATTGATGTAACGCTCCTCAAACAGCCACTTGGAGGCCCCCAGTCGGCTTTGCAATCCAAGATGGTTCCCAGAAGGCGTCATGAGTGGCAGGCAGCGGTGGGCCAAGACTGCCTCCAACCTGGTCACCAATGTCGACTGGCTGAGCCAAGGTCGGACCCAACGCTCGTTCACATAAACACTTCCAGAATGGAGGTGGCGGCACAGATTCGCCGGAGGCGTCTTCGACAAGACTGTGGCCAAAGTAGAACCCAAAGAACATGTCGGGACTCCATGGGGACCCCGTATTTGTAATCAACATGGAAATCTGAGGTCGTCGTCAACCGGTTCATAACCTGGCTCTCGGTAGGGCGGGTTGTTTCGATTCAGTGGGCTCGATCTTGTTTTATTCCGATCATTTTCGATTGCCCATTCACGTCAGCAACCCTTCCAATCGTGATCATCGATATCATCATCATCGTCATCACCATCGCCTTCATCATCACTCATTTCCCTCACATTACCGTCGTCGTCATCGTCACCCACGGTCGCCAGAGCAGTGCCGACCTTCGGCGGAAGATGGGGGAAGGCATATGGCAAGAACCTGAGTTCGGTGTGAATCATCCGCAATTCATACTGTTCCAGCCAGGCCAGCGTCGAGCGGGGCTCCATCGGCGAGGCCACCGCCCACAAGATCGGCCCGAGATGTTTCTACCAGCGCCGCCGTCTGGTCAAGGGGGCGCACTGGGATCGCGGCCAATTGCTGGGCCACGGCCCAGTTGACGACTCGGGAAGAATATATTGGGCATGGCGTGGCGTTGATCTTGCCTGCCCTCACATTCCGAAACACGTCCGAGCGGATCGCGACGGCGATCTGCAGCCCGCTGTCGGCTGTTGCAGCTTCAGCGTGGCCCTGTGCTGTGGCCGCAAGTGGGTCGAAGGCGCGCAAACGCTCGTCGTGGTGGCGCGCGTTGTGGTCCAGTGCGGGCAGGTTCTCTGCGCGGAGGAACCCTGGCCCTGGTGCGAGGTTGGCCTCTCCCTCGCCCATCCGCGCCTGCGCGGTGGGTCCCCCGAAAAGCGTCGCGGACGCGCGCGTTCAGGAACCGCCGCCGTCTGCGCGCCAGCCGTCGCTCCGTCGCCCTGGCCCCGTAACCTGGATCAATGCGCGCGCGAAAGCGTTGTCGGCGAGCTCCTCTTCTAGGGCGGAGTTCCCGCTGACTGCGAGGAGGGCGTCGGGAAGTTTGCCCCGGGCGACCGCCCCCCGCATGTTCTACGTCAGCGGTTCCAGCCGAAGTCGCCGCGTTCCCCGCGCCGCCCGCGCGAGAGCGGCGAAGCGCATCGACGCGATCGGGGGCAAGTTCGCGTCGGAGTTCAGGCTGCGGAGGGCTTGACAGCCTTCGCTGCCCCCATTCGGGCCCGCGTGGAGAAGGCCCTGCCCGACCCAAGGCGCTGCTCGGTCGCGCCGTTCCAGCTGGGGCACCGCAGCAAACACAGACGCAAATCTGGGCCCAGGAGCGCCTCATCCACGGTTCCGACGACGTTTTTTGCCCGCGGCCCTGTCCAGGCGGACCGCCGAGGCAGCGTTGGGCGGCCGCAGAAAAGAATTGGCACTTGCAGAGGCGGCGTCTATTCCGTCGCCCGGGTGCCATTGCAAAACTCGCTCGACGAAGTCGGCGAAGGCCTTTGGAGGGGCCCGCGAGACACGGAGGGGGCCGCTCCACCGCTGCAGCGCCGGGGTTCCGGGATGGCCCCCCGCCGTTGTAGCCGCCGTTCCATGCCGCGCGCCGAGGAAAGGCGGGGGCCTCAGCCGCGCGGGCCTCCCCCATTCTGCGCGCGGAGGCCCCGAGAGCGCAAGCGCGGCGTCTGCGGCGCCCGCGAAGTCTCTGCCAGAGGGCCCCAGCGTCGGCGAGAGAACGAGCGGGAGGCCAGCGCGCCACCCCGAGGCCGCGCATCTAAACCATTTCGGCGACGCTGGTTCCCCGGGCGGACGTCGAGGAGCCTGCGATTGAACGCGCGCGCGCCGGGGTCGTCGTCGCCCCTGCGCAGCCCCCTTGAGGATCCGATCCGTGAAAAAATTGCGGCGCTGCATTGGTAAACGGCCCGTGCTTATTGCATGGCTTTTGTCCCGAATTAGCTTGCGTTGAAGAACGCGTTCCCGACGAAGAAATCGGTTCCCGAATGCTTCCGGTCGTGCGTGACCGTGCCCCCGAATAAGAGCACCGGTTCCCGAGTGCATCGCGCATGATGCTATGTTGTGCTGTGCTGTATTACACTATGTAATGGTATGGTATGTTATGTTAATGGTATCATATGGCATGTGATAGTATGAAATAATGTCAGGCTATGTTATGGCAGTGCGCAGTGTCATGCTATGTTGTAATATTGTATGGTACTGACACAATAATATCAGATGGTATGTTATGATTCGGTATTACATGTGTTGAGATATGCTGTATGGCGTGAAAGATGGTGTTATGGTATTGTGTAACATGTTCGTGTAATTTTATTGTGCGATGTAGCGTGCTCGTAAGTTGTGGTAAACGGTATGACGTGTTAGAATGGTTGCATATGATGATATGATGTATATGATATCGTTGTGTATACATATATGCTCGCGCCCCCCCACCACACACATATATATATATGTATATATAATAAAGCCTGGTGAAAGGACGCAATCATATGCAGTTGTGATCACCGCAATTCTGAATATCTTCTTCGGTGCTCCCTATGGGGCCACGAAGCGCTGTGCTGGAGAGAAGTTGCTGGGGCCTTCGGCGGGGCCCCCTACAGGGCCACTAAACGCTGCCCTGGGTGGGGGGACCGCATGCGAGAGCAGCCACTGGGGCCTTCGGTGGAGCTCCCTATGGGGCCACGCAGCGCTGCCCTGGGCGGGGGGACCGCATGCGAGAGCAGCAGCTGGGCCATTGGTGGAGCTCCCTATGTGGCCACGAAACGCTGCCCTGGGCGGGGGCCCGCATGCGAAAGCAGTTGCTGCGGCCTTCGGTGGAGCTCCCTATAGGGCCACGAAACGCTGCACTGGGTTAGGGAACCGCATGCGAGAGCAGCCACTGGGGCCTTCGGTGGAGCTCCCTATGGGGCCACGAAACGATGCCCTGGGTGGGGGAACGCATGCGAGAGCAGCCGCTGGGGCCTTCGGTGGAGCTCCCTATGGGGCCACGAAACGCTGCCCTGGGTGGGGGGACCGCGTGCGAGAGCAACCACTGGTGCCTTCAGTGGAGCTCCGCATGGGGCTACGGAACGTGCGAGAGGTGCGCCGAGGGCAGAGGCAAGGATGGGGGGGGGAGGGGGGGGGGTGCGGAGGGGGGGGGGGGGCAAGCTAGGTGCGCTCGCGTCATATATGACATCCTACCCTCCCTCCTATCCCTTACCCTGGCGCAGATCCCCTCTCTACTTGCTCACTCGGATGCCGAGCAGGACAATGACCCCGAAAGGGTACGCGATGCATTGTAGAGCACGGCGTGGCATGGCGTAGAAGAGCACAGCAACACGCAATATCAACCTAGCATTGAATTGCATGCCTGGCATGACACGGGACACGGCGCCAGAACAAACGCGCCGTGAAGAAAGACACGGGACACGGAATGAAGAACACGACTGATAATAGCGAAAGGAGCACGAGTCGAAACGAGCGGAAGCGCGGAAATGAGGCCAACGCTGCAGCAGGAGCACGAGTCGGAACGAGCGGGAGCGCGGAAATTGGCCGAAACGCTCGCGGGACTCGCTGCCGAGGGGCCCGCGGAAACGCTGGACATTGCCGCTGCCCCCAGGAGAGGGGTCAGAGGCGATCGAGCCGATGCGGCCTGATGAACGAGGAAGAAGACGATTGATTGGCGCGGGGGCAAGAAACAGGAATCTGATGATGATGATGATGCTGATGATGATGACGATGATGCTGTTGATGATGATGATGATGATGATGATGATGATGATGATGATGATGATGATGATGATGATGATGATGATGATGATGATGATGATGATGATGATGATGATGATGCTGGAGCGGAAAAGTATCGATTTAAGATTGTCACCGTCAGCACCACTACCATCAGCATCATCACCATCGCCGTCATCACCATCATCACCATCCTCATCATCGTCATCCATACTGGAGACACTCCACTGCCTCACAAAAAGCCCACGCTGTCGTCACCCAGTGTTTTTGGACATTTCCCGAAGCCCTCGATGCGGCTGGCCGAGCCTGGCGAAACTGGCCGGGACGGACCGTGGAAGGGCCCTGGGGACACGTTTCGAGTAAATTCTGGTCGACGACGACGACGACGCCGACGGCTGCGGCGGCGGCGACGACACGACGAAACGACATCTAATGTCTTGTTTCTTCAGCATAAGGTCCCAGAAATCCCTACCCTTTCCCCCAAGCCAGCTGTTCATCTCGAACATTTTTTGGACGGTCCTGGGGCCCAGCGAGGGCCGCCGGAGGCCGAAAAGTGCAGAAACCATCCGTCGTGATTTTTGTTCGCAACGCGACCATATCTGTGGACGACGACATGGCCCAGCTCGCAGCCCCTGCCGAAGGGACCGCGTAGAGGAGCCCCAGCCAGAAAGGCCAGGTCGCGAGCAGCTCGTACATCTGGCCCGTAGGGGCAAGGTAGAGCCTGCCCCGCCCTCTCGCCGTCAAGTAGGAACCAGGACGAAGAGGAAGAGGAAGAAGGATCAGGAGGGTTGGAGACGAGGACGACGAGGGAGGGTGGTGGATTTCCCTCAAGGACATTCACCAGCAGAATGCCCAACAGCAGCTGCTGCCCAAAACCGACAGCGGCCGCTGTTAGGCAAGCGTCTTTGTGCCTCCAGTGGGCAACGCCCAAGGAGACACCGACAACGAACCCTGTTAAAGACATGGGCAGGAAGCGCGAACAGTCCACGTGGCAGCTCTGCCGCTGTCTGGCTGCTGGCGGCGGGGAGGCGGGAGGCGCTGCGGGAGTCGCCGCCCCTCCTCCCCGATCCTCCTCGATCGTCTTCCTCGTTCCTCCTCCACGATTCCCTCTTCCTGCTCCCCCTCCTCGATCCCCCTCCTCCTCGACCCTCCACCTCCTCCTCGATCCTCCCCCTCCTCGATTTTCCTTCTGTCTCCTTCCGACCCACGCCCCCTCTTGTAAGGAAAGCGGAGGGGGTGGGCGCTGGGTCGGCCTCGGCTCGCGGCACTGGGGACTCAAGAAGCGCCGGCTCCGCCCACAACCCCTTGACGGGGAGGTGAGATGGCCTGCTCGGTGAGATCTCCGACGCGGTGGCCATTTCACACCGTGGGCCTCTCGGAGGTCTCGACCTCCCCCTGGGAACGGCTGTCATCCCGATTCGATCCGCATCCGACAGGCCGGTGTTGATTGACAGGTTTAAGAGAAGGAGCGGGCTCCCT
>CAUYUJ010006458.1:185000-187500 GCA_963575745.1 Prorocentrum cordatum
CCCGTGCGGCCAGCGCCCTCATCCCTGGCGCAGTCGATGGTGACGCCCTTGCGCAGCGTCTGGCCCTGCGACGGCGTGGAGGTCAGGTAGGGCGCATGCGTCAGGGTGAACCCCGAGCGGCGCACAGCGTGCGCCCCCGAGCTTTGCCACGTGAGCTCCTGCTCGCTGGGCCTGAACATGAGCAAGCTCCTCGCCCGCGCTTCGGCCTCGGCGTCGTCGGCAGCGCCGTCGGCGCCCTGCTGCAGCACCTCGGCGACCTCCTTGTAGATCGGGGGCTCCTGGAAACCGTGCACCTGCAGCCAGATTCCCTGCGGTAGGTAGCGGGGGCGGAAGAGCTGGCCCGGCGCGCGCTCCCCGTAGTCCCGCTCGTCGTCTGCGTGAAATTCGAAGGACACGATGGTGGCCCGTTGCTCCTGCACGAGCCCTGCGACCGGCCGCCGCTTCGGCCGAAGATGGGTTACCACCCCCGGCCCGGACGCAAGGGTTTCCCCCTGCGCCCGGCCGCCGTCGTCCTCCTCAATTCCTGTTCCTCGTCCTCCTCCTCCTCCTCCTCCTCCTCCTCCTCCTCCTCCTCCTCCTCCTCCTCATGCGCCTCAGCTCCAGCTCGCATGCTTCGAAGTGGCTCAACGCGGGCTCCCGCGGGGACAGACCGGCAGACTCCCGCCTGTGACTTCCTCGCGAATCACTCACAGACGAGGCTCCCGCCTGATACATCCTCGTTATTCAAGCCCTCTGGAAGCCAAAAGTGACGACAATTACACGTTTCGGATGACCCGCCTCGGATTAGAAACGTGACGTGCGGGCCCCATAAGGAGGGGTTCCCGCCTGAGACTCCCTCACAATTCACTCACAGACGAAGCTCCCGTTTGATATTTCTTCCAGATTCTCGCCACAGAGGCCCAAAAGTGACGACAGTTACACGTTTCGAGTGACCCGCCTCGGATTAAAAACGTGGCGCGCGGGCCCCATAGGGAGGGGCTTCCCGCCGGATGCTTCGTCGCAATTCACTCACAGACGAAGCTCCCGCTTGATACTTCCTCCAGATTCTCACGAAAGTTACACGTTTCGAGTGACCCGCCTCGGATTAGAAACGTGACGTGCGGGCCCCATAAGGAGGGGCTCCCGCCTGAGACTTCCGCACAATTCACTCACAGACGAGGCTCCCGCCTGATACTACCTCCAGATTCTCGCCACACGGGCCCAAAAGTGACGACAGTTACACGTTTCGAATGACCCGCTTCGGATTAAAAACATGACGCGCGGGCCCCATAGGGAGGGGCTCCCGCCTGAGACTTCCTCACAATTCACTCACAGGCAAGGCTCCCGCCTGATATTACCTCCAGATTCTCGCCACAGGGGCCCAAAAGTGACGACAATTACACGTTTCGAATGACCCGCCTCGGATTAGAAACGTGACGCGCGGGCCCCATAGGGAGGGGCTCCCGCCTGAGACCCCCTCACAATTCACTCACAGACGAGGCTCCCGCCTGATACTGTCTCCAGATTCTCGCCACAGGGGCCCAAAAGTGACGACAGTTACACGTTTCGAGTGACCCGCCTCGGATTAGAAACGTGACGTGCGGGCCCCATAAGGAGGGGCTCCCGCCTGAGACTTCCGCACAATTCACTCACAGACGAGGCCCCCGCCTGATACTACCTCCAGATTCTCGCCACAGGGGCCCAAAAGTGACGACAATTACACGTTTCGAATGACCCGCCTCGGATTAAAAACATGACGTGCGGGCCCCATAGGGAGGGGTTCCCGCCTGAGACTTTCTCACAAGTCACTCACAGACGAGGCTCCCGCCTGATACTTCCTCCAGATTCTCGCCACAGGGGCCCAAAAGTGACGACAATTACACGTTTCAAATGACCCGCCTCGGATTAGAAACATGACGTGCGGGCCCCATAGGGAGGGGCTCCCGCCTGAGACTTCCTCACAATTCACTCACAGACGAGGCTCCCGCCTGATACTACCTCCAGATTCTCGCCACAGGGGCCCAAAAGTGACGACAATTACACGTTTCGAGTGACCCGCCTCAGATTAGAAACGTGATGTGCCGGCCTCATAGGGAAGGGCTCCCGCCTGAGACTTCCTCACAATTCACTCACAGACGAGGCTCCCGCCTGATACTACCTCCAGATTCTCGCCACACGGGCCCAAAAGTGACGACAGTTACACGTTTCGAATGACCCGCTTCGGATTAAAAACATGACGCGCGGGCCCCATAGGGAGGGGTTCCCGCCTGAGACTTCCTCACGATTCACTCACAGACGAGGCTCCCGCCTGATACTTCCTCCAAATCCAAGCCAGGGAGTGAGTGATGACGAAATGATGACTGAGTGAATGATGATGATGATGATGATGATGATGCTGATGATGAATGTGTGATGAATGGGTGATGATGATGCCGATGATGATCATGATGGCCACTGAGTGGGTGGTCGAGAAATTATGGTGGAGATGGTGACGATGATGTTGAGAGTGGCGGCGGCCCTA
>CAUYUJ010006458.1:192500-230000 GCA_963575745.1 Prorocentrum cordatum
CTTCTGCAGCACCTCGGCGACCTCCTTGTAGATCGGGGACTCCTGGAAGCCGTGCACCTGCAGCCAAATCCCCTGCGGTAGGTAGCGGGGGCGGAAGAGCTGGCCGGGCGCGCGCTCCTCGTAGTCCCGCTCGTCGTCTGCGTGAAACTCGAAGGACACGATGGTGGCCCGTTGCTCACGCACGAGCCCCAACTTCTTTTTCAGCTCCTCCTGCACGGCCGTGAACCGGACCTCCATGCCGACGTGTGCCGGTAAGACGCCGTAGATGTCCCCGGTCTTGTGCATGTTCGGAACGTTCAGGAGGCGCCGGCCTGCGTCTGGGTCGCCTTGAATCGTGCCGCACTCGTCTACGGCCTGCAAAAAACGAAAAACCGAGGACTCGTGTAGCTGCGGGACCCACCATCATGATGCGTCATCATTCCCGATCGTGCCGCGAGTGGGACGAGGCACCTCCGTGCGAATTCCCCTTCGATCCTCAAACTCGGTCCTAAAATCGATCCTCATACCTCCAAGTGACGACAGCTAGTAGAATCCGATGACCCGACTCGGATTCGAACATGATGTGCGGGCCCCATAAGGCGGGGCTCCCGCCTCAGATTTCCTCGCAATTCACTCACAGACGAAGTTCCCGCTCGAAATTTCCTTTCATATTGAAGCCTGAAACGCCCAAAAGTGACGACAGATACGTTGCGGATGACCCGATCGGATTAGTACAATGATCTGCGGGTCCCATAAGGAAGGGGCTCCCGCCCGAGATGTCCTCGCAATTAAATCACAGACGAAGTTCCCGCTCGATACTTCCTCCATATTCAAGCCTGAAGCGCCCAAAAGTGACGACAGTTACACGTTGCGGATGACCCGCTCGGATTAATAATATGATCAGCGGGTCCCATAAGGAGGGGCTCCCGCCTGAGACTTCCTCACAATTCACTCACAGACGAGGTTCCCGCTCGATGCTTCCTCCATGTTCAAGCCAGAGGAGCCCAAAAATGACGACAGTTACACGTTGCGGATGACCCGCCTCGGATTCGTAACGTGTGTTGCGGGCCCCATAAGGAGGAGTTCCCGCCTCAGACTTCCTCGCAATTCAATCACAGACGAGGCCCCCGCTCGATACTTCCTCCATATTCAAGCCCGAGGAGCCCAAAACTGACGACAGTTAAACGTTGCGGACGACCCGCTCGGATTAATAACATGATCTGCGGGCTCCGTAGGGAGGGGGCTCCCGCCTGAGACTTCCTCACAATTCACTCACAAACGAGGCTACCGCCTGAGACTTCTTTGCAATTCACTCACAGACGAGTGAGTGATGACGAAGTGATGAGTGAGTGAGTGGGTGACGAAGGGGATTATGCTGATGATAATGAGCGATGATGATGCTGATGGTGATGATGATGGTGGGCGATCGCATGACGATAACGTTGATGATGGTGATGATGATGATGATGATGATAATGATGAGAATGATGATGATGATGATGATGAGTGGTGAGTGGGTGATGATGTAGGTGTGTTCTGGTTTTGGTTCCTGCGCGGGGTGTCCAGAGAAAACAGGAACCCCACTTTGGATGTGGGGAAACATGATGATGTGATAGAAGTCGTCAGACTCGTAGTCGTAGTCCGTCGCAGTCGAAATATAAGTAGCGGAAGTAGTAACAGTAGCCGCAGTAGTAGCAATAGTATTCGTACTCGACGTAGTCGTAGTCGTAGTCGTAGAAGTAGTAGCTGTAAAAATAATACTCTTGGTATTTGTATTAGTATTAGTAGTAGCAATAGTAGTAGTCGAAGTATGAATATGAGTAGTAGTAGTAGTAGTGGTCGTAGTAATGGTACTCGTAAGACTAATAATGCTAATAGTGGTGGTGGTGGTAGTAGCAGTAGTAGTAGTAGTAGTAGTAGTAGCAGTAGTAGTAGTAGTAGAAAGAGTAGTAGGGGTAGCACAAGTAATAGTCGAAGTAGTAGTAGTAGTAGAAGAAGAGGGAGTAGTAGTAGTTGTAGTAGTGGTCGTAGTGGTAGTGGTAGTAGTAGTAGTAGTAGTAGTAGTAGTAGTAGTAGTAGTAGCAGTAGTAGTAGTGGTAGTAGTAGTAGTAGTAGTAGTAGTAGTGGTAGTAGTAGTAGTAGTAGTAGTAGTAATAGTACTGGTCGTAGTGGGGTCGTAGTAGTAGTAGTAGTACTAGCAGCAGCAGCAGTAGTAGTAGTAGTAGCAGTAGTAGTAGTAGTGGTGGTAGTAGTAGACGTAGCTGTAATAAAAAAGCGTGGAAGTAGTCGTAGAAGTAGTCGTAGTAGTAGTAGTAGTAGTAGCAGTAGTAGTAGTAGTAGTAGTAGTAGTAGTAGTAGTAGTAGTAGTAGTAGTAGTGGAAATAGCCATCATCGTATGTGATGGTAGGTATGATGCTGATGATGATTATGGTGGTGATGCTGATGATGCTGATGCGGTAAGAGGGTTCAATCTACGATTCGTACTTTCCGCGGTGAAACTGAAGTTCGGCCTGGCGCTCCCTACCGCCGACCAAAACTGCATTCGCCAGAGATAGTGAACATTCAGGTCTTCAGTGGGCGGGATGCTTTATCATTCGGGGCATGCGGCTACTCGCCTCTTAAGCCGCCCGTGCACCAATGTCAGGGACAAGACCCGACAATAATCACTCGATCGGCTTGCGGCTGGCGCAAAGCCGACAGTTTTTTAGCCAAGCTTACTTAGCAGAAAGCTGGGCAATCTACCTCTCTTTTTTCAAGGGTGAAGTAAACGCTGACTTGCACCTAACACGGACTCCACTTCACTCCACTCCACTCTTCTTCCCCTTCCTCCTCCCAGTCCCTCTTCCCCTCCGCCACTCCTGCTTCTTTCTCCTTTCCCTCCTCATCCTTCTTCCCACCGCGCCTCCTCTGAGAGATGTCGCACAAGCGCGGCACCATGTCCGACTCCGTTCCATTCCTCATGCCGTTCCTCGAACACAACCGGGCGATATAAACGTAGGATAATATCATAGTTGCGGCCGCAACTACTTCCCTACTAGGGGTATACCTCTAGCAAGGTTGCATCAAATTCTGTAGCTTCAATGAGGTCAGCTCAGGGCTGTAGCTATCGAAAAGTTGTATTGGAGATGTAACTCTGTGGGGCCATCAGGGCTGTAACTCTCTAGCACGATTGCACTCAGAATTGTGTATGTACTAGGTCTCGATTCGACTGGGATGAATGTGATGATGCTGGAAGCCGTTGCGAGTTCCCTTGCCGGCATCATGAAGGTCATCTAGCAGGATTCTCAAACAGTTGCAGCCCGTAGCAAGACTGCATTCAGGCTGGCACCCTCATAGACAATATTCGTTGAGAGTTGCAGCCGGTGTGGAAATCCATTGTGGCTGCAACTCGAATGTAAGTACATAGCGGATTTCGGAAACCCTGAACCCAAAAACGTGTTCATGCCTTGCGGGCGCATTTCTCACACTTCCGCAACCTTCAGCCGCCCTTCCGCCAGCCTCCGCCGGCGGAGGCGGCCTCGTGTTACTTCTGCCGACCTTCCACCACCTTTCCGCCGCGGCAGAGATGACAACTCCTTCTATCCTCGCAGGCAAGGCCCTTTTTGGAACGCCCCGCATGAAGATCCTCGTCCTAGTGATGTCATGCATGGACTCAAGGTGTTGCAGGATCACACCAGAAACATACCTCAACTGAAAATGCACAGGGTTCGCAATAATATTACAACACTTCTCCTAGTGTGTTTGTCCATTTCCAATGCTCGCCAGGTTTCTAATAGCCATGCACAACTACAGCATCACCTCTCGTGTGAATGGATCCTATCAACGAGGCAGCCGCACAAAAAAACGTATGAATGTTTTACCCCGTAATTTGAAAGAGTGTAAACGTTGCTGCACAGCGGTCCTACAACAATCGTAGACTACTATGGTTCGATCGGACGTTATGTCTTCAGCGTGTCAAACACTTTTGCCCCGTGCGAAGCAAAAAGCCACCCGACGCATCGAGCCCAACATGCGCTCGATGTTCCCAACCATCTTGTGTGTGTTGGGTCATCGTTCTGAAGAGACAGCGCCCTGCGTTAACTCGTTCCTCCTGTTCCTCATACCTCCTCCCATCATCATCATCATCATCATCATCATCATCATCATCATCATCATCATCATCATCATCATCATCATCATCATCATCATCATCATCATCATCGTCATCGTCATCGTCATCGTCATCATCATCTTCATCTTCATCACCATCATCATCGTCATCAACATCATCAGCATCATCATCATTATCCCATGTCGGTGCACCCCTCACACGCTTCGTGGCCCCATGGGGCGCTCCACCGAAGGCTTAAGTGGCGGTGCCCACATACATCCGCGCCACACATTTCGGCAAACCTCTCACACGCTCCGTGGCTCCATAATGAGGGGGCTCCACCGAAGGCCCCCATGGCGGTGTCCAGTTGCGTCCGCGCCACCAAGTGCGGCACACCCCTCACACGCTTCGTGCCCCCATAGGGAGCTCCGCGGAAGGCCATAATGGGCAATGCCCACATGCGCCTGCGCCACCCATTTCGGCAAACCCCTCATCCGCTTCGCGGTGCCATAGGGAGCTCCACCGAAAGCCCCAATGGCAGTGCCCACATGCGTCCGCGCCACCGAAGGCCCCAATGGCGGTGCCCACATGCGTCCGCGCCACACATGTCGGCACACCCCATCACACGCTTCGTGGCCACACGCGGCGCTCCACCGAAAGCGCCAGTGGCGGTACGCGCCACACGTTTCGTGGCCCCACAGGGAGGTCCATCGAAGGCCCCAATGGCGGTACCCACATGCGCCCGCGCCACCCATTTCGGCACACCCAATTACACGCTTCGTGCCCCCATATGGAGCTCCGCCAGAGGCCCCTGTGGCTGTGCCCATATGCGCCCCCGCCACCCATTCGGCACAACCCTCAGGCCCCATAGGGGGCTCCACCAAAGGCCCCGTAACGGTGCCCACATGCGTCCGCGACGTTCGTTTCGGCACACCCCTCACACGCTTCGTGGCCCCATAGGGAGCTCCACCGATGGCCCCACTGGCGGTGGCCACATGCGTCCCCGCCACACATTGTGGCACACCCATCACACGCTTCGTTGTCGCGTAAGGCTGTCCACTGAAGGGCACACGTTTGGTGGCCCTATTGAAAGCTCCACCGAAATCGAAGCCCCAATGGCGGTACCCACATGCGTCCGCGCCACGCTTCGTGGTCCCATAGGGAGCTCCACCGAAGTCCTCAATGGCGGTGTTCGCACGCGTCCCCGCCATTGAAATCTGCGCTCCCTCACATGTTTCGTGGCTCCATGGGGAGCTCCACCGAAGATAAGTTTGCCAACTGCGTGATTCACAACTGCATATGATTGGGACCTTCTCCAGGCTAATTGTGGGCAGGTTCCTGTATTTGGGCATCCCAGGCAGATAATGTGCCCAAAAGCGCAATTTGCTGCACCTGGTGCCCATTGCACCTGCACCCCTCCCGCCCTCCCTCCCGAACGCACTCCCAGACTTGACCCCGCCACCCCCCCCCCGCCCGAGCGCGGTGGCAGAATCGCGCGGCAACGCAACTGGATAGTAGAACACCCGCCAGTGCAACCACCACTCGAACAGAGTCGTCGTCATATCAAGGTGGATATATCAGCGTTGCAGCCGCAGGCTGCACGGTGGTTCTATTGTGGTTGCAGCCCTACATGGTTCGATCGGAGATTGTAGCATAAGAACAACCAATCGGAATTGTAACACCCGTGGAGCTGTATTAGAGCCGTGGCTGTCTAGGGGTTCGATATATCATAGCTGCAACTGTCTAGTACGGTTGTATTGCTCATGTGTAGTTGTGCTATTGCTCTATCAGACTGGTCCCTGTGTGCAGCTATAGTTCAAGCTGCGGCCAGTCCTATTTTCATTCCGATAACACCATAGCCATGTAGCCACACATACAACGATTATCACAGAACTTGCTGCCGAGCTGGAAATGCATTAGTGATAACTATCCACGGGGGTCCAAGTGAAGCAGCAGCCGTTGTAGTGATGTCTCTGATGGGAGACAATCAAACAAATGTGTATGTACATATAACTTCCGCAATGTTCCACATTACTCCAGGCGCGTATCCTCAGTATACGCACCACACTTCTAGACACTTTCGTGCAATTATGCTTCTCACCAAATAATTTTCAAAGATTGGCAGTCGTCGGGGTACATCAAGGCTGTGGCTCTACTACAGGGGTTCAGTTGAGCTGAATCTATATCACATACGCGTCGCACAGGCACAAAGCAAGTGCCGATCTCATCCAGCCTCCCGCGGGGGGAGAACTGAATGTCTGGGAACCCATAGCTTCTCCTCGAAAGTTGACAGTGCTGCGATCGCGATGCCAATGGTGATCGTGACAATGATGACGAGGCAAACAACTCACCCTCTGGGTCAATCTGAAACTCGCATCTGGACAACTACTCACGATCACTTCTGCTGGACGCTGCCGGCTGCACGGTGTGTCTGCGTCCGTCTATCAGGCAATAATTGTGTAGAGAGATTTCTTGTCTTCACTTGTCTGGACTGATCTTGTCCGTCTGCCCCCCTTCGCTCTCATCCCCCGCATCATCTTCGCCTCCTCCCCGTATTCCTCCTCGGCATTTTCCTCGTCCCCCCTGTCTCTCTCCTCTCGTATACAATATCATGCAATTCCGCTTCCCCTCCATGCCCATTGTCCTCAGCCCATTCCTCCCCCTCCTCCTCCTCCTCCTCCTCCCCACCATCCTATTCCTGCACATCCTCACCGTTTGTTCCTCCTCCTCTGCCTTGGAACAACCTTCTGGCGGGTTGTGACCAAATGGGGAAGTTGATGCGTCCGGAATGGTAACGATCGTCATGTTGGAAATTCTCTCTTTAGTGACCTCCGTTGGGCTGCCTCGTCGTCATCGTCATCGTCTTCTTCGTCGTCGTCGTTCGCGTCGCTGCGCTCTTTCGTCCGTCCGTCGTCGTCGCATCGATTGTCGTCCTTACCGTCGTCGCTCCTCTTCGTCGCTGTCGTCGGAGGTCTTCTTCGTTTTCTCTGCCCAGACATCGCGCCCCTACGCGCGCGCGCTCAACCTGGACCTCTCGAGTCCTAGAAGTCTCCTCCTGTTTTTCTCCTGACCCTCTTCCTCTCCTCTCCTCCCCCTCGTGCACTCCCCCCCTCTCCCTTCCTCCCTCCCTTCCCCTTCCCCCTCCGTGCACTCCTCCTTCCTCTCCCTTCCTCCTCCTCCCCGGTGCACTCCCATTTCTCCCTCCGTCCCCCTCCTCCTCTCTGCTCCTTCTCCACCTTCCTCTTCCCTCCTCCTTCCTTCCTCCTCTGCCTCGTCCCTCCTTCGCCTCCTCCCTCTCCTCCTCCTCCTGCTCCTCCTCCTCCTCCTCCTCCACCTCCTGCTCCTCTCCCTCCTCCCCCTATCTCCTTTCCTCTTCCTTCTCCTCCTCCTCCCCCTCCTCCTCCTCCTCCTCCTCCTCCTCCTCCTCTCCTTCTCTCCTTTTCTCCCTCCTCCTCTCTTTCGTCCTCCTTCCTCCTTCCTCCCTCATCTCTCTCCTTCCTCCGTCCTCCCTTCTTCCTCCTTCCTCGCTCCTCTTCCTCCTCCTCCTTCTCCTCGCCGCGCCACGCTGGGCTGCCACCATGGCGCCGCGCCTGCGAGGGACTGCACGGAGAGCAAAAAACGTCCAGCCTCCAGGCCTCAGGCGCCCGGCGCCACAGCAGCAGGCGGCCTGCTGCTGCTATGGCCGGCCAGCGCGCCACGGCTGCCCCCCGCCCGGCGCCCTGGCAGCCGCCCCGCCACCGGCGCCTGTCGCCTGGCGCCAAGAACGTCCCGCCGCCAAAGCTGCAGCATCGCCCGCCAACCCTGCCGCGTATAGCGCTCAGCGACGAAACCCGGCTGGCTTCCTCTGCGCAACGCGGCGCCCGGTGTCCGGCACGCCCTGCGACGACGACAACGACGACGACGACGAAGACGACGACGACGACGACGATTACGATTACGATGACGACGACGACGACGACGACGACGACGACGACGACGACGACGACGACGACGACGACGACGACGACGACGACGACGGCCCGAAACAGGGCCGAGCCAGGCTCGAGGCAGGTCCACTGTCGAGGGTGCCTTCCTTTCTTTTTGCACGCTCTGTGCTGCAACCCGGAAACAGTCAACGCGGTCGAAGACGGGCAACTGTGGAATGATGGGACTCCCAGGCCTGGAATAAACAGGACGCCCTGCCCTGATCCTTGATCACCCCCCTCCTCAAACCCTTCGCCGTCCTCCTTGTTAGCCCTGTCGTCGTCCTCCCCCGCTCCCCGTCCTCCTCCTCTGCCTCCTCCTCCTCCTCCTCCTCCTCCTCCTCCTCTGCCTCCTCCTCCCCCTCCTCCTCCTCCTCCCCCTCCTCCTCCGCCCCCATCTACTCATACTATTATCGGAGTGTGCTGGTTTATGTTATGTTGAGTTCTTCTATCTTCTTACACTTCAGAAAAGCGTCTTCTTTTCTCTATTGTCCACGACTCCCCCTCCAACTACTCCTCCACTCCCCTTCGCCGCCGCCACCGTTGTTGCCGTCGTCATCGCCGTCGCCGCCGCAGCTGTCGCCGCTGGCCTGCTGAGCTTGATGACCGTCTTCCAGTCGAGGCGACTCCTATCCTGCCGGACGTCACGCGCACGTGCGCCGCCCCCCGCCAGCAGGAAGGGGGGAGGGGGGGGGCACGAGGCGGGAGGGGAGGAATGTGGGGAGGGAAAACAGCAGGAGGGTGGGATAGGGGAAGAGAGAGAAAGAGAGAGAAGGAAAGCGAGCGAGCGAGAAAGACAGAGAGAGAGAGAGAGAGAGAGAGAGAGAGAGAGAAAGCGTGAGAGAGAGAGAGAGAGAGAGAGCTAAAGGCTAAAGGGAAACAACATTTAAAAAAACCTGGGGCGGGAGCCCGCTTCTGCACCGCGAGGAGGACGACGCCCCCCCAGCTAACGCCCACTTCTTGGCCAACCTACGCATGTGCCTCCGCTGCGACGACTGCGCCACGGGCCCGCGCCGCCAGCACCGCAACCGAGATTGCTCCCTGTGTGGCGAGACGCTGGATGCCAAGGGCTGACACGCCTGGAAATGCGGGCGCGGGGGCAGCAGGGACTACCGACACAATTCCTTGCGCGACCGGCGCGCGCCGTGGCAGTGCGCCTGGACTGGTCGCCCAGCCACGACCGAGCAGCGCGTCCCTGCTTGGGATCTCCAACACCCCGACACTGGCGCGTGGGAGGGGGCCATCCTCGACTTGGCCACTCGCCGCAGCATCGCGCTCTGGGCGGGGCGCCGCGGGGCCGGGGCGCCGCGGCCGCCGCGGCGCGCGCCGGCGAGAAGAACTGGGCGCGTCGCTTTCGGGACAATCCCAACAACACCTCAAAAACTAGATGGTGGATATCAATTCCTTCGCGTGCATTCTGGGACCCGAACTTGTCGCATTGCGCGCGCGTGCGCGCGGCGCCATGCGGAAAGCAATGACACATCATCCCACCAGCCCTTTAGGGCGTAGGTGGTTTAGGGTGTTTCCTCTTCCACCCCCTTCTTCCCCTCCGAGCGGTCGGAGCGTCCAAAACGGCCTCAGGGAGGAAGCCAAATTCACTTGTTTTACTAAGGTTTTGGCCCCATTGTGGCCTCTTGCGGGGGGGGGGGGGGAACGCGCTAATTCAGGAATCTCCCTTCTTTGATCGATCTCCTCCGAGATGGCTCCACGAGCGCTCCCAAGGCTTTTAAGGGTGCCCCAAGAGGGCCCCAAGAGGCGGCCAGTAGGCCCCAAGAGGCTCCCAAGAGGCCCCCAGGATGCCCCAAAAAGGCTCCCAAGAGACCCCCAAGAGGCCCCTAGAGGCCTCCCAGAGGCACCCAAGACGCTCCAACAGGCCCCGGCGAGAACGCCAAAATGATTGATTGTACTAAGGTTTTGGCCACATTCTGACCTCCGGGGGGGGGGCACTGCTTAAGATGATTCCAAGAGTTCCTGGGGGAGCCCAAGATGTCAAACTAGCTACCCTAAGATGCCTCAAGATGGTTCCAACGATGCTCCAAAAGGCCCCAAGACCGCTCCAAAAAGGGTCCAAGTGGCCAAAGAGCCCCCCAGGAGGCCCCGAAGAGGCCAACATCGTTCTCAAACCATTCGGAACATCAATGTTTTGGGCTTTCTCGCCTTTTCGCTTCCGATGGCCATTCGAGGCCTCAAGATGGCTCCAAGCTGGCCCAATAAGGCTCCCAAGAGCGCTTCAAGGGGGGCCCAAAAAGGCCCCCAGGAAGCTCCAGGAGGCCCCAGGAGGCCCCCGAGAGGCCTCCAAGAAGCTCCCAGGAGACCCCCAAGAGGCCCCAAGAAGCTTCCCGAGGCACCTAAGACGCTCGAAGAGGCGCCCGGGACCGCCAAGAGGCCCCCAAGACGCTCCAAGAGGCCTCCACTGGGGGACCCTTCCTCTGTGTGCTGCCCTCTGGGCATCGCTTCTGGATGGGCTGGTGGGGTTGCGTGTGCGGTCGCGTCCGCTAGCGAAGGCGCAAGCGGAGTCAGGAGCGCTACGGGTCACGACAGCGGCATAATTAGCAGCTAAACGCGCCGCAAGCCGGCCGGCCCACTCAAACAGCAGCGGCTGACTGCGCGGGAGGAGCGGCAAGCTGGGGGCGAACAGGGTGCTCGAGCACTTGCAACACGGCAAGATGCTGGTGAATTCAAAATGTGCCGAGGGGCAAAACCCGAAGGAGCGCTAGGGCGATAGCTGTGGGCTGCGTGTCCAACATGCCGTCGGAGTGCCCTGACGCGGTAAGCGATGGGCCGTCGCCAGTGGGGCGCCAAGCCCAAGCCGCGCCAACGGCGTGCGCGAGCCAGCTACGCTGCTCAGCCGAGGAACGTCGAATAGCAGGCTGGGGGTGGGACTGGCCAGGGGGCCGGCCGAGGCTGCGAAGGCTGAACCATTCGAAGCGGGCCGACCTCCAGGGGCCATCAATCCGCGCAACATGAGGAGCCGCCGAACCTGCATGGGGGCCACCCAAGCACAGCTGCGCGGGCGCCGGCTGAAGCGCTGCGCGAGGCCAAGCTGGCGGGAGAGAACACCGCCAGGCTGCCTTATCCGCCGAATCCGTCATTCCCCGCAGGGATCCAGGGTCTCCGTCGAATCCGTCATTCCACGCGGGCGTCCAGGGTCATAGCTAACCGCCGCTGGAGGCTGAAGGTGAAGTAAAGTCACCGCTGTCAGCGGGGGCCCTGGGCAGCCCTGGGGCGCGGGGACGAACGCCCCGGAGACCAGGATACAAGCCTGTCGGCAACCCAGCCTGGGGGAGACCCGGGGGGAGGGGCGGCGGGGGCAGACATCGCCGACCCCCCGCGCGGAGGGGCTCCCAAGGGGCATCCGGCGAGGGTGGGGCGCAGGGAAACGACCACCCCGCAGTCCAAAGGCAAGTGGACGTGGCCTGAGCCCGGCCCGAGAGGGGCCCGAGGAGAGAGGCGGCGGGGACAGACATCACCGCACCTCGCACGGATCCCAGGTGCACCTGGCCAGGGGGCACGGCCGCCATTCCCCGAGGGGCATCCAGGGTCGCAGCTAACCGCCGCTGAGAGGAAGGTAATCCCGAACGGTCGGTCTTTCGTCCACTGCTGGCGTGGTCCAGGGTGGGCAGTCTGCAGCCAGTGGACTGACTCGCTGAAGGCAGGGCTGCCACCGCGGATGCCGACGCATCCGTGGGGGCGGTGTGCGTTGGCTCATCCAGGGTCGCAGCTAACCGCTGCTGATGTGTAGAGAGGAGAACGGGTCGGACCCCAGGGCGAGGCCGCAATGGGCCGGGGAGAACGACGGGGGGGGGGGGCCCAGGGAGGGTCGCGCCCGGGGTCCGAACTTTCGGCGGCGCGGGCGGTCAGCCGCGGTCCGCTGCCTCAACGCTCCACTGGGGCGTGCGGCAGCAGCGGCCTGGGGCTGTCTTCCTGGCCGCGCGGCCGTCATGCCCCAGGAGCACGGTGCGTGTGATCTGGCGCCTGCGGTGCGACAAAACGCAGACCCAGCCAGGTCGAGCCAGCAACCAGGCAGGAGGGGGGGATGCTGGGGCCCACCTCCAGCCCAGGGCACCGCGGGGAGGCTGTCGTCATCGGACAGCAAAGTCTGGGTGCCTGGGGGTTCTGCCGGCGTGAGCCAGGCGTGGCACCGCAGGGCATGTGAGGGTGAGGTCTCGGGTGCATGCGGGGGATGCCCCAGCGGCGGGCCCGAAAAGGTGGCGGGTGGTCCACTTATCCAGCGAAGGCTGTCTAGCTATGCTGCGCCATGTGTGAAATGTGGGGGTGAGCCTTCGCCCCAGCGGAGGGTGGCCCCGGGCATTGCGGCTTGAGCCGGGCGCAGCGAGGTGAAGAAAGCCCCTTCAGGGCCACGGGTAGCTGGAGGTGGGGGGACCATGGGTCCTCTCTGGGCTGATGCCTGTACCTGGGTGTTGGTAAACTGAGGTGCGCCGTGGCGGGAGCACGTCAACCTTGGGTGTTGGAGTCGCTCTTGGCCCACCAGCGGGCCCGCGTTTCGGAGTCGCGGTCGCCCCCTCGTGGAGGGTATCGTTTGCCCCCGCCTTTCCAGTCGGAGTCCGCCCATGGGGTATCTCGCCGCTCCCACGAGGACCATTCCTGCCAGCCCCGCCAGTGGCTGGGGGCGGCAGTTCCAATGGCTCCTGCCCAAGGGGTCCTGAGCCGCTGCACGCGCAACCGTGCGGTTCTCGGCAGTCCAGGGAGCTGGCGTGTCGCGGCTGCCGTGCACGCGTGGGGCGTGTGCGGGAGCGTCGCGTGGCACGGGGGAATTCACGTGCCCGCGCCGAACTTCGACCCAGTCTACGCAGAGTCTGAGCTCACGATCCATCCGATATGCGTTGTATCCAGCATTGGCCCATACTTCCAAGAAATCCGCGCACGTCGCGGGTGTGTCGAGCCGGGGGTTGCTCTTATAGCCTCCCTTGAGGTCCTGACTCTGGGCAGCCAGCTTAACCCACGCGTGCCAAATAGCGTTGAGGGTGCCTCCCAATGTCTTTTGCAGGCGTGCGATGTTGTCCTGGATGGGCTCGTCATTTTCCACGTCCGCGGCTGCTATAGTGCATCTGTACATGAGACCGCCGCCCTTAGAGTCGTTAAGGCCCTCGTAATACGGCTGGGCACCCCTGCTGTCCTTCCAGGGCTCCCTGCGAGCCTCCGTGCGCATGGGGTTCCCCCTTGGGGACTTGGCGGCTGGTCCTCTCCCGTCTCCGGCGTCTGAAGAGGCAGGGCGGTCGCGTTCTTGGTACCATGGGGTGGAATTGGGCGCGCGGTCCACCCTGGCTCCCGCGCGCTCCCAAGACGATGCGCTGCCCCTTCCAGTGCCGTCTACGCGGGAGCTCCAAGGCTGCAACTTGGTCGACGGTCTGTGAATAGGGCGTCCAGTGCTTGCTGCTTGGAGGTGTTCCCGTGAATGCTCCTGGGGGGTCGATGGGGGTCTGCTTCCTCGTCCTCGTCGGCGACAGGGTCTGGGCTGCTGCGGCTCCTGGGTCACCCCCCCCCAGTCAAGCGCATCGTGCTCGCCTTCCGTCTTCCATGCCTGCCCGCAACTGCCCTGCACGTCCGTTGGCCGGTCCTTGGTCCCTTCGTTGCCGGTGGCCTCGCGCTCCATCCTGGGGGCATCGCCCAGCAGTGCCTCCTGTTCCAGAAATCGGCTGTCTGGGTGGGGGGCGTTTGCTGCCTCGCTGGGTCTGTCCAGCCAGCATGCTGCAGGAGAGTTCGCTGCGGCTGCTGCCTCCATGGCGGTCTGCACTGGGTCCAGCTGCGCCAGTGAGTTGATGGTACCGTCTGCAAGGGTCGTGGGGTCCATGGCCACGAGGTATTGCAGCAGGGCGCTGGGCCTGTGGCGGAGGGGGCAGAGGCCTCGCTGCTCATCCAGAATGGCCGCGTGTGCCTGCCATTTGCTCGCATGCATCACGTTGGCCAGCGTCAGGTGGGAGGCCACCCGTGCCGCTGCCGCCCGTTGGCCGTCCCATGGGATACCTGGGGGATGGCGCTTGCCTGGGATCGTCTGCCCGTAGATGCTGACCAGGAAGGGGCGCAGACATTGGGGGGGCCAAGACTCTTCGTTGGTCTTCACGCCCGTAATCCCGTCGCCGTATTCCGCTACGTAGTCAACCCACCGCCCGTAAATAATAGGGTTCCACTCGAGCATGAACTTGACCAAAGAGCGCAGGGCGTCATGGGAATCCTGTCCTGAGAGCACGGAGGTGGAGTGGGTTGGTAGGGTGGGCCCCGAAGGCGGGGGAGTGTAAGGGAACGGGAAATTGATGTCCCGCGTCCCAGCACCTTGGCCGTTCCCCTCCCCGTCGGGGTTGGACCGGTCGGTGCCGGCGAGGAGGGGCGACCCTTCGGCGGGGGTCGCTGGTTTTGCGTAAGCGTCTGGTGCTGTGGCGTAGGCGCAGTCTGGGGTGAGGTAGACGGCGATGTTGTGGCGCTCGACGTCCACCTCCGTCGTTGCCTCCCGCTTGGCTGGTGTCGCGGGGTTGATGCACGAAGACTGCTGGTCGAGGATGTAGTCGAGCGTACCTGGGGCCGCGTTCCAGATGTGCGTGAGGCGCCGCCTACAGGCCCAGCTGGCGCACCACTCCCGTTGGGTCCACTCGAGGGCGGGCATCAGGTCGCATGGCGGCAGGCCGGCGTTGTCGTCGACGGGTGCTTCGGGCTCTGGGTTCCACAGGAAGCGCCCTAGCGCTGGGCGGGTCGTAGCCCATTCCAACAAAGGTGATCCCGTCGGGCAGGTGTCCCACCGGCCTGAGTAGGTGCCAATGGAGTGGGACTCGGGGCCGAACCTCCCGCCCGTCAGTTTGTGAGCAGGGAGGGTCGCGTTGGCGGCGCGGGGGCTGAAGGCGGGAGGGGCCTTCATGACAAGGTCGCGCGAGGACGTAGTGGTCGGGGCGGGGCCATTACTGGTCGCCCGTATCCGATCGGAAGCCGAGCCAGGGATGGGAGTGCTCTGGACTTCCTGTCGGGACGCGTCCTTTCCAAGGTGCCCCTGTAGCACTGCAGTCGCGTAGCTAGGGGCCTCTCGCGGCCGCAGCCACACGGGGCGAGAGGTGTCTCGATGCCCCTTTCTTCCGCGGAGGTGATCCAGCATCGCTCGCAGAGCCACCTGCAGTTCTTGCCCAGTAGGTACGCCTGGGAGCGGTTCTGTGCTAGGAGGTCCCTCGTGTCGTCGTCTTCCCAGGTGCCGGCCGAGGACATGAGTCCTCTTCTGGGGCAGCTGGCCCCGTCGCAGTCGAAGCGGTCGTTCTTGAGGTCGCAGCCGAGCCTGTCGTCGGTCACCCTTGGTGGGATCAGTGGCGTTCTGGGAGCCGGGGGGGCTGGGGGGTCTTCGTCGAGCCGCCTGTATCATGACGACCAGGGGTACTCTGAGCGAGGGGGTGTCCAGGGGGCTGCCGTCGCTGCTGAGCTTAGGAGGGGCTGCCTTAGCGTCGAGTCGGCTTGGCCGGCTTGGAGAAGGGACTTCAGGTTCTGCATTCCAGGGTGGGCGCGGTGCCTCTTGCATTTTCCCGTGTCGGCGCTCCATGCCCCGGGGAACTGGCGCAGGATCTCGGGCGGGGTGCATCGGTTGGTGCCCTTTGGGCGGTGGCTGGTACCTCTCACTTTGGGCAGGGGTGGGAGCGAGTCGGTGGGGACGGCGAGGCTCTCGTCGTTCCAGGGGGTGCCGAGCCCGAGGAACCACCAGGGCTGCCCACGTCATGTTGTAGACCAGGTTGCTGGCGTCTATGCCCAGTTCTACGTCGTAGCAGAACCCTCGGTGACTCCAGGCCTTTCGGTCAACGAGGCCGGGCTGTCTTCGTGTGTCGACAATGGAGAACTGGTGGGGGTGCAGGCCGGAGGCTGTGTACAGGACCACCCCCATGGCGGAGTCCTCGACTAGCCTCTGAAGACTGTTGCGGATGGCTTCGCTGAGGCCGATCCAGGAGAATTCTGGGCCCAGCGGAGCTGCAATCTTGTCGGCGAAGTTCTTCTCCATTGAAGCCCGGGCCTTCACTATCGCGTGGTCGAGTCCCTTGATGACGTCGTCGCCTGCGTGTGATGGGGATTCTGGGATCCAGGAGGTGAGGTCCTTGATGGGGTCAGACTCTTCGTCGACATCGAGGGACCACCGCTTGCCATTCTGCTCAGGCTTTTGGAAGCGTACCCATAGCTTGGCAAACCGACCATATTCGGAGAGCTCACGGAGGCGGGACCCTGTGGCTGTGGCAAACATCCTTCCGTCGCCGATGATGACGACGTTGCGCGCCGCTCTGGTGATGGCGACGTTCACCCTGTTGGCGTTGTCCATGAATCCCCAGTCGCGCCTGTTGTTGGACCTGGTTGTCAAGAAGATGACCAGGTCCGCTTCTCCGCCTGGGCTGGAGCCGGTTGTGGAGAGGATTAGCCTGCCGTTCGCTAGGTATTCCCCCGCGACTCGTCGCACACCTGGGAATTCCAGGGAGATGCCGGTGAGCCGCGAGTCCTCTTGGTCGAAGACGCTGGCGAAGTCGCCTGGGTCGGGTGGGCGTCGGGGGGAGTCTGCGGCGGGGCCATTGCCTTTGCCTGCCTCGTCTTTTCCCTTCCCTTTGCTTTTGGCTTTGGACTGTATGAGCGCGCCGCCGACGCTGCGGGAGCTCTGGGGCCACCCGTTCTCAAGGATGGCACGCTGCAGCTGATAGCCGATGACAACCCGCACCGTGGCTCCTTCCTTCATTGCGGGGAGAAGGGCGCGAATGATGTCTACCGCGTGAGCTACTTGCTTCCAGGAGGTTGGCGCATCCTGCGTGTAGTCTGGATGTGACTTCCAAGGAGGTTGTCGACCAGTAGAAACTGGTGCAGCTCTCCAGGGGTTTGCTTGCCGAGGTCCAGGTGGACAGGCATCTTGCGCATGTCGTCGCTGCTGGTGCGAGCGGCTCGCGCTAACTCCTCGAGCTTGACATCGTCCCAGGATCTGATCAGGTGCCATGGTAGACCCTTGACCAGGGGCCTCTGGGTCAGGGGGTCGGCCAGCCCTGTCTGCATGGTGATGTTGCACAGGACCCAGTTGGGCCAGGCCAGAAGCAAGGGGTGCATGCGGTAGCACAAGCTGAGCTGTATCACGGCTGACTCGTGGCCCCTTAATGCGTGGTGGAGTCGGTCAAACATGGAGAGGCATAGCCCCTGGTCCGCGGCCTTCCTGGAGATGACTGTGGGAGGGAGCTGCTTGGGGTCGCCGACCAGCACTAGGTACCCTCCTGAGCGGATAACGCTGTCCAGGGACATGGTCGCCATAAGTTCATGGGCCTGTCCCGCCTCGTCGATGATGAGAAGGGACTTTAGTGCTTCGGCGGACTCGCGGGTGGCGATGATGGTCTTGGCCTCTTTGAGCAGTTGGGCCCGGAAACCAGGGAAGTCCTTGGAGGGAGAGCCGCCTTCATAGGGGAAACTGCCGTTGGCCTTCTGGTAATGTCATCCTGGGGTGAGCCCTGCCAGTTCCTTCGCAGCCTTAAAATCTCTGGCTTGGCGCACGCGCCTGGAGGGGGCCCCTGCGTTGGAAGCCAACTTGCTGTCTCTGTGAGCGGCAAGGAGCGCCAGCGCCGCATGGTCAGCGGCGGCGTTGGACCCCGGGGCCAGGGCTACCGAAAAGCCGGGGTTGAGCGCGCCAGCCCATGCGTCCATGGTAGCGACCGAGAAGATCGTCTTGCCCGTTCCAGGGGGGCCGTGTACGATCGTCACGTGGTGGCTGGTGGAGGTCTCGAGGGCCTTCGTGGCGCCGCGGTTGAGGCGGTGGCGCTTGGCGCCTTCCTCCAGGGATACCTGGGATGGGAAGTCGCGGACGCGCTGGAAAACCTGACCGGTGGCTTCGTCCACCTCTGGCGGCTGGAGGCCCGGCGGGGTGAGCGAGCATCGCAGAGACGGAGCCAGGCGCAGGTAGGTCGGCGCCGGGGGGGCGGGCTTCCCGGGTGGCGCTGGCACGCGGCCTGAGGCCCTGTCCGCACCTAGCGGTGTGAGCGGCGTCGTTGGCGATGGACTTGCCCCTCCTGTCGGCTGTCCGAAAGGTGGGGAGGTAGGAGGTGGCGATGTCCAAGGGGGTGCCGAAGAGATCGCGGGGGACCTGCTGCAGCTTGTATATCTCGGTGATCGCTGCCGAAATCCTCCAGAACTGGATCTCGGAGGGCGCCCGGTCCAGCCTGTAGAATGGTTCGCCTTCGTAGTTGGGTCGCTCGATGCTGTCGTCTGCGTGGATGGGCACGTACTCGGCGGCATTGCACACAACAATGCACTCGTTGCTGAGGTGCTTGGAGCCCCGTGGGAGCCTCAGCGCCTGGCTGTCGCCGGGTGGGATTGCGCCTCCGAGGTCGGGAGGCCGCTGTAGCTTGACTGTGGCGACTTGGTCCACCGCAGGGCTAGCGATGCTGAGAAGGAGGACATGCGCGTCCTGCCCCGCGGCCTGGCCTTTGAGGAGGATCTTGAAACCTGGGCCCCATTGTAGGTGCAGTAGCTCTCTCCCTTCACGTGGTGGGAGAGCATTCCTCAGCTGGTAGCGGTCAAGGATAATGCAATTCGAGTTCTGGTCGATAGGGGTGACGGAGACCCCCAGGGCGCGTTGCCTTCTGAGGAGGTCTGCTTTCGCTTTCAGGGTCCCGCCCCAGACTGTCTCAGTCGCGGCCATGCATTCGGCCCAGGCGAGCCTCTCGAGGGCACGCCCACTTAGCACCTGCGGCCACTGGGGCGGGAGTGGTATGGCGTGCGGGATGTTTACCGCAGGCGCGTGCAGATGGAACTGGGCGCCTCCGCAGCTGGCGGGGATGGAGCACAGCTGCCTGGCGGCATCCGCCGCCGCCGCCGAAGACTCCAGCATTGCCCTTCGCGTGCCTGAGGGGGGCGTGCCCCCGTAGTCGAGGCCTGGCAATCCATCTGGCGCTTCCGCCTGCCGCCTCTCGGCGGAGTCCTGGGGCGATGCTCCGCTTGAGGCGTTCGGTTTTTCATCTCCTTCGTGGCGTCTGCTCGAGAGCTGGGGGTTGGTGGCGGCGGTGCGGCCGGAGATGTCTCTGTCCCGGGGCCCTTCTGCCGCCCTCGTGCCACTGGTGCCCCCCCAGATGCAGGCTCGCCTCGACTGTTGGGGAGGGCGTGTTTCCAGGGAATGGATGGTGCCTGGGGGGGGCGACAAAGTTGAACGTCGTCCCTGTCTGGAAAAATGCGGGGGGCGTGATCCCAGTCATCCGGGAAAAACCAGCTGGGGAGGAAAGCCAGCCCTCGCTCTTGCACAAGATCCGGCGGCTTCCAACCGGGCCAGGGGTACCTCGTGATGTCGCATCCGTGAATATGGTCGTAGGTCCCTCCGCGCGTCATGGTCCACAGATTGCCCGCGGTGGTGAAATCTTGGGGATCGGGCCAACCGTCGGTCCACTGCCTGCTGCCTTGGTTCCAGTGTTCCCATTGGAGCAAGTGTCCCTCCCCTATCACAGTGTCTCTGGCGTAGCTCGCACCACCAGCACCATTCGCCGTTGAAGCGCGCCCGCCGCATCCAGGGGCACTCGCGTGCACGGAAAGGGCGGACGCCGTCGATCACTGGGGGCCTTCTGGGCGGCATGCTTCGCAGGCCGGCCAGCGGGCCAGTGGTCATTGATTGGATTTGTCCCTGCCCATCCTCTGGGGTCGCAGCTAACCGCCGCTGAGTGCGAGTTGAGCAGGGCCCAGGGTGCCGCAGCCAGCTGCGGGGGAGCCGTGGCGGGCGCGCGACCGATCGATCAGTTGCCAGGAGCGGGGGGGGGGAGGGGGAGGAGGGAGATTTTCCAAGCGAAAGGCGGCGGCGGCACAACTCGCCGGGTCGCAAATGTCAACGCCCAACCCTTCCACGATCGGGATGTGGGCTGGGGGGGCGCTGTGGGCCCCCACCCACTGTATGTGAGTGTGGGCGGCGGTTCCGCCATCGTTGTGCAGCGCGTCTACCCAGAACGCCCCCGGGGTGGCGTGGCTGTCCGCTGCTATATTCAGGCGACGCCTGACGGCCTGCCAGGAGAACACCCGACCGACGCTCTCTGCCTGGGCGAGTGCGCTCTCCATCTGTTGGGCCAGGTGGAGCCTTCTGTACCTAGCTGTGCCAGCACCGTATCTGATGGCTGCAAGGTTGTCGCCGACTACCCTGGCGGCACTTAGGGGCCCGTTGAGATGGGGGAGGAGTGCGAGGCCAGCGCGGCAGCCAGCGATCTCGGCCATCTGTGCACTGCTGCACCCCGGGAGCGCTACAATGGCCACTGCCACTATCCCGGGAGTGCCTGTCGCTGGGTCGCGGTGCCACAGCGTCGTCCCAGAGCCGGAGACCCTGGTGCGACCATCGATCCTCCTGGTTCCGCCGTCGAAGGTGACTTCGCGGGGCCATTGGGTGCTGTCGGTATCAGGGAAGGGAGAGCTTCGGACGTTGATTTCGTCGCCCGGGGCGAGGTCGGTGTTCGCCGTGAGTGTTGTAGTGTGTGCGCGGCATTCACGGCAGCATGCGGAGGTCCAGTTGGCCGAGGGGTTGTTGTCTGTCCTGTGGGGCAGGGGAACCAGCCCCGGCTGGGCATCATCCACCCCGCACGCATCTGACTGGCCTGGATTGCTGCAAGCTTGTCTCCCGTCCGGCAGTGGCATGTGGCGACCGGGAGCCTGCGCGCTTCTCCTCCCGCGCGGCGCGCGTGGCGGGTCATGCGCGGCCTGGCGGCTCCGCATATGGCCCTATCCCGGAGGGGGAGCGGGCGGCACGTGCGGCAGGTATCTTGCATGGTTGAGCGGGCCTCGGAGGTTCGTCGCCGTCTCGGTCGCTGTCGTCGCCGTCGCCTTGCTGGTCGGTGTCCGGAGCGACAATGCCCTGGGGGGTGAGTCTCGCCGCGTCGCTAGCGTCGAGAGGGGTGGGGGTCAGGTTGACGCAGTACCTGGAGGAGATCTGGTGCGGGACCTTCGCAAGGAGGGGCCGATGGTCTCCGTTATAGGCGATGGCCGAGGCCAAGGATTCAGGATGGTCTGGGCCCCGGGCTGCATCCCAAGCCAGGGCGGCGGCTGGGCACCAGTGCCACACGTGTTCTGTCGAAGCCTCCCCGAGCCCGCACAGAGGGCGCTGGCCGTATGGGCCCGCCCTGGAGGGGGCCCGCGCGCTGCCCCGGGCCCGGGCGCGCGCCTCCGCTTCGCGCCGAAGTGGAAGGGGCAGGACGTTGGGGTCGAGCAGTTGCCAAGGCGCCGAGGCGCGCGGGCCAGGGCCCACGCAAATGGTGCACCAGGCCTCGCCCTCGACGCCGGGCCCGGCCGTGGTCCAGACATGCTTGGCGTGGGTCCCGCAGGGGCACTGATGCGGCCGTCGCTCGGCCGTTCCTCGTCGTCTCGCGGAGCTCGGTAGACCATTGCAGAGGATGCGGATGACGTGGTGCGCCTCTGTGAAGGACGCGCAGTGGCGAAGCAGGCCCCGCTCTTCTCCGTTGGGGGGGGGGTGCCACCTTCTCTTTCGACTGGTCTCCGCGAGCCACTTAGTGAGAAGAGGGCCGTGCATCTGCATCTGCGCCCATGCCGCAGCGTTGACCACTCTCCCGAAGTACTTTCCTTCCAACAGCTCGGGTCGATCCTGTAAGCGAGCGAGTGATAGCGCGGCTTTGCGTTCCGTGATGACTCTGGGCTTGGGCCTGGACGTCTCCGGTTGTTGCGCGGCTTCTGATGCCCACTTGAGTAGCATATTCCATCGGTTCCTGGCCTGTTTCCTGGCCGGCTTGGGCCCCCAGAAATCGTCCAGGGCGCGCGCTCTGGCAGCGACGGGCCGAGCCATTGCCACGGGGCACCGCGGGGCGCCAGGTACCTCTGGTAGCGGATGCCTAACCCGGTAAGGATGTAGTCCGGGATCCATGAAGCGGCGGCGAGCCCAAACGCAACCCTGAGCTGCGCGCGTAGCGCGCGCTCTTGTATGACGTCGGGGGCTGCGTAGTTGGCAGCGTAGGGGACAAGGGAAACCAGGTATGAGTCCCACGCCGCGGCGGCACGGGCGGGGCGCATCTTGGCCAGGTGGAGGGCCATGGCTTGGTCTCTCATCTTGGGGAGGGGACGCTCCCATGTCCCTCTGGTGAGGGCGTCCGTCTGCGCCTTGGTGAGCTGCTCACCGGGGGGGGGGGGGGTTGTTCGCCCTCCGCTGCGCGCGAGACCACCACTGCGCCGAGGTATGGCCACTGGTCCTGCACGGAGGATCCTGGTCGTTCATGGTCATCTGAGTCAGGACGGCGTGCTTGATTTGGTTCTTAGCGGCGGCGGAGCTCCGCAGGTACCTAACGTTCCAGCTGGCGAGACGGGGGAGGCTGTTGGCTGGGCTTGTTTCGAGGGCCAGGATCAGGTCATCTAAGGTGCGTGTGCCGCAGAAGGAGTCCCAGGTGGGCTGGTTCCAGGGGTCGCTGTGGAGGAGACTCCAGAGGCCGCGAGGGCCACGGAACCTGAACCGACCGTGCACTTCCATGGCGGAATTAAGGACGCGGCGGGCAGCTAGCCTGGCCCGGGCACGGGGCCCAGGAACCAGTTGGTGCCTGGGGGGGGGGGGGGGGGCGCGCTTGGCGTAGCGTTCTGGGGCCGTCCGTGGAGTTTAGGGGAACGGCGACCGGGAGAGTAGGCCATCTGTCCGGAGCAGCCGCTCTGCTACGTCGTCTGGGAGGGGGTGCTTCCTGAGCCGTGCCCATGGACATTGCATTCCTGCGAAGGTCCTGGCTGCCCCCCATATCTGTGCTATCTGGTCCCGCGCGGGGGCTGGTGTGCTGATCTCTTCCCTTGGGCATCCCCTGCTCCATGCCCGTAGCGCGGAGACTATCCTTCGCTGCAAGCAGCGACGCCGACTGCGTCGTGGAGCGCTCTGCCTTGGATGCCGAGCGCTCGGTATTAGCCGGCCAAGCCGACCGCTCTTGCTCTTTCGTCGGCAGTGGGGGGCCTCAGCCCTCTTTTATGAGCCACTCCCCCCAAGCTTTGGCCTCGGCTTCTGCGGCTGGGCTTTCTCTCCCCCCCCAGACATCGCCAGGGTCAGTCCTTCTGAGCATCCAGGGAAGCGCTCTTCAGCTCTGCGCTCTGCGAGCACGCTGCGCGCTCCGTGTTTCAGCTCATTCGGGTTTCTGAGGAACCATCTCAGACTGCTATCTTCGTCGTGCAAGAGGCAGATTAGGTGTGTCTGGCAGCTGCTCGGGAGAATTGAGTCTGGGTCTCCTGGCAGGGCCCTGGACTGTGTCCAGGTGGGAAATCTTCCGTCGGGTCTGAAAGCCCACCTGGGTTCCCATGGGCTGGGAAGTCGGGGGTAGGAGGTGGTGTCGGTCGGGGGTGGGGCGCTCCCGAACCAAAGCCTTTCGCGTGGGCTGGCGACGGAGTCCCCCGCGTTCCTTCTAACAGCCCAGTCGAGGTTCAGGTCGCCCATGGCTGCGCATATGGCCTTGCGGTGGGCTGCTGGCATTGAGGCGACGTTCTCCACCAGAACCAAGATCGCGAGGCCCGGCCTTCGTTTGCTCGCCAGGCACCAAGCGACGGGGACCGCGAAGACGCAGCAGGACTGGGCGCCGGCAAGCCCGTCGTTCCCCGCGAACTGTCCAGCGGCGGAAACGTTGCTGCAGGGCGGGCCTGCCACGATGGGCAGCGTGCTGCCTTGTTCCAGGGAGTCGAGGCGTTTCCCCATGGCGTTCTGTTATCGATGGGGGCCCCGCTGCAGGAAGAGGTCCCACACATCCACCGCCAGTTGTTTATGCGGAGGGCCTCCGTTTAGAGGGTCGGGCGCTGCGCTCCACCTCCGGGCGACTGCCTCAGCGGCCTCCCTGTTGTGCTCGGCGAAAACCGAGGGCTGGAATCTGTGACCGGCTCCGAGCTTGTGAACGAGGTCGCCAATGGCGAGTCTGGCGAGCCCCCACCCGTCGCACCGTGGGGAGGCGCGGCTGCATCGCGGCAGACCACTGGCGGACGTCGGCGGGCCCCAACGCTTTGTTGCGCGGGTGCGCGACGCGTTCCTGCGACTCCCCGCAATAGAGGGGCAGCGCGATGGCGCCGCGGCCGTTGGCACCGCTGACGCGGAGCGCGGCTTCCACGGAAGGCGTTTCGCCGCCGATGGGGCCCAGAGAGGAGGCGCACCTTGCGCGTCAGCCAGAGGGCCGCGAGGGCGTCGCACCAGGGTTGCGGCCGCGCCTGGCCTGGCTGCCGCATCTCATGCTTGTGCCGCGTGCTGGAGATTGCGAGCGTGCGCGACCTGCGCTTCGCCTTGCTGTTGTGTCGGGGTGGTGTTCTGGAGCTGCTGGGCGCACTGCGCGGCGCCTGCTGGTTTTGCGCCCCTTGACTTAGGGGCGAGCACCGCGCTCCCTCGGCTGGCTGGTTTCGCCCCCGGCGACGGGGTGGGCGCCGCTCCTGCGGCGCCCTCGTTTGTTCGCTCCGCACGCGCCACGGCGCGTTCCGCCGCTGCGGGGCCCGCCCGCGCGCGCGGGCTCCGCTGCCGCGGCGCCCTGCCCTCGCCATCGCTGACCACGGGCGGCGGCTGCGAGGGCTGCCCGGGGAAGCAGAGAGGGAGGATGAGGGGGGCGGCGGAACGGGCGGGGGGGGGGGGGGCGATGGGGGCGGGACGAGGAAACGTTGAATGATAGATGAGGGCGAGGAGTGGATGCGAACGGCTGGAGGGAGGGATGGGCGGAGGGAGGGGGTTTGTTTCCTTTTGTCTCTCGCCGTCGGGAACTATCGCGGCGGTCGCGAGCGCGCGCGGCCGTCCGCAGGCACCGCTGCTACGGCGCCTTGCCTTTAGAGACTTGGCGGCCAACGCTGGTCTCTCCTGCTGGTCAGCCAGCGCGAGTGCCGCCGCTGCCGCGGCGCCCGCTGCTGCTGGCGCTCTCGTGGGTTGCGCGGCTGGCTCGGCCCCGCTGCTGCGGCCGCCCCGCGCAGAGCCCCGTTGCTGCGATGCCCCCGTCTCTTTCTGGGGATCAAATCTGACCTCTCCCTGGCGGCCTAAATCGGCATGGTGCCTGAAGGTTCCCCGTCCAAGAGAGTGGCCCAAACCGCCGCGCGGCTCCTGCGCGACCTCGCGGTGCGGGGCCGCTGCCCACGCTGAGCATTTCCGGGGGCCCACGCTGGGTGGAGTCCGACGCCGCCGCCATCGCTTCGGTGGAGGACATAGCCCCGTATTGGCAGTTTCGTGCGCCGAATCCTTTGCCCATCCTCCACGCGGTTCTGGTGGTGCCGCTTGTGGTCGTAGCTGCCCCTGCGGACCACCAAGGGGCAGCACGTTATCCGAACCTGCCCAGAGGCGCCGCCGACGAGTTCTCGGATGTCGCAGTCGCGGAGCTGCGCCACCATTTCCTGCCATTTCCACTGCGCGTGCTCGTTCTCTTCGAACCCGAAATGCGACCTCGGCCCGCTATCCACCGCGGCCACCATGACCTGCCGCCAATTGTCGAACAGCGAACAGCTTGGGCTGCGATTGGACGAGCCGATGTGGGTATTCCTGCTCTTGTCGCCACCACTTCAACGCCTGGTTGTGTTGTTGGAGCGCCCCGCTGAAGATCCTGTAATCCAGGAAATACGCGACGCCACGTCGTACTCATCTCCAATTGGGGCCGCCGCTGATGCGGCGACCGCGGGCGCCGCCGTGGCAACGGCTGGTTGCTACGAGGGTGCTGCGGCCGCCGCTGCTGCGGCGGGCCTCCACCGCTCCTGCGGCGCACGCGTCAATCCAAGGACCCACTGCCCAGTTCGCTCGTGGGCCTCACTGTAGGCGCCCAAGTCGGGCGGGCCCAAACCAAGAACAGGCCCGCGGATCGCCCCGCTGAGCTCTCTGTCGGCCTCCGCTACTGCGGCGGTTCCTGCCTCGGCGTCGCGGCCGCCCCAGCCCCAGCCGCGGCCGCCCCAGCCCCAGCCGCGGCCGCCCCCGTCCCAGACGCCCCCGCTCCGCCCGCGGCTCTCCCAGCTGCCCGCCCACTGCCAACCGCCGCTGCTGCGCCAATCTTGGCCTTCCCATCCGTCGGGCCCGTTCCCACCGTCGCGCCAGTCGGCTGGATATCCTCCCCGATGGGCCGCCGCTGCTGCGGCGGCCTCCTTGGAGCGCCCCAAAGGCCACGCTTCCAGGCGGATCGCCACTCATCATGCGAATTGTCCTACATGGCGCGCTTCGAGCCGCGCGCGGCCCGAACGCTTGGTTGCGCGCGCTGGCCTTTCGGTGGCGCAAGCGCTGATTTGAGAACAAACGTTTGCAACGATGACGGCGACGACGACGGCGACGGCGTCGACGGAGAGGACGAAGACATGAGGGGTAGGAGCGGAAACAAAACGTCGAAACAAATACATACCGATCAAGCGGATGAGGGATGCAAGGCATACCCGAGAGAGAATGCCTACTTTGAATAACACGCAACCCCTCCTGGTGGGAGGGGTTGCGCGCCCCTCCCAAAAACGAGCCCCTCCCATTGGGAGGGGTTGAATCATACCACGATTCCTGCTTTAGGATTACCCGTGGGCGATCCCCACCCCCAAGCCTATCACCCCCCAGCGCTGCCCATGAGAGGCCCTCCTCGCCCATCCTGCCCGCCCCACCTCCGAAGCCCTGGGCAGCCCAGGCCGGGCTCGGGGATTCCTTGGACTCCCACTCTATCGGCAAGGTGCCCGGCGGCGGGACCACGACCTGGCCGCCAGGCGGAGCCGATGGCCGCTGGTCGAGGCCCGCCCGCCGCTCCCACCGCTGCCGCCGCCGCCGTCGCCGCCCATCTCGGGTTCCGCCACGGCCCGCCTTCTGGGCCGCGTCCGGCCGTGGCCTCCAGGGACGCTCCCAGAAACCTCCAGGACGACGAAGACGGCGACGACGCAACGACGCCAGAGGCGGCGACGACGACCACGACGACGACGACGACGGCGGCAGAGGCTCTGTCGGCAGCTGGCCGCCTCAGTGAGGAGGGAAGCAAAGAGGGAGGGGACGAAGGGATGAGGGGGAGGTGCGACGCGGGGGGTTCTGGATTGCGACGCTGACAGAAGCCGACGGCCTGTCAGCAGAGTGCGGCGCTGCAGCTAGCATAATATTTGAAAAGCCAGACAACTCTGCACAGGCACCAGGTAACAAGTACAATGAAACAAATAGTGCAGGCCTGGGTAAGTGCGAGCAGCAAAACAGCGGTACATCAACCACGGCGGTCCGAATCCCTCACCAAAGCAGAGAGTGGGAACTACGCTCATCAGACAAATGTACCTGAAGGGGGGTGTTATCTTCGGCCCCCAATGCGGTACGCAGACGAGAGGAGGGAGGGACGAAGGAAAGGAGGAATGGAGGGAGGGACCACCACCGCGACCGCCCCGCTCCTCACCCCTCCTTCCTCTCCCTCCCATTGACTGCTGGGCCGCCCCGGCCCCAGCGCGCGCTTTGCGCCTGTCTCCCTGCCCCCCCCCTGCTTCTCGCAGCGACGTCAATTATTCATTGCGTCGGCAGGTCATGCATGAACGAAACGCAGCCTGGAGCAAAGAGCGTCACCGGGCCAGGCCTTAATGAAGGAACATGGCCCCGGCAGTCGCCGACGTGGACCCCAAGACACTAACCCCACTGCCTGGGGGTCTCCCTGTATGCCGGGGGTGGGAACCCACTCGGGTGCTTCCGGGCCGGGGACGGAGGGGAAGAAACCAATGGGAGGAGCGGCAAGGCGAGGCGATCGTAATCAGGGGCGGTCCGCCCGCGCACAGCTCTGGAAGCACGCCGCACGCGGCGGAAAGCATGCGATCGTGAGGGCCTGATGGCGGGACTCCACGGGCAGTCCCGTAGCACTCGGGGAGCGGTGAAGCCTGGACAGGGCGAGGGAACGAGGCAAGAAGGGCAGGCGAGAAGGGGGAGGAGACGAGGACGAGGAGGGAGGAAACGAGGACAATGAAGGGCAGGAGAGGACGAAGAGGATGGGCAGGCGACAGCGAGGAGGGAAGGATGATGGGGAGGACCAGCGTGAAACCGAAACGCGCTCACGACGTCGCAGTAAACCCTCCCTCCAAGTTCCATGTTCACCGGCCCCTACATAATGAATTGTCATTGCGGGATGTGCACCATTGAGAAACAACCGTTTGAGAATTCTCAACCCTTCCAGAACAATGTTCCTGGGACTCCAACGACGCGGATCAACGTGTGTGTCCTGACAAATCCCAAGTCGTGAAAGAACACTACTCCTGGGACTTCAACACCGCGAATAAACGTGACAGTCGCGTCCTGACAGTCCTAAGTTGCGCCCACAGATCATTCGTGGAACTTCAACACCACGCATCAACGTGAATGATGCGTCCTGACAATCCGAAGCCGTGCCAAAACACCGGTCTTGGGGCTGCAACTCTACGATGTATAGAACGATTGCGAACTTTTAATACCCATGCGCGCGGCGCTAAGGCGAGAACAACCTTTTGAAAAAGAGCCGCTCTCCATCCTTCAAACTGTATCAAACCTTTCAGACGAGTGTGCACGGCGCAGGAGCGAGAGCCACATTTTGAAAGCGGCACACCCCCCATCCTTACAACTGCTGCGAACTTTTAGGGCACATGTGCACCACGCTAAAACGAGAGCCATATTTCGGTACCGTCACGCGCTCAATCCTTGGAACTGCTGCCAACTTTGAGTATGTGCGCGGCGCTATAGCGAGAACCACATTTCGAGAACGACCCGCACTCTGCTCTTCACGCTGATGGAATATCAAGCTTCAAGATCATACATGGTGAGGGAGTCTTAGGCGAAACGTCCGACAAGCCCTATCGGCACGTCTGAGGGTGCGACAGGGAGGAAATAGTTGTAAGGAAAAGGGATGGACGAGGAGGGATGGGGGAGGATGACAGCATCCTCTGAAAACACACATGCCAGCAACGTCAGCGTCAGAGGCAGGGAAAAGGGAAGACCGAAGATCGAATATCGACGCTTGCTACCTCCAATTACCTTTGGGACCTTCCATGAAGGATGCATTCAGAGACCTCCAATCCTCTGGGGAGGGAAACCATCGTTTAAGCTGTTGCACGCCCACTTTTAAGGCTCTTGGAACGCCCTCGTCAGCACGGCTGGGTTCGGCTCGACATGTTCTCTGGGGAGCTGATCTTGAGAAACCATGCCCAGACCAACGATGATGAGGGAGGGAGGGACGGAGAAGGGGAAGGAGGCTTTCGGATGTCCTTAGGAATTTGTCTCAACCATCCTGTGGTGTTGGGTCCTCGTTTTGAAAAGATGGTCCCCGCGATCCTCCTCTCTCCTCTTCCTCCTCCCCTTCTTCCCCCCGCTCCCTCCTCCCTGCGTTTCCCCCACCCAATACAGCGCTTCGTGGCCCCATAGGGAGCTACACCGAAGGCCCCAATGAGGGTTCCCGCATGCGTCCGCCACACCCAGTACAACGTTCTGTGGCCCCATAGGGGGCTCCACCGAAGGTCCCAATGGGGTCGCCCACCTGCGTCTGGCACACCCAGTACAACGTTTCGTGAACCCCATAAGGAGCTCCACCGAAGGCCCCAGTGGGGGTGCCCACATACATCCGCCACACCCAGTACAGCGCATCGTGGCCCCATAAGGAGCTCCACCGAAGGCCCCAGTGGGGGTGCCCGCATGCGTCCGCCACACCCAGTACAGCGTTTCGTGGCCCCATCGGGAGCTCCACCGAAGGCCCCAGTGGGGGTGCCCGCATGCGCCCGCCACACCAGTACAACGTTTCGTGGCCCCATGGGGAGCTCCAACGAAGGCCCCAGTGGGGGTGCCCGCATGCGTCCGCCACACCCAGTACAGCTTTCCGTGGGCCCATAGGGAATTCCACCGAAGGTCTCAGTGGGACCGCCCGCATGCGCCTGCAACAACCAGTACAACGTTTCGTGGCCCCATGGGGAGCTCCACCGAAGGCCCCAGTGGGGGTGCCCGCATACATCCGCCACACCCAGTACAGCGCTTCGCGAACTCATAGAGAACTGCAACGAAGGCCCACCAGGACCGCCCGCATGCGTCCCCCCCCCCCCCACCCATTACGGCACGCCTCATCACGCGTTGCGTGGCCCGCCGGAAGGGGCACCCACAACGCGTCACTCACAAGTACACATGGTTGGGTCCTTCGAAAGGATAAATTTGGAGGGTTATTGGAACTTGTCGGGAAGATCGGTTGGCCTTCAGAAATTTTGGAGATTTCGGTCGGCTGGCGAAGGTAGATGGAGATCTCAGGGCTGAGGGGACGAAGACGAGAAGCCTGAGGAGAAGCTGGAGGAGAAGGAATATGAGTGGGGAGAAGAGGAAGACGGGAAAGGAGAAGGAGGATGAGGACTGCGCTGGTCAAGGAGGAGGAGGAGGATGATGATGAGGAGGAGGAGGCGAAGGAGGGAGAGGAGAAGGCAAGGGAGGAGGGAGGAGCAGCGTAGGCAGGGAGAGAGAGAGGCACAGGGACGGCAGAGGGGACACATTTTCAACACTTGTCGGTGGTGTTCGAATGTGTTCGGGTATATTATGATGAGATTGGCAAGCTGACAAATGTGTTCGCGAATGTGGGATGGCACTGATACACTTAGGAGAAGGAGGGAATTGGAATATGGAGGCGAGATGGAAAAGGAATGGAGGAGAGAAGATGAAAGGAGGGGGAGGATGGGAAGACGGGGAATGGAAGAGGGAGGATGAAAGAATTGATGAACATCTGAATGTTCTTCGACCCTGGCGGGACGGCGTGCGGTCTGACTAGGAGTCCAGCGGGCTATCTGCCCAGGACTCCGAGGCGAATCCAGTCGTGGTGACGAGGGAAGGGTTCCGGACACCCGGTGCTTCGTTTTTACCCCAGACCCGGATCATTTTTTGACGGCTCCGAAGCGGTCCCGAGGCACGAAAGCGGCCTCCAGAGATGTAGACAAAACGGCCACTTCGAATTTCTTCTTCTATGCGCCAGATGTCTTTGGCAGCGGTATCTGCATCTTTCTCTTGTGATTTTTGTTCGCCCTTCGCGAAGCGGCAGGTGAAAGGCGGGAATTTATCCATATCCACCGCCTGACAACAGTGGGCGGTGAATCTGGATACATCTTGGCCCCCCCAGGGGCACGAACATATCTCCAAATCTGCCGCCTGCCGGGGCCAGGAAGATCGGTTCCTCAGGCCGCCTGCCAGATCTGAGCCTCAGACATCGCGCGCGAAGCGGGGCTTGAGCAAGGCAAAATCTGTCGCCGCAGAGCTGGGTTTCGCCGAGTTCCACGACGAGCGAGAGCGGGCTGCTGGCGGCCAGAACGCTCGGGTACCGCGGCGCCCGCGACAACCCTCACGCGTCGACGAGATCCTCTTGCAGGGGATACCCGTCGGGCGTCGGGGGGACCCCTCGAAGGGGAGCCTCGGAGCAGGGAGGCCTCCCCCTGCCGGAGGCGGCGGGGGCGGCAGAGGGCCGCCCGACCTGCAGCAGCTGCCTGGCCCGGGGCACCGCCCGGCCCAGCGCCGACTTGGCGCCGGCCGCCATCTCGCGCCCTCCGCTGGCTCGCCGCCGCGGCGGCCGTCGCCGCCGCCGCCGCCAGGTGCCCTTCAAGAGTCTTTCGAGGCCTTCGGGGGGACGACAAGTCCGTGACTTTCCAAGGGCCTTCGGGGCTCCGCAGGTCCAGGGAGGCCCCGTTGGAGGCCCCAGCTGGAGACCTTCGGAGGCCCCCGGGTGCCCACCGAAGAAGCCGCGGCATCGACGGCCGAAGTTGTCGGGGGGTCGTTGACGCCGCCGCCGTCGCCTACAAGCCTTTGGGGGCGCTTCCAGAAAAGTTCGGACACGTCTCGGGATACGGCCGGGGCGCGGCAGAACTGGGCCTCCCAGAATGTCCCGCGAGCGAGAGACACGTCGCGGCGCCCCGAGGTCTCTCTCCTCGAGAACTCCTGGGCCCCCTGCACGGAATATGCCCGAGGACGAGGAGTAGGGGCGAAAGGACACAACAAGCGGCGTGCCAGAAGATTTTCCCAAATTTCGGCGGCTGGGGGAAATCAAATTTGTTCAGGCCGCGGGCCTGCCAACAAAAAATGCTCCTGCTGAATAAATTGCAACTAGCTGCAAAGAGCGGGTCGGAATGCATGGGGGCCGCTGGCTCGACAAGGAATGCATGGGGACCACAGAAGAGACGGACAGAGGAAAAAAACGAGGAATACTGAAACAATCAAGAAGCACCACCATAATAAGTACTACTCAGAAGAATAAACATAATGGAGTCGAACAGGAGCGGGGGAGGGGCGAGGAGCTGGGGGGGAGCTGGAACACATAGTACAAGTAACAGTAGCAGTAGTAGTAGTAGTAGTAGTAGCAGTAGTAGTAGTAGTAGTAGTAGTAGTAGTAGTAGTAGTAGTAGTAGTCGTAGTAGTAGTAGTAGTAATAGTAGTAGTAGTAGTAGTAGTAGTAGTAGTAGTAGCAGTAGCAGTAGCAGTAGCAGTAGCAGTAGCAGTAGCAGTAGCAGTAGCAGTCGTAGTCGTAGTCGTAGTCGTAGTCGTAGTCGTAGTCGTAGTAGTAGTAGTAGTGTAGTAGTAGTAGAAGTAGTAGTAGTAGTAGTAGTAGTAGTAGTAGTAGTAGTAGTAGTAGTAGTAGTAGTAGTAGTAGTAGTAGAAGTAGCAGTCGTAGTAGTCGTAGTCGTAGTCGTAGTAGTAGTAGTAGTAGTAGTAGTAGTAGTAGTAGTAGTAGTAGTAGTAGTAGTAGTAGTAGTCGGGATAGCAGTAGTAGTCGTAGTAGTCGTAGTAGTCGTAGTAGTAGTAGTAGTAGTAGTAGTAGTAGAAGTAGAAGTAGAAGTAGTAGTCGTAGTAGTAGTAGTAGTAGTAATAATAGTGGTGGTGGTAGTAGTAGTAGTAGCAGTAGTAGTAGTAGTAGGTGTGGTAGTAGTAATAATAATAATAGAAGTGGTAGGAGTAGCGGCACTCGGAGTTAGACGTCGTCGTAATAATAATAGTAGCTGTAGTTGTCGCATTAGTACTGGTAGGAGTCATAGTAAATGTGGTAGTAGTAGTCGTAGTAGTAGTAGTAGTAGTAGTAGTAGTAGTAATAATAGTAATAGTAAAAGTAATGGTAGTAGTAGTAGTAGTAGTAGTAGTAAAAGCAGTCGCAGAAATAATAGTCGTCGTTGTAGAAGTCGTAGTACTCGTAGCAGTACTAGTCGTCGTCGCCGTAGTAGTAGGAGTAGTGATCGCAATCGTATCCGTAGTAGGTGTCGCAGTGGTGGTAATAGTAGCAATGAATGCAATAGTAGCGGTTGTAGTAGTAGTCGTCGTAGTGGGAGAAAAAATAGAGGTAGTGGTCGAAGTAATAGTAACAATGGTAATATGACTAGTCGTAGTAGTAGCAGTCGTCGTCGTCATAGAAGCCGAAAGAGATGCGGGAGTGGTAGTAATAGAACTAGTAGTAGTAGTAATAGTAGTAGTGGTAGTGGTAGTAGTAGTCGTAGTAGTAGTAGCGGTAGTGGGTCAAACTAATAGTGGTAATCAACGCAATGGGGAAATATTCGCCGTCGCGCGAAAGGTAAACGGAATGATAATATTACTAATAAAAATCGTGGTAGTGGTAGCAGTAAGTTTAATTCGTGTAGTGGTAGTAGTAGTAGCAGTAGTCGTAGTAGTCGTAATAGTCGTAGTAGTAGTAGTAGTAGTAGTAGTAGTAGTAGTAAAAGTAGTAGTAGTAGTAGTAGTAGTCGTCGTCGCGGTAGCAGTTGTAGTAGTAGTAGTAATAGTAGTAGTCGTAGTCGTAGTGGTAGTAGTGGTATTAGAAAGGGAAGAAATAGTAATAGCAATACGAATCGTGAAAGTAGTCGCGGTAGCAGTAGCAGTAATAGTAGCAGTGGTAGTAGTAGTAGTAGTAGTAGTAGTAGTAGTAGTAGCAGTAGTAGTAGTAGTGGTAATAAAACAAGTAGTAGTAGTAGTAGTAGTAGTAGTAGTAATAGTAGTAGTAGTAGTAGTAGTAGTAGTAGTCGTAATATTAGCAGCAATAATAGTAGCGGTAGTAACCGTAGTCGTAGTCGTCGTGATATTAGTAGTAGTACGTCGTAGCACTGCGAATGGAAACGACACTCGTGATAGCAGTCGTAATGATAGAAAACTGAAAGCAATAATAAAAGTAGTAGCAGTAGTAGTGATAGTACGAGTAGTAATGATAATAGTAGTAGTAGTAGTCGTCGTAGTAGTAGTAGTAGTAGCAGTAGTAGTAGTAGTAGTAGCAGTAGTAGCCGCAGTAGAAATAATATTATGGCTAGTACTGGTCGCCGTGGAAGGAGTAGTCGTACAACACATGGAGTTCGCAATAGTTGCAGAAGCCCAAATTTGTAGTGAAAAAAATAATTCTAACTGTGGTAATCGAAGAGGTCGCAGCACTGGCCATACGAAGAAATCGAAATCGTAGCAGTCGTAGCAGCAGACGAAGCAGTAGAAGTAGTAGTAGTAGTAGTAGTAGTAGCAAAAGTAATGGTAGTAGTCGTCGTAATAGTATTGATAGTAGTAGTAGTAGTGGTAGTAATAGTAATAGTAGTAGTAGTAGTAGTAGTAGTCGTAGTAGCAGTAGTAGTCGTAGTAGCAGTAATAGATGTAGTCATAGTAGTAGTAGTAGTAGTAGTAGTAGTAGAAGAAGTAGCGGTACTAGCAGCAATAGTCATGGTAATAATATTAATACGGGTAGCAGAAGTAGTCGTAATAATCATCGCAGTAGTAGTCGTAGTAGTAGTAGTAGTAGTAGCAGTAGCAGTAGTACTAGTAGTAGTAGTAGTAGTAGTAGTCGTCGTAGTAGTAGCAATCGTAGTCGTAGTGGGTGTAATACTCGTGACCGTAGTAGTAGTAGTAGTAGTCGTCGTAGTAGTCGTAGTAGTAGTAGTAGTAGTAGTAGTAGTAGTAGTAGTCGTAGTCGTAGTCGTAGTAGTAGTGGTAGTAGTAGTAGTAGTAATAATCGTGGTAGTAGTAGTAGTAGTAAGAATACTAGTAGCAGTAGTAGTAGTAGTAGTAGTAATGATAATAGTGGTAGCCTATGTCAGTGTTGTCAAGTTAGTAGTAGTCGTGCTGGTAAGAGTGGAAGGGGTAGAAGTAGTAGCCGTAGTAGTAGTAGTAGTAGCATAAGCAGCCATAGTAGTAGTAGTAGTAGTAGTAGTAGTAGTAGTAGTAGTAGAAGTAATAGTAGTAGTAGTTGTACTAGTAGTAGTTGTACTAGTAGTAGTAGTAGTCGTCGTAGTAGTAGTAGTCGTCGTAGTAGTCGTAGTAGTAGTCGTAGTAGTAGTAGTACTAGTAGTAGTAGTAGTAGTAGTCGTCGTCGTCGTAGTAGTACCAGTAATACTAATAGTGGTTGCCGTCGCTTTGGTAATCGTAATAATACTAATCGTCGTCGTCGTCTGCGTATTGGTGTTCGTCGTCGTCGAAGTAATTGCCGTCGTCTTGGCAGTAACCCTCCTTGGTTGGGTATTCGTTTTGCATAGACCACTGCGGTCTCCAGTCCTCCTCCTCCTCCGGGCTCCCGTCTCCCGCTTCCGTCTTGACTCGTATTGTCTTGTGCGTACCTCGTGTGCGCGTGTGTATGTGCGCCGTCTTTGGGGGGCTGCGATCTGCGACACTGTCGCCACTTTCGAGGGCTGCTGGCGGGTCCAGCGGATTGAGGCACCGCGTGGATCTGAGCGGGACCTCGCCGTCCCTGGGGGGCTGCGATCTGCGACGCGGTCGCCGCTTTCGAGGGCTGCTGGTGGGTCCAGCGACGCGAGGCACCGCGGGGATCTGAGCGGGACCTCCCCGTCCCTGGGCGCTGCGACCTGCGACGCTGTCGCCGCATTCGAAGGCTGCTGGTTGGTCCTGCGGAGTGAAGCACCGCGCGGATCTGAGCGGGACCCCTCCGTCATTGGGGGGCTGCGAGCTGCGACAATGCTCCGCGATGCCCACGTCGGCGGTGGCGCCAGTGACGAGGGCCGCCCTGGCCCACCACGGAGCAGCGCCGCGGGTTGGGCGCGATCACCCTCGCGCTCCACAACCTCCAGCTGCGGGAACAGGCCGTGAGCGGCCGCGGTGGCCGAGGTGCGCGCAGCGACGCCGATGGCGGCCGCTCCGTGGACGACGAGACCGCCCACGATGAGACGTGGCGACCACGGGCGCCCTCAGCGGTCATGGAGGCAAACGCCACCGCCGACGCAGCAACAAGGCCGCCTACGGCCAAGCCCCCCCGCCGAGCGGCGGCACACCTGCCGCGCTCGAGGACGCCGAGATGATGGCGGACGAGGACTACGCCGAGGCGGGCTACGTCCACTGCATGGGCGCGTACTGGGTCCCGCCGCAGCGCCTGGGCTGGTGTCGGGCGTGCTCAGAGCTGGACGACTGGAAGATCATGATGGTGGAGTACGTGGACGAGCTCAGTTGCGGTGAGATGCGCCGCTACGCCGAGGCTTCAGGGCGCAACCCGCAATGCCCCGAGCTGCGGAAGGGTGCTCAGGGCCAATACAAGCTATACACGTGCTCGCGCTGCGTGGCGGCGACGCAGAACATCACCGAGCACGAGGCCGTGACGCGCGCAGCGCGCCTGAACAAGGGCGCTGGCTCCATCGACCACGCCGCCAAGCGAGTGGCGAAGTTCCGCGCGAGCTTCGACCACATCAAGGAGGGCATGGACGTGCTGGTGGGGTTCGCGCTCTCCGACGACGGCCTGCTGGCCCTGCGGAGGTCAACGGAGGGCGTCGGGGTGGGCATCGATCCCGAGAGCCGGTGGCGGAGGAGGTCGGTCGCCCGATGTCGGTGGAGGTGGTGCCGGGGCCGCCCCGCGCGCCACCTCCACCCCTCGAGGATGAACCTGGCCCCGCAGACCCTGCACGTGGCGAGGAGAACGACCCCCCGCCCGACAACGACGCTGAGGACCAGGAGCACCAGCTGACCAACGCCAAGACCGTGGAGGAGGTCACGGATATCGAGCGCCTGCTGCGGCTCGGGCTCTCCAAGAAATCACTGAAGCGTATGGCGCGGGCCTATGGTGTCCTCAAATTCGAGACCATGCGCGCCCACATGCTGGGAGGCCTGAGGCCCATCCTGGAGAAGAAGGAGGACATGGTGAGGGGCGCAGAGGCGCAGGACGGGGTCCAGAAGTGGCTCGGCGCGCTGAATGAGGGGGCAGAGGATGATGTGGGAAGGCTGAAGAAGGGCCTCCTGGAAGCCTCGGGGGTCGCGGACGCACACCTGGGACACAAACGTGCCTGGAAGGAGGAGTGCCAAGGCAACGCCATGGCGCAGGAGGCCTACCGACGCATGGGCGACTACACGGATCAGTTCTACCGTGGCAAGGGCTTTACGTTCAACATGTACTACACGTGCTCGGCTAACGAGACCTGGGACAATCCCAGGGGATGCTGCTCGGTGATCCGCTCGGATCGCTGGACGCAACTGCTCACCTGCGCGCAGGAGGGGGCGGGGGAGACAGGCCAGCGCTGGTACTGCCATTGTGGGGCGCGCTACGCGACCTCCTACGGCGTCTGCATCGAGTTGATGGAGGAAGAGCAGAACCCGCCACGTGCGTATTACATGCGCGCGGAACACCCCGAGGAGGACATCCGCGACTTGAAGGCCCTGCTGCGTTACGACAAGCTCAAGAA
>CAUYUJ010006458.1:234221-489221 GCA_963575745.1 Prorocentrum cordatum
AGCTCCTCCATCCTCCTCCTCCTCCTCCTCCTCCTCCTCCTGCACCTCCTACTCAACATCACCCTCCTCCTCCTCCCACCGAGCCTGATCAATATTAGGTCAGCATCTCCTGGAACGCCTCGCGCCTGATGGCCACCGCCGCTAGTTTGTCGATGATCAGGTCACGGATCTCGGAGGGCTGCCAGCCGACGAGGCGATGCTGAAGGTGGGGCGTGCTGTGGTCGCTCACCTGGACCAGCTGCAACCACTTGGCCTTGCTGGCCTGGTACTCGTAGGCGATCGTCGCCAGCTGCTCGGAATCCCTCCTCTTGATCTTCACCGTAATCTTCTCCCAGCTGGCCTGGTCGTCCGAGGGCACTTCGAACTCCGCCGAGGTGAGCTGCTCGCCCTCGACCGCTGCCGCCTCATCCTCGCCCTCGCCTGCAGCTGGCGCCTCGACGATCTCCTCGACCTCACCTTCAGCTGGCGCCTCGACGATCTCCTCAAACTCGCCTTCAGCTGGCGCCTCGACGATCTCCTCAGGCTCGCCAGCTGGCGCCTCGACGATCTCCTCTGGCTCGCATTCGTCAGCGGGCTGCTCTGCCTTGGCCTTGAGCTCGCCAGCGGCCGTGCTGCTCGAGCCCTTGCTGCTCGAGCCCTTGCTGTCGCCCTTGCTGCTCGCCTCGACGATCTCCTCTGGCTCGCATTCGTCAGCGGGCTGCTCTGCCTTGGCCTTGAGCTCGCCAGCGGCCGTGCTGCTCGAGCCCTTGCTGCTCGAGCCCTTGCTGTCGCCCTTGCTGCTCGAGCCCTTGCTGCCGCGACCCGCGCCCTTGCCTGTCTTGCCCTTGCCCCTGCCACTAGTCGAGCTCTTGCCCTTGCCCTTGCCGCCAGCGCCCTGGCTCGCAGTGACCAGCTCTGGGATGTGGCCTGACCACTCCTCCTCACTCGTCGACGGCTCACCCTTGGCAGCCTTGTCCTTGCGCTTCTTCTTGCGGCCCGAGCAACCGGGGCGCGGCGGGCTCCGCTTGCCGAGCGCACTGCCAAGGAAGGCTATGTCTGCGACATGGCCTGGCGCCAGGCTGCTGGTGCCTGGCGCCAGGCTGCTGGCGCCTGGCTGGCTGCTGGTGCCTGGCTGGCTGCTGGTGCCTGGCTGGCTGGCTGGTGCCTGGCTGGCTGCTGGTGCCTGGCTGGCTGGTGCCTGGCTGGCCGGTGCCTGGCTGGCTGCTGGCGTCGTAGGTGCCTGGCTGTCTGCTGGCGGCGTAAGTGCCTGGCTGTCTGCTGGCGGCGTATACGGTGCCTGGCTGTCATCTGGTGCCTGGCTGTCTGCTGGTGCCATAGCCGTAGGCACCTCGCTGAGTCCCGAACGTTCTCTCTCTCTCTCTCTCTCTCTCTCTCTCTCTCTCTCTCTTTCTCTCTCTCTCTCTCTCTCTATATATATATATATCCCTCTCTCTCTCTCTCTCTCTCTCTCTCTCCCCCGATCGATCGAGCGAGCGAGAGAGATAGAGAGGATCTCTCTCTCTCTCTCTCTCTCTCTCTCCCCCCACCCCCCATTCTGTCTTGCGATCTGTCTCGCCAGAAATCCTATTCGCTCTGTCTTTCACTCTGTGTTCCTATATATATATATATGTGTATGTATATGTCGCTCTCTTGTTTGTTTTCTTTCTTTCTTTGTTTGATCTCTCTCTCTCTCTCTCTCGTTTCCTCTTTCTCCTGTTCTCTATCGCTCTCTCTCTCTCTCTCTCTCTCTCTCTCTCTCTGTTCTCTCTTCCTGCATCCTCCCCCCTTCCCTTATCGCAAATCCTAGTCGCCGCAGTCGGCGTGGCGACCCATCTCGCCCTCCTTCTCCTCCTCCTCCTCCTACTCCTCCCCCTCCCTCCTCGAGCTCCTCCATCCTCCTCCCCCTCCTCCTGCACCTCCTACTCGACATCGCCCTCATCCTCCTCCCACCGAGCCTGATCAATATTAAGTCAGCATCTCCTGGAACGCCTCGCGCCTGATGGCCACCGCCGCTAGTTTGTCGATGATCAGGTCGCGGATCTCGGAGGGCTGCCAGCCGACGAGGCGACGCTGAAGGTGGGACGTGCTGTGGTCGCTCACCTGGACCAGCTGCAACCACTTGGCCTTGCTGGCCTGGTACTCGTAGGCGATCGTCGCCAGCTGCTCGGAATCCCTCCCCCTGATCTTCACCGCAATCTTCTCCCAGCTGGCCTGGTCGTCCGAGGGCGCTTCGAACTCCGCCGAGGTGAGCTGCTCGCCCTCGACCGCTGCCGCCTCATCCTCGCCCTCGCCTGCAGCTGGCGCCTCGACGATCTCCTCGACCTCACCTTCAGCTGGCGCCTCGACGATCTCCTCAAACTCGCCTTCAGCTGGCGCCTCGACGATCTCCTCAGGCTCGCCAGCTGGCGCCTCGACGATCTCCTCAGGCTCGCATTCGTCAGCGGGCTGCTCTGCCTTGGCCTTGAGCTCGCCAGCGGCCGTACTGCTCGAGCCCTTGCTGCTCGAGCCCTTGCTGCTCGAGCCCTTGCTGCCGCGACCCGCACCCTTGCCTGTCTTGCCCTTGCCCCTGCCACTAGTCGAGCTCTTGCCCTTGCCCTTGCCGCCAGCGCCCTGGCTCGCAGTGACCAGCTCTGGGATCTGGCCTGACCACTCCTCCTCGCTCGTCGACGGCTCACCCTTGGCAGCCTTGTCCTTGCGCTTCTTCTTGCGGCCCGAGCAGCCGGGGCGCGGCGGGCTCCGCTTGCCGAGCACACTGCCAAGGAAGGCTATGTCTGCGACATGGCCTGGCGCCAGGCTGCTGGTGCCTGGCGCCAGGCTGCTGGCGCCTGGCTGGCTGCTGGTGCCTGGCTGGCTGCTGGTGCCTGGCTGGCTGGCTGGTGCCTGGCTGGCCGCTGGTGCCTGGCTGGCTGGTGCCTGGCTGGCTGGTGCCTGGCTGGCTGCTGGCGTCGTAGGTGCCTGGCTGTCTGCTGGCGGCGTAGGTGCCTGGCTGTCTGCTGGCGGCGTATACGGTGCCTGGCTGTCATCTGGTGCCTGGCTGTCTGCTGGTGCCATAGCCGTAGGCACCTCGCTGAGTCCCGAACGTTATCTCTCTCTCTCTCTCGTTCTCTCTCCCTCTTTTTTTTTTTTGTTCTTTCTCTCTCTCTCTCTCTCTCTCTCTCTCTCTCTCCCGATCGATCGAGCGAGAGAGATAGAGAGGGATCTCTCTCTCTCTCTCTCTCTCTCTCTCTCTCTCTCTCCGTGCCTCGACCCTCCTCCTCCTCCTCCTCCTCCGCCCCCTCCCCCCCCCCCATCCTCCTCCTCCTCCTCCTCATCCTCCTCCACATCCCCCTCCTCCTCCTCATCAGTATCATCATCATCATCAGCATCCTCATCATCAGCACCATCATCATGTTCATAATCGTCATCATCATCACCATCACCATCAACATCATCATCAACATCATCATCAGCATCGTCATCCACATCATCATAGCAGCATCATCAGCAGCATCACCGTCAGCATCATCAACATCGTCATCATCGCAGCAGCAGCAGCCCCGACGAGCGAAGCGCGAGCATCTCCGCGCGATCGCCGGCTTCGAATAGTTGGAACAATCTATGCCGCTCATGCCGGCTGATCGAGGTCCCCCCGTCAGGCCCCTACACATATGCGAGCAGGGCGAGGGGCATCATGAGCGAGAGAAGGGGGAAGTGGAGAAAGAGGAGAAAGAGAAGGAGGAGACGGAGAACGAGAAGGCGGAGAAGGAGACCGAAACGGAACTTGAGGATAAGATGGATGGAGAGATCTGTCCGCCCCTCCTCCCTCCTCCAGCTGGCCCATCGCAGCCGCCATCATCGCTTGCATCTCTTCGTGTGGCAGCTCGGGGATCTCGTTATCCTGCGGAGGGTCCTCCTCCTCCTCCTCCTCCTCGTCGTCCTCCTCCTCGTCCTCCTCCTCCTCCCCCCCCCCCCCCCTTCGCGATTTTTCAGCCCGTTGAAGGGTTAGGGGGCGCCTTTCCAGATTCCTGGCGCAATGCCAGACCACAGCATGTTTGGAAAACCGTGAGCTCACGCCGTCCAAGCATTATGTGCCACGGCATCGTCATGATCAGGAATTGAACCCCGAGTGGCCCTCATTCCCATCGTCCTTGTTGCGATCCCAGTGCGCAAACATGATGCGCAGCTGGCGGATCTGAAGGTACTTCAGATCGGAATTATTCAATGTGAGGCCCCCCTCATCTCCTCAGGCTTCTCTGGCCCTAGGGGTCCGACCATCGCGAGCACCGCCCTCCTTCCCTTTCGTTTCCTGGGCCCCATTGGCCCGAACAGCACGATATCCTTCCCAAGATCCTCTTCTTCTCAGGTATTGTTCGGGTAGCCCGATCCACACCTGGCACCCCATACTCTCCTCGCGTTTTTCTGACCCGAGAACTCCGAACAGCACAGCCACCTGAGGTTGCTATGTGTCCAGGGGTCCGACCAGCACGATGTTCTACCCCTCCCCTCCTTGCAAGTTAGCCCATCCCCCCCATATCCTCTCCTCGATCTCCTTCAGGGGCCCGATGCCCCTTTCCTCCACTCGCGAACGCGATGTCTGACGCAACCCTTCTCCAAAGCCCGTTCGGGCAGAGGCCCCAGGCCCCGCGAGCCATCTCGCCGCGATGTCCGAAGCCGACCCTTCACAACAACGCCCCGACCTCGTTCAATTCGTTCGGGCATCAGGTCCCATCAACACGAGCATCCCCCCTTTCCTTGCGTTTCCCTGGCCCCAGCGAATCAACGCGATTGCATGTGCGTTCCTCCTTGCGCTTCCTGACCCTAGGAATCCGAACATATATCCTCCCCCCCTCCAGTCTTTGCTGACGTCCAGGGCTCCGACAGCGCGAACATCACCCCTTCCCATTGGTTTATCGTGGGCCCCAGGGGTCCGATGAGATGATTGATTTGGGCGGCGGTGTGGGGTGGATCCTCGAGTGAACTCCACCTCGCCCCTATCCCCCTTATCCTTCTCCTCCTCATGGGCGGCTTGATGGCGTCCACCATCGTCTTCGGGGGGAAGCGGCCTTTCTCCAACTTGCATTTCTCGCGCAACACCGAGCCGAACGCGAGCTGCCACGCCGCCCGCGGGGATGGAGGAGCACGTGCAAAAGGCGAAGGGACAGAGGGATAGAAGAACCAGAACACGTGGGTACATCAGGAGCTACAGACACGCAACTGGGCCTCCACCGATCTTTCCCTCGTCGATCCTCCGACCCTTCCCTAGCTCATAGAGCCTCCATCCTGCGATCCTCCCATCATCGATCCTCCGAGATCCTTCCTTCATCGAGCCTCCTCGTGATCGCATCTAGCGCCTCGTCCGATCCTTCCCTCATCGATCGCCGCGCCTCCATCGTATTCTGGCTGAGGCGCTCTCCGTTGGTGACGGCGTTGATCGCCTCCAGGGTCGGCGCGAATGCCTCCCCTTCACGCGTTCCCACGGGCGCGGATCGAGGAACAGGATCGAGGCAGCGCAGCCGGGGCGCTGACCTAAGGAACCCTAAATAAGGAACGAGGCCCCTGTTTCCCATGCGTTCAACCTCGGTCCCCCCTGGAAAGCCCAAGGCAAACCCGAAGCAAACTGCGAAGCATTCCAGGAACACCGAGCCCCTCCCCAACGAAAAGGATTCATTCTTCAGCGCCCCGACTGTATGAAGAGAATGACCCATAGGCAGGGGGCACGGTTGACTACCTAGCATCTCTTGTGGACCCTTCCCCCGATCGAATCGCTCGACCTCCGTCCGCCTCATGCAGTTCGCCCCTCTCGATCCTCGGGGCAGGATGCACCCCTCCCCTCCTTCAGCGCTGCGTAGCAAGGGCGGTCGCCACTCTTCTGGCACGGGTAGCTTCCGAAGTCGGGGATCGCCGGGTGTCCTCGCGGCTGTGCGAGGGCGAAGCTCAAGGTTGAGACTCGGTAGGCCTCGGATGGCAGGCGTTTGCGGCGAGGAGAACACAGCTTCAATGGCGACGCAGCTGGGGGTCGATGTGGCGGCAAAGAGGGATGACACAGTCCCCAGAAGAGGCAAGAGGAGGAAGCGGACCAGGAGGACGATGGACGACCACGATACCGATGCAGAAAAGGATCTAAGTCGCGTCGTCGTCTGAACCGACGTCGCCCGAAACGTCGCTACCATTATCATTGATGAGGAATTGCGTCGCCATGGTAACCGCCGTCAGCATCATGATGATTAGTATCGCCGTCGGTGATCACCATCGCCATCATCATCGCCATCGCCATCGCCGTTCTCCATCGCCCTCATCATCGTAGTATTCGTCGCCACGGTTAGCATCAGCGTCGACGATACCGGCGTCACTCGTCGAAGGCGCGGCGCTAGCTCCTGCCAAGCACAACTGGCCGATCGCGTCCGTCTGGGTGCGCAGCGCCTCGGGATGCGGTGCGGAGGTGAGGAACGCGAGAGGCAGATGCATGGGTCCTCATCCTCATCCCTCGTCCTCATCCTCATTCTCATCCTCGTCCCTCCTCGCCCTCATCCTCGTCCTCATCCTCAACCTCGCCCCCCTCCTCATCCTCGTCCTCATCCCCGTCCTCACCCTCGTCTGCGCCCTCCTCATCCTCGGGCCCGATCGCCAATCCTGGTCCTCATCCTCATCCTCATCCTTATCCTATCCGTCCTCGTCCTCATCGTTCTCCGATCCATGTGCCTCGGGCTGAACTAATCCTAGAAACTCTGCCTATCGGAATTCTCATGTCCTCCTCGAGCTCCTACTCCTGGCCCCCATCCCTGCTGTGCCTGCGCGGCGAGCGCTGGTTCGCCCGCCCACGTTTTCGGGTTCGCGAGCTTGCGCGCCATGGCCTCGAGGGAAGGCCGATCCTTTCCTTCCCGCTCCTTCTCCCCCTGAGGAGCTCCTGCCCTCTCGACCTCTGGATCTTCTCCCCTGCTCTCTCGACCTCATGCCTCTCGACCCTTTCCCGCTCAGGGCGTCGGTGGATCCCGCCAACAAATGACGATCGACGGTCGATGACAACGAAGCGTCGCGAGCTCGCGACGCTTCGTTGTCGTCGATCGTCGCCATCGCATTTTGTTGGCAGGATCCGGGGCCCAAGCTGGAATCCAACACGGCGCGTGACCCTGCTTGCTCGCCCGAGCCCCGCCTTGTCTGACCCCTCCATACGCGCTGCGCGCGCGCGACCGCGGGCTGGGCGCCCTCGGGCCAAGCCGCGCGGAGCGCGCGCGCGAGCTCGCGCGCGAGCATGGGCCGAAGGGCTCAAGAGACGAGGAGACGGACGAGGAGAAGGGGGAGGAGGAGGAGGAAGGGGGGGAGAAGGGGGAGGAGCAGGGGGAGGAGGAGGAGGAGAAACAAAGCACGATGAGGAGGAGGGGGAGGAGGAGGAGGGGAAGGAGGAGAGGACTTGCGCATATCCTAACAACGCAAGGAAGGAAAATAAACGCCGAGCCGAGCCGAGCTAATTGGTCGGCGGTCTCCTGATCGCAGAGTGAGTTATAAGGGTTCCTTTGCCAACTCGAAAACCCAAGTGTTTAAACCCATTCATATTTTTTCATTATGTGATCGAATGCGGCGTCAATGTAATATAAATTGAACATGTCGCTGCAGGATGTATATATATATACATATTCTGTCGAGCGGGGGATGTTAACTCGAAAACCACATGTTGAAAACCCGATGCAAAACTTCATTCTCTGCGCAGAAGAGGCGATCATCTGAATGTGGAATATACAAAACGCATATACACCATGCAGCGCGCGCGGGCGGGTCACCCGCGCGCGCGCCGCCCTCCACGCGCATGTACATTTTGATACAGCGGGGGCGATGATAGCTCGAAAACCAAATGGTGAAAACCCATTGTAAAAATTCATTCTCCGATCAGAAGAGGCGATCATGTGAATGTGGAATATATAAAACGGATATACACCATGCAGCGCGCGCGCGGGCGGGTCACCCGCGCGCGCGCCGCCCTCCACGCGCGTGTACATTTTGATACAACGGGAGCGATGATAACTCGAAAACCAAATGGTGAAAACCCAATGTAAAAATTCATTCTCTGATCTCGAGAAGGGATCATCTGATTGTGGAATGCGCAAATTCGCATATACACCATGCAGCGCGCGCGCCGCCCTCCGCGCCCTCGTATAGATATGGATATACAACAGGAGCGATGCGAACTCGAAAACCGAATGGTGAAAACCCACTGCAAAAATTCATTCTCTGATCGAAAGAGGCGATCATCTGCATGTGGAATATACAAGACGCATTTACACCATGCAGCGCGCGCGCGGGCAGGTCACACGCGCGCGCGCCGCCCTCCACGCGTATGTACATTTTGATACACAACAGGGCGACGTTAACTCGAAAACCCAATGGTGAAAACCAAAGGTAAAACTTCATTCTCTGATCTCGAGAGGGGATCATCTGAATGTGGAATATACAAATTCGCATATACACCATGCAGCGCGCGCGCCGCCCTCCGCGCCCTCGTATACATATGGATATACAGCGGGAGCGATGTTAACTCGAAAACCCAATTGTGAAAACCCAATGTAAAAAATCATTCTCTGATCGGAACGGGCGATTATCTGAACGTGGAATGCATATGCGCCAACAAGCGTCCGCGGGTAGGTCACCCGCGCGCGCGTTATAATGCGGCGGCATCGGATTATCGCCCATGCGGTCGTTCAACGCGCGATCCAACAAAAAACAAGACATACGCAACAACAACAAGACATGAGACAGAAAAACAAGACAGGCCCAAAAAACAAGACAACGTCAACAACATCACAGCATGGCGCAGTTTTCAAGACAAAACAGCCGTCTTGAAACAAATGCAGCTGGAGGATGTCAGGGTAGTGCATAGGGTCGATGGGCTTCTTCTGACGGTTCGGGAGAACGCGGCCGCCATCGGAGTTGGACTCAGCAGGCGTCGCCGCCGGCAGGTCCTCGAGGTCGGATGAGATTCCGAAAGACTCTGTGTCGAACGGGTCGACAGGATCTGCCTGGAAATTGCCCGGGATGCCCTCGCAGGTGCCCGTGGGCCCCCTGCATGAGTGAGATAAACGCTGCTGCTGTGACATAATCACGCCACATCACGAAACTTTGACTCGTCTCTTGGGGCAGTTCTCGCGGTGGAACTGCGTCTCAGGCGGTGGTGGAAACTCCGCTGGGTCCTTGCAGCACCAGCATCTGTCAGGGCAGCGTGAAGGAGAATGTCTGCGCCTGCGATGTCGTGGTGCTGTTGATGTGCACAGTTGTGGAGGTGTTTTTTTTTTCAAGCTCGTCGAGGCATAGTTCTGGAACTCGGTTGTTGACGGGAACCTTGTACCGTTGGCCCCCCGGATCCTGGGGCAGGTAGCCCAGGTCGGGGTCCCAAATCTGTCGAAAACCATCAACTTCTATCAGTTGTCCCACCGAAAATAACGATGGACAGTCAGGCAGGGCAAGATCGGAGCTCTGTAAGCCTACCTCTGGTAGTTGAATGTCGTAGTTCTCGTTGACGGTACGGACACCATTTGCCGTTTCCAGAATGTGTTCCTCGCGAATAGAGATGCGATCAGATTCGGTCTGCTCAAGCTCGTTCTTGTCCGGAATGTGGTGCGCAGAGCCACTGTCGAGAACCCAGGAGCGTGTCAGGGCGGCTGTCGATCGTGGTGGGTCGACAGTAGGTGTCGCCACCGACTCCTGGATCGCCTCAACCGACTCCGTAGCGAAGTCGGGTGAACCTGGAATCGCAGTGAGTGTTGCCACCGACGCGAGTGCGTGTCGGTCCAAAGTTGAGCTCCCCGTTGGCAACTTTGAAGGGCGTCAACGCTCTGATTCCACCACCACTGTGGGAGCGTGGCTGGAACGTCAACAATGTCGCCTTCGTTCGGCGTGTCGATCCACATGTCGAGCGTGGCCTTGCCGGAGACGGTGCGCAGGAAAAACTCCACGTTGTCTGCGACAAAGCGTAGCCGACGTCGTGTTTTGGGAGACGCGTCCCTGGCCGCATTTACGGCCATGGGGGTCTTGTCTCGGATGACGCAACTGCGGTCGCAGCGGCGTGGTCGGCGACCAACGGCCGGAGAACGCGCGCGATACCTGGGAGAGCTACGAGATGAACTGCGGCTCATGGATCGTCGGTCACGCCCTCTGTCGCTGCCTGGTGATCTGTCGCGGCCACCTGGGCTGCCGCGCCCTCCGCCAAGTCCGTCTCTGCCTCGGCATGATGAACGAGATGATATATCATATCGGCCTCTCGAAGGGCTTCGAGAGTCAGCATGTCTCCGGGAGGATGAGCGAGAGCGGTCGTGGTGGCGTCTGTAGTCGCGTCGGTTATGCGAGCCCCCCGCATTCCGGACCCCCCCGCGCTGAGGAGAGCGTCTGCTTCCGGATCCGCGGGGCGGTGGGCGGCCGCGGCTGTCTTGACTGGGATTCCGCGGGCGGCTGGGGCTCCTATCTCCTATCGGGTGTCTTCGTGCCAGCAGCAAGGTGGGCATATTTGCATATGTCACCCTTGCGGCACTTGTTCTGGACGAAGTAACTGCACTGCGCCATGCGCGGGAAGTTGCACTTGTCACCACGCGCGCAGGAACTGCGCTTGGCGAACTCGAAGCAGAAGACCTTGGCACTTGGCTTTTGCCTGGTCCTCGCAGGAGCCGACAGGCTGCGGCGGGCGTTGCCGCCGGCGTGCGAAGTACGGGAAAATCGGCCGTCTCTGCTGTCCTTGGGGTACGTATGCAATGCCTTGCAACGATCCCCGTTCCGGCAGTTGCCATTGTTCCATGCAGCGCAGATGTTCACCTGAGAGCGATTCTCGTATTCGTACCGTAGCTTGTTCTGGTTCTTCCCGAGTTGCTTCATTTCAAGAACATCTAGAAATCGCTGACGAAGCCAATTCTAGGTACGATTCGGGTCGCTCTGTTTCATTCTCTGGAATTCGTACATGTCCTGTTTCATCCAAGGATGCTTGCGAATCTGGGTCCGGAACAAAGACTCGAGGATCTTGGGGTCGGGTGCCTCACGGCAATCCAACAGGATAGCGCCCCATTCAGTGATGAAACGTTGAAGATCTTCATCTCTCGTCCTCAACTCCGCGAGGCGCTCAAAAGCGCGCAGGTCATCGTCAACCTCGGTCACCTTGTAAGACTGTTGAATGTGCCCGTAGATCCGGCGACCTTTCAACATACGGCCTGCTGTGTGCTTTTTGGTTTCGCTGAGCTTGATCTTGAAGCGCAAATCAGAGGACAAGATGTCACTGACAGCAGTTGCCAGCTTGCAGTCAATGCACTCAAAGTCGCCGCTGTCTTGTAAGTCCTCAAATGTACATTCAGGTTGTTCGGCTACGCAGAGAGAGGCGCATGCTTTAAAGGGGCGCCCGGAAGCGGCGCCGAAGTTATTCCTGAACTTTTGCTGCCACTCGAGCAGCTGAGTGATCTTAGGCAAGACATGTACACGTGCGGTGTCAGGCTCCTTGATAGGAGTGGTAGTAGTAACCGAAACTCCAGACGATGGCTGAGAGGGCAACGTCACGCCGTCATTAGTTGGGTCTGTGCGCACTGGAGACACGTGTCGTGTCTGAGCAGAAGCTGCCGCTGAGGCTGCTCCCGGTGACGTGCGTCTTGGTTGTCCGGCAGAAGCGCGCGGTGCTTCAGCGGACGTCGCCGTCGGCCTGTGCTGGCCTGGCGATAATTGGGTGTATAGTGTAGTATCGTTAGCGTGGTCGGTCAGTAGAGACGTCCAGTTTGTGATGCCCTCGTGCATTTTGGTCAACTTGTTGGCGTACGGAGCGTAGATCGTGCTTCGACGAGCTGACCTCCTCGTCAGTGTCCCGGGAACGCTGGGAATACCGATCAAGTCTCTGCTCGCATGCTCGGGGATGGACGTTGCGTGCCTCCATTTCACTTTCCAAACGTGTGAGACACCCCCTCAGCACGTACCTTTTTCAGCATCTCTGTCCCGAAGGGCCTGGGAGAGCTCAGACTGCGCGTGGTCCGCCGCCGTCCTAATTTCCTGCGACCTGTCAGTGAAGGGGGCGAAATCGTACACCGAAGGAGGAGGTTCCAGCTGGCCAGTCTGGGCTCGTCCAACACGCAACTCTGCCAGGGCGTCTTGTACTCCAGGTAAACGCTGCTCGACCACAGAGATTCGGTCAGTAAGGGGCTGCACAACAGCGTTGGTCGCATCAAGCCGTTGAGCGAGGATTCTCTCAGTATTCTGCAACACTCCGAGCAAGGTCGAAGAGTTAGGATTTGCTACATCGCGAAGCGTAGCCGTAGTACGTTCCACGTGCGATCGAAGATTATTGATCTGGAACTGAACGTTGCCGAGGACATGCGCCTCGGTCGGAGGGGGTCGATTTCGCAGCTGGTCGTGGATCTCGCCATGCAAGATCCTGACCGCGGACACGCCTGTGTCGCGGACGACGACAAGCTGCTGCTCCATCTGCGCCAGGTAGTCGCGCAGGTGGTCCACCGTCGCGGACCGTTCACCTGAGTGTGACACTTCGCGGTCAACCCGGTATTGCAACTCTCCAAAGATTCGGCGAACTTCGGCGATCCTCGAATCGATGATCGCTAAGGCGCCGTCGAACTCTTGGCGAAGAGCAGCAGTGTATGCAGCGTTCGCCTGAACACTCTGCACCAGTCCAGGGTGCTGCCTGGACCAGGCCCCTGTGGCACCCTCTCGCGAGAAGTGCGCGGCCTCTGAGAGGCCGCGCGCGAGCTCGACCTGCGCTCGTCGCAGGGGCCTGCGGCCGCGCGACGGGTGCGCTGAGACGAGCTGCGGCTTGGGCCGTGTGTGTGTGTGTGTGTGTGGTTGTGTGTGTGGTTGTGTGTGTGTGTGTGTATGTGTGTGTGTGTGTGTGCGGTGCCCGATGGGACGATGATGCCTTGGGGTTCTGCGTCTGCGGCTGCGCCGCCACTGGTCTGCCGAACTCCTCGAATGCTACCGCGCGCGCCGACGTGGGGGCGGCGGCAGGGCTGGCTGGGCCAGCGCCACTGTTCCAACGGCGGGGTGCGCGGAATCGCCCAGGAGTATCGAGACCAGTGGGGCTTGCGCCCGACGCACTAGGGATTCCACCCGACGTAGGAAGAAGAGAGATAGGATCGAAGCTGGGCGCGTTAACTTCTCCAACGCCTGTTCCTAATAATCCTCCCCCTGCCCCACCGTTGGCATCGATGCGGCGAAGTTCTGCCGCGGGGCGCGCCTCGGGGCCGTCGGGGCTGGGGGGGGGGGGGGGGGGTATCTGGGACACCCGCGCGGCCGCCTCCAAGGCTCTCCATAGCTTCACTGATCCCACGCGCCGACGGAGAGCTCGCAAGCGGAGCCGCGACGGACCCCTTGCGGCGGAGACGCCGCGGGGGGCACATCGCGGCTGCGAGCGAGGTCGCGACGCGGGGTTCGGTGGAAGGTGAGCTTCAAGGGCTGATAGCCTGCGTGCGGGGTTAGAGTACAAAGGTAGAGAACCCCTGATCCGTAGGTAGGAGGATGGAGGGACAGATCGGGATATGTTCCTCCTGTGCGACCAGCGCCCTGGTCTCTTCCAGTACCTAAGCCGATGAGGCAGGCACAAGGGCGAGTGAGGAGTAGAGATGAGGGTATGAGACGGGTTCCTTTCATAAGGACGGCGAGGTCTCGCTCGGGCCCCACGCCGCCCCACCCCGCTGGACCCACCAGCAGCCCTCGAAAGCGGTGACAGTGTCGCAGATCGCAGCCCCCCCCCAAGAACGGCGGGGTCTCGCTCAGGTCCCCGCGGTGCCTCACCCCGCTGGACCCACCAACAGCCCTCGAAAGTCGCGACAGTCTCGCAGATCGCAGCCCCCCCCCCCCCCCAGGGACGGCGAGGTCTCGCTCAAGTCTCCGCGGTGCATCAGTCCGCTGTGCCCTCCAGCAGCCCTCGAAAGTGGCGACAGTGTCGCAGATCGCAGCCCCCCCAGGGACGGCGAGGTCCCGCTCAGGTCCCCGCGGTGCCTCACTCCGCAGGACCCACCAGCAGCCCTCGAACGTGACAAAAGTGTCGCAGATCGCACCCCCCAGGGACGGCAAAGTCTCGCTCAGGTCTCCGCCGTGCCCCACTCCGCAGGACCCACCAGCAGCCCTCGAAAGTGGCGACAGCGTCGCAAATCGCAGCCCCCGAAGGACGGCGAGCTCCCACTCAGGTCCCCGCGGTGCCTCAGTCCGCTGGACCCACCAACAGCCCTCGAAAGTGGCGACCGTGTCGCAGATCGCAGCCCCCTCCAGGGACGGCGAGGTCCCGCTCAGGTCCCCGCGGTGCCTCACTCCGCAGGACCCACCAGCAGCCCTCGAAAGTGGCCACAGTTTCGCGGATCACAGCCCCCCAGGGACGGCGAGGTCCCGCTCAGGTCCCCGCGGTGCCTCACTCCGCAGGAAACACCAGCAGCCCTCGAAAGTGGCGACAGTCTCGCGGATCACAGCCCCCCAGGGGTGGCGAGGTCTAATTCGGATCCGCGGTGTGTACCCTTTCTGCTGGTATCCCCAGAGCAGCCCTCGAAAGTGGCGACAAGGGGTGTCGAGGTCTAATTCGGATCCGCGGTGGGTACCCTCTCTGCTGGTGTCCTCAGAGCACTCTCGAAAGTGGCGACAGCGGGAGGCGGGAGGAGGAGGACTGGAGACCGCGCAGTGCTTTATCCAAAACGAATACCCAACCAAGGAAGGTTGGGGAACAAGAGAAAGAGAGAGAGAGAGAGAGGGGTGGGGGGGGGAAAAAACAAACAAGAGAGCGGCCTTTTGAGAGCCCCTGGGCAAGCGGCCTCTTGACAGCTACTGGGAAGCTTCTGGGAGGTTCCCGAAAAGCTTCTGCGGGGTTTCTGGGTGGTTTCTGAAAGGTCTCCGGGAGGCTTCTGGGAAGCCTCTGGGAGGCTTCTGAAATACCTCTGGGCAGCTTAGGCCTCGAAGAGGATCTTGAAAGGCTTATGATATGCTTCTCGGAAGCTTCTCGGCGGGCCATGAGATGCTTGCGACAGCCCTCTCAGAGGCTCCTGATAAGCGTCTGAAGGGCTTCTGAGTCTTTCGAGGGGATTCCGCGCCAAGAGGCTTCGTATACGTAGGCGAATGAAGACCTTATGATGGGTCTACGGGGCCCCCTGGCAGGCTCCCGAGAGATTTCCGACAAGCTCCGACGAGCTTCTGCGAAGTTTCTAAGGCGGTCCCTTTCGAGGGAGCTCCTTACAAGTTTTTCAGAGGGCTTTGGAGGCAGGCTTCTGAGAAGCGTCCGAGAGGCTGCAAAAATGCCCATGCGAGACTCCTGTGGAGCTTCTGGGAGACCTCTGGGAGTTTTTGAACAGCCTCTGAACGGCCTACGCGAGGCTTCGCAAGGGCCATCTCCTCCTCCCTTTCCTCTCTCCTTTCACACACCTCCTCGGCATAGATACGCCCGGAAGATTTGAGAATCGGCGGGTCTGCAAGATGAGATGCATCGGGCGCCGCGGCCGTTCCAGTCGTTCCCGTCCTCGTCGTCGGCGGCGGCGTGCTTCCAGCAAGGTCGGCTGCACGCAAAGAGTGGCCCTCCTTTGCAAAGAGTGACCTTTGGTGCACGGCTGTATGGGGCCGCTGGGGAGGCCGAATCCCATCAATCCAGGCGTGCCCGCCAATACTGGTGGGACCCCTTTCTTTGTGTCTTTGTGCCCCCACAAAAAGTCACTCTGGCGAAAGTTCACTCTTACGCATAGCCGACAGGGGCGCCTGTGCCGAAAGCTGGCCGGCTGCCGCGGCCGCGGGACGTAAAAAATTGCCCCTGCCACCGCCGGAGCCCACTGCGGCGAGGGGCGGAGGGAGAGGGCGGCGCCCGCCGCCAGGATGGTGACACGGCGGCGGCCGCGGAATTTGAGCCCGCCTCCCCTGAAAGAACCGGTGTTTCTTCTTTTCATGCATCCTCCCCTCCTCCCTCATTGCCACCCCTCCCCCTCGCCTCCTTCCCCTGCTCCCCCATCTCCCCCTCACTCTCCGTTCTTCCCGCTCTTCCCCTCCCCTTCACCCCCTTCCGCCCCCTCATCCGCCTGCAACGCTGTAACAGTAGAACAGTAGGAGGGCGTCCGTGCGAGCACGGAAAGAGCGCGCCTGAACTGGACTCCTCCCTCTGGCCCTTCCCACTGTCACCCTTTGCCAATGCGTGTGCGGATGCAGCCACTGAGGCCTTAGGTTGAGCTCCCTATGGGACCACGAAGCGTGAAGGGAACGCCAAAGTGAGGGGGTTTCGGCATGCGAACGCAACAGCTGGGGCCTTAGATGGAGCTCCCAATGGGGCCACGAAACGTGTGAGAGGTATGCCCAAGTGAGGGGGATGGCGGCATGCGAACGCAGCCGGTGGGGCCGTCGGTGGAGTTCCCCATGTGGCCACGAAACGCGTGAGCGGTGTGCTTAAGTGAGGGGGGCTGCGGCATGCGAGCGCAGCCACTGGGGGCTCGGGTGGTCTCACGGGGCCACGAAACGTGTGAGGGGTGTGCAGAGGTGGGGAGGGCGGCGGAATGCGAACGCAGCCACTGGGGCCTTCGGTGGGGCTTCCTATGGGGCCACGAAGCGTGTGACGGGAACGCCAAAGTGAGGTGGGGTGGTGGCGTGCGAACGTACCCACTGAAGCCTTGGGTGAAGCTCCCTATGGGGCCACGAAACGTGTGAGGGGTGTGCCAAAGTGAAAGGGATGGCGGCATGCGAACTCAGCCATTTGGGAATTCGGTGTAGCTCCTATATGGTCACGAAACGTGTGAAGGGTGTGCCACAATTATGGGGGGCGGCATGCGAACGCAATCCTTCGGTGGACGGCGCCACGAAACGTGTGTAAAGGTGTGCCAAAGTGAGGGGGGCGGCGGCATGCGAACCCAGCTGGAGGAGAAGGAAAAGGAGAAGGAGGAACGCGGGGCGCTGTCTCCTCAAAACGAGCGCCCAACTCCACAAGATGACTTGGAGAAAAAAACTGGAGAACCAGAGCAACAAACACGCAATGCTGGTACAACTGTTTTAACATTGTAAACATACTGTGCTTCTGCAAGGTTCACCGGTTCCCAACTTAAACCAAAGGGTGTTGCAAGGCGAGGGTATGGTTTCATTTGGTTTCGAATAATGTAGTTATTGACGCACTAAGATTGGAGACGAATGGTCCCTGGGCCGTCGCAAGGATCACAGAACGTTATGTCAGTTTGTTGGAAACAAGCGGCAATCAGCGACATCGTTATGTTTCGATGGCCGGAGTGCAGTATCCCAAAACAGGGTTTTTAAACCCACTGCGGTTTCCAAGGTCGATTGCGTGCCCGTCCAGTGTGGGCTGGTATGGCATGTCAGAACATGATAACATGATGTTTGCACATGAAATGTTTACACGGGGAGGCGGATGCAGAGGCGCAGCAGCGGGAGGCGGGAGGATGGAGGAGGGAAGAGGAGCCAGGCGGGAAGCGGGAGGAGGGAGGCGGGAGAAGGAATGAGAGAGGTTGTGATTGGAGCCCGTGCCACGAAACGTCTCAGGCAGAACGGGCCAGACCATCTCGCGCGCAACATCTTCGAGCTTCGCATTGTGAGGATGGTTCAAGCGAAACGGGCTGGATTACCTCGCGAGCGACATCTTGGAGCTCAGTAACTACTGAAAGGATGTCTCAAACGAAGCGGGCCGGACAACCTCTCGTACACGTTCTGACGAGTCCACGTCACACTCGCTTCCCGATAGGTCCTCTCCTGCAACTCCCTTCCTTCTCCCTCCTCCTCCTCCTCCTCCTCCTCCTCCTCCTCCTCCTCCTCCTCCTCCTCCTCCTCCCCCTCCTCCTGCCTGCTCCCTCATCCACATCCTCATCCTCCTTCTCCCTTCCATCTCCTCCTCCTTCTGCTCCTCCACCTCCTTTTCATCCCGAACGGCATCTCGGAGCCCAGAGTTGCGAGGATGTCTCCAGCGTAACGGGCTGGACCACCTCGCGCGCGGCATCTCGGACCCCAGAGTTGCGACGATGTCTCAGGCGAAACGTGCTGCGAAGAAGTCTCAGGCGAAACGGGCCGGACCTCCTCGAGCGCGGCGTCTCAGAGCTCCGAGTTGCGTGGGCCTCCTGGGGCCTCCTGGGGACCGCCTGGGGCTTCCTCCTGGGCCTCCTGTGGCCTCCTGGACCCCACCTGGGGCTTCCTGAAGCCTCTTGGGGCTCCCAGGGGGAGATATCTAACATGTGGCCGTCTGGGCCCCCCAAAATGAGGGGGTGGCCACAAGAGCAGGAAAAATCAACGAATCGGCACTGGATGTTTATTAACTTGACACTTTCTGATAGGGGGCCTCCTGGGAGCCTCCTGGGAATCTCCTGGGGACCCCTGGGGCTTTTCCTGGGCGTCCTGCGGCCTCCTGAAGCTATCTGGGGCCTCCTGGGGCTCCCAGGGTCCTAGGGGGGATATGTAACATGTGGTCTTCTGGGCCCCCAGGCTGGACCACCTCTTGCGCGGCATCTGGGAGCTCAGAATTGCGAGAATATCTTTTGCGAAACGGGCCGGACCACCTTGCGCACGGCATCTAAGAGCTCAGAGTTTGGAGGATGTCTCAGGCGAAATGGGCTGGACCACCTCTTGCGCGGCATCTCAGACCTCAGAGTTGCGAGGATGTCGTACGCGAAACGGGCCAGACAACCTCGCGCACGGCATCTCAGAGCTCAGAGTTTGGAGGATGTCTCAGGCGAGACGGGCCGGACCACCTCTTGCGCGGCAGCTCAGAGCTCAGAGTTTCGAGGATGTCTCAAGCGAAACGGGCCAGACCACCTCGCGCGCGGCATCTCAGAGCTCAGAGTTTCGAGGACGTCTCAGACGAAACGGGCCAGACCACCTCTCGCGCGGCATCTCGGAATGCAAAAGTGCGAGGATGTCTCAAGTGAAACGGGCCAGACCACCCCTTGGGCGGCATCTCGGGGCTCAGAGTTAGGAGGATGTCTCAAGCGAAACGGGCTGCACCACCTCTCGCGCGGCATCAGAGAGCGCAGATATGCGAGGATGTCTCAGGCAAAACGGGCCAGACCACCTCGCGCACGGCATATCAGAGCTCAGAGTTTCGAGGACGTCTCAAGCGAAACGGGCAGGACCACCTCTTGCGCGGCATCTCGGAACCCAGTTCGAGGATGTCGCAGGCGAAATGGGCTGGACCACCTCTTGCGCGGCATCTCAGACCTCAGAAAGGCGAGGATGTCTTACGCGAAACGCGCCGGACCACCTCGCGCACGGCATCTCAGACCTCAGAATTTGGAGGATGTCTCAGGCGAGACGGGCCGGACCACCTCTCGCGCGGCATCTGGGAGCCTAGAATTTGGAAGATGTCTCAGGCGAAACGGGCCGCGCCACCTCTTGCGCGGCATCTGGGAGCTCAGAGTGTCGAGGATGTCTCAGGCGAAACGGGCCAGACCACCTCGCGCGCGGCACCTGAGAACTCAGAATTTGGAGGATGTCTCACGCGAAACGCCCAATCCCAGACAACTCAGAAACGAGAATTGCGAGGATGTCTCAGGCGAAACGGCCCAGACCACCAAATGTTTTTGAGGGCGTCTTTGCTTTGAATTCCCTCGGCCGGAGTTATCTTCTACCACAACAGCACCCTGTTCAGGAAGCTGTTTGGGGAAAAAGCCAGGAACCACTGGAATCTGTGCAACACACACACACACACACACTTCCCGCAATTGTGCGATGGGGCCTCCAGGAACCTCCTGGGGAGGGGTCGTGCCCCAGGAGAGGCCCAATCTACAGGAACAGACGTAAAACACCTCGGACTGGAGCCACTTTTTTTTAAAAAAAAATGACAAGGCAGCCCGTGCAGCACGAACCGATCCTGCCGCCAAAATGGCGAGCCGCAAAATGCGGCGAAGAGGCCCGCAAACAGCGGCCTCCGAAAGCAGCGCGCACGCCGCGCTGCATGGGTATGCGCCGTCAGGTGAGGCAGCCGCACGAGCCACCATCCACCCCGTGCCGAGCCTGAACATGCTCAGACCACCGAAGGCACTCCCCCAATCAATCACTTAGGCGCTTGCCCGTCTTTGGGTCCAAGCCCGCCCTGATGTTAGCGACCTTCAGGTTGCGCAGGCGCAGCGCATTGCCTGAGGCTGCGACGCACGTCTTGCCGAGCGTCCTGTGCTTGCCATTGATCTCCTTGGCGTACGCCTTGCAGCGCGTGCAGATCCTGAAGCCGTTGATGCTGAGGAGCGCATGGCCCACTCCTTCGGCTTCCTGGGTGCCTGATCCCCCAGGCTCGTCCACCTCCATGGCGTCCTGGGCGACCGTGGGGCCCGCGTCCGCCCGGCCGCCAGCGGGGCCCGCGCGCAGGGCGCCCTGAGCCTCGCGAGCTGCGCGGGCGGCTGCCACCGCACGCATGAGAGCAGCTCCAGGCGAGAGGTCCTGGCCGCTGCTGCTGCTGCTGCTGCCCCCGCCAGCCGCTGACGCCTCTGCTGGCTGCTCGCGTGCGGCGCGGGCGGCGCCCACTGCGTGCATGAGGGCGGCGCCAGGCGAGAGGTCCTGGCCGCTGCTACTGCTGCTGCCTCCGCCTGCCGCTGCTGCCTCAGCTGGAGGCTCTCGAGCGGCAGCGACGGGGCTCGGCGCCATCTGCTGGGCCTCTGGCTCGGAGGACACCACAATCTCGTCGTCCTGCGTGCTCTGGGCCTCCTGCTCAAGCCTGTGCGCCGCTGCCAGCGCCACCGCCACCGCGCCTGCAGACGCCAGGGCCGAAGCAGCTGGCTTGCGCCTCGCGCCGCTTGCCACGGGCGCGAACGGCTTGCCAACGCATGGGTCCTTGAGCAGCCTCTTGATGCTGAGGTCGGTGTAGGCCGTCTTGAGGCAGGCCCTGCAGTGCACACCGTCGCCAGCCACCTTGACCACGTCGTGCCTGGTGACGCTGAGAGGCGGCCCTTTGTGAATAGGCTTGCAGTTCGGGTCGATGTCCAGCTTCAGGTCAGCCGCCTCACACCCAGCGCGCGCGACCCAGTGCACGACCCCGTCCAGCGTGAGAGACCGCCGTTGCCAGGCTTCACGCAGCTCGAGTGGTGCCCTCACTGCGGCAGCGACTGCCTTTGCAGCACGGTCGGCCTCCCAGTTGCCGCGCCTGTCGCGGGCCGTGATGTCTCCTTTCTGAACCATGGCCGCAGAGGCATGCGCCTTCACCTTCTGAATCGTGAGCCCCTGGGGCCCAATGCCGCCGAAGTCGTCAAGCGCCGCCCAGACTCGCCTCCAGATGCACCCCCAGGCAGAAGTCGCCTTGGTGGTGCTGGCTTCGCCCCTCGCCGTCAAGCCCTTTGTCACATACGTGGCGTCGAAGGCCGCGGTGATCGGGGGCAGGCTGTGGCGGAGGAGCACCAGACACCCCAAGAGCTCGGCCCCGTCGATGGACTGCAACGGCCCAGGCAAGGGAGTGCCTAGCGCCTTAACGGCCGACTCAGGTCCAGGGTCCCAGTCGTCACCGCCGTCGGGCAGCTGCACCATTCCGCAAGCCCCCACCGCCAGCGATGTCCCAGCGTCGTAGACCGCTCCGTCGGAGTAGACCGTGGTGTTGGAAAACGGGAAACCGTCGCCGCCCTTGAGCCACTGCACGTGCGCGAGGAGGTCGTCTCCAGGCGGGCGCCACTCGTGTAGGGGCTCGGGCAGGACCAGCCTCTCCAGGAGCGTAGTGATGGTCACGCTGGTGCTGAAGGGGACGAGCTTGCTGATCTCGGCTGGCAGCGTCAAACTCGGCCAGCTGTCCTGGCAGGCGGTGTGCCTGTGCCAGAGAGTGCCAGGCTGCTCTGGGTGCAGCTGGCAATACGGCGTATGCGAGAGCCGCGGAGCACCGTGGTACCTCCTGCTGTTCGGCCACTGCCCGAGGACGAAGACCGAGCGCGCGTATCCTCGCTGGCTGCAGTTGAGAGGCTCCCAGCCTTTGGCCAGGCTGGAGCTTCCAACACCCTTGGCAAACCACCGCCGCATCTGCGAGACGAAGATGCCACTGCGAACATCAGCGTGCGTGCCGTCTGCCAAGAGCTTCATCTGCCACGCCTTCACGTCCATCGTGATGCACTGCTTGGCATACCACGGGGAGACCTCCAGTAGGTTGATGATCGTACCATTCGGCCTGACGATGCAATCGAGCGCCCTGGGGTCGTAGCCGATCCTCCTCAGGGACATGACCACTGCGCCAAGCGGCCCGCGTACGTCTGCCCAGCAAGTAGTTGACCTCGCTGCCCACTCGAAAGCGGGCATGAGCTGCGCCAGCGGCACCCACTTCTCCCACACAGCGCGCGCCAGCGTGAAGCAGGGCGCCAGCGTAGCTGCAAAGAGAGGGTCGATGGTGGGAGAGCCCCCCACCAGCAAGCACGCCGTGAGCGACTTCCCATGGGGATTCGGCTCAATGGCGTGCCGCACAATGCTACGCGCCTGCTGCAGCTCCGTATTGTTGAGCCCCGTGCAGTTGATCCCGTAGAAGAGACTGGGAGCCAGCCCAGTCGATACGATCTTAGCCGCTGTGGCCCTTCCTCTGCGTAGACCCAGGAGCCGTCGGATCCGAGGAAGGCGGAGTCTGTTCTGCGTGATGCGGTGCCGCCTGACGACGCTGGACCGCCTGCCGCCCTCAGTGTAGTCGATGCCGAGGTTGCGCACTTCTCTGACACCGATGGCCCCAGTGGTCGAGCCCAGGTGCCTCTGGAGAGTGGCCCTAAGGCCTCTGCTGCTGGCCAGCACGCGCGACTTCTTGGCGGCAATGGACAGGTGAACCTTCGCCAACCCCTTCGCCACTGCCTTCGCGGCCATGGTGAGGTCCTTGGCCACTCGCTTCAGGCCACCCCAGCGCTGCAGCACCACGTCGTCGACCACGACCGCAGGTACCACCGTGGGGCAGGCCGCCTTCATCTCGTCGAGCGGCGTCAGAAGCATGACCTTCATGAACGTGGTGGCAAATGCATCCCCAGCCAACACCGTCTGCGTTACCACAAGCTCGTCAGAGCAGCACGACTCCAGGCTGATGGCCCTGGGAAGCCGATAGAGGGAAATCTGCAGCTTGGCCAGCCACAGCGGGAAATCGTGCTGCCTGCACGCCTTCTGCAGGTTGCCGTGCAGGATCTGCTCGAAAGCCTTCCACAGGTCCATCATGACTGACGCCGAGGCCCAGTCCTGGCCTCTGTTCAGCTCGCCCATCATCTGGACCCATTCTGCCCGCGCCTGCTGCTGCCACACAGCCCTGTCGCAGCTTTTGCCTGAGCTGGCCCACCAGTAGTCTCTGTCGTGCGCCGCCTCCCAGTCCTTCGCGATGCGCCTGCGGAGCCTGCCGTGTATGCGTACCACCGCCCCCAGTAGCGCAATTGGGCGGAGCCCCCCGTCCGACTTGGGGATGAAGGCCATCTTGGTGATGAACGCGGGCCAGTCGCACTGCAGCTCGATGGCGACCAGCAGGTCGATGAGCGCCTCGATCCCAGCGTCGTCGAGCACGCCCAGCTCGTGCGGCCGCAGCGCGTCGAACGATGAGCCGCTGGAGTCCCTGAAAGTGGCGATGACCTCCCTGATCTCGCTCACCGTCGGTCGGGCAGGTCGCTCACCGAGATCGTGTGGCCACTCGAGCGGCTCCAGTGCGAGCTCACTCCCCAGCGGCGTGGGGGCCCCTACTCCCCAGTACCCTGACCACTCCTTCACCAGGGCTTGGACTGTCTGGGAAAGCGTACGAGGCTCGCTCCCTGGGCCGCCAGTGATCCTGGCTTGCCAGCCCTGCGGAGGTTTGGTCCAGGAGTGGAGGGCCCCCGTTCCTCGAGCGTGGTTCTCGGCGACCCAGTCCGCGAAGCAGGCCTTCGCCTTGTCCGCGTCCCGCTGCACCAGCTTGTCCGCCATGGTGGCGGCGATGAAGCTCGCTACCTGCAGCTGGGGCAGATCCATGGACTGCGCCGCCTGCGCAAAGCCCAGCAAGGTGATGTGGGCCTGCGTCGTCTCCTGCCTGGTGTCGGACTCGAAGTCAGGCTGCGCACTGCACAAGCGATCGAGCGCCTTCAGCGCCGTGTACCTCTTCAGCTCGAGGTCAGTCTGAGCGGCATCCTTGAGCGCGATGGCCACGCTCTTGCACCACGACGTGGTGATGGCCACCCTTGACAGCCTGGGCGCCGTTGGTTTCAGCACTTTGACCAGTGCCAGCCAGGGGCGCCGCTCTCGTCCAGCAAACTCGTAGTACGCGTGCTTGAGGCCAATGGCATCCAGCAAGTACCGCTCCGCGCAATGGATAAAGATCTGCCACATGCCGTCCAGCGAGGGAGACACCGCCATACGGCCGCGCGCCTCCGCCCACCTCTGGGAGTGGTCCTCGGTGCAGCACGCCTTGGGTAAAGGGTACGGGAACTTCTTCGGCACCTTCATGACCTGCATGTACCTGTTGACAGAGCTGGCGTTGAACTTGAGCTCAACAGGGAAGTGGGGCGCAATATCCCATCCAAGCTTGATCTCTGCATGTGCTTCGGAGATCACGTGAGAGATGACGAAGTAGTCGATCACTCTGCCAGACGGCCTGATGGTGCCGTCCGTTGGTGATACCACTCTGCCTCCGACGCGCTCAAGGAAGCCTGAGCACTGCAGCTCGTGAGGCTCCATATTGAAGTCCCCCGCGATCACGAAGGGCTTGCCGATGGCCCGAATCGCCATCGCGATGCCGTCGAGGACGCCGAGGTTGTAGGCCGAGAGGCCTTCGCCAACCTTCAAGTAGACGTTGATCCATGCCAGGCCCCCAGGAAAGGGACCCGCCACATGCGCGACTGCCGCGCGGCCTGGCGTGAGCACTGTCGGCTGCCCCGCCTCGAACTCGCCAAGGCCCGAAGACCTCGGAGCCAACTGCAGGAGACCACCGTGCCCTGCGTGTCCCGCAAAGACGTCGGTAGCAGGGGTGGCCACCGCATGCCATCCCAGCCTCTGCAGCTTGTCGGTGACCTCGTAGCACCTCTCCTGGGACAGGTGCGTCTCCTGGACTGCGATGAGGTCGCAGCTCCTGAGACTCTCGTAGCCGAGGATGCTCTCGAACCTGCTATAAGCGTTGGCGTTGATGGAGAGAGCTGTCCACCATCGCCCGCTAGGGTAGCTACCCTGAGGTCCGCGGCTTCTTGACAGAACGCAGGACCTCCAGGGCATCGCGGATCCTCTTGCGCTGCTCGTCGTCGTCGCCGCAGCCGCCAAGAAGCCCCCCAGGATCTTCTTCGCCCAGGAAGTCGTCGAAGTCGACGCCGCTCTCGGCAGGCGTCGCCCCCGCTGCTGGCGCCCCTGCGGCCCCTGCTCCGCCAGGCTGAGCTGCAGCTGGCTCGGGGCCAGGCGCTGCTCCACCTGCAGCAGCGGGCGCCCCTCCCTGCGGGCGAGCTGCCTTCGCCTCCTCAGCGAGCTCGTTGACCATCTTGGACAGCTGCTCGAGGAGGTCCTGGCCTGAGACCCCGTCGGTGTTGAGCGAGCCGAGCTTCTCCTTGATTGCATCAGGGCTGATGCCTCCGCCGTAGAGCGCGGCTGCCTCACGCTTGGCCTCCGCGAGCTCTTGCTGCAGCTGCGCGATGATCTCCTTGGAGGCGTGCACCTGCTCCAGCGCCTTGCGAGCCACCTCAGTTTCACGCTTGAGCCGATCCTGAGCGTCTGCAAGCTGTCGAGCCAGCCCGTCCACCTTCTGGGGCGCCGACTTCCCCACCAGGCCGAGAGCATGGGCACGGCGAGCAGCATCCACCTTACCCCGCGAGGACTGCGTGAGGGTGTGCTTTGTCGCGTCCCACGTCTCCTGCGTGAAGGTGGCCCAGACCTTGACCTCCTCCGCACTGAGGGTGGTGCCAGAGGAACTCTTGTCTCCGCCGGCACTCTTGCCCTTGAAGAGCTTGCCGTTGTGCCCCCACTGGTTGCTCGGCGGCGCGTCGGCCCACTTGCCCCGAGACGGAGGCTGACGGAGCTGCCGCGGCTGGTGCCAGGGCTGCCCTGCTCCGCGAGGGAAGCGAGGTCGCATTCCTCCGCACCCCGCCTTCGAGCACCGAGTGCGGTCGGCGGCGTGGTACTCACCACAAACGCACTGCCACTGGGGTGCCATGGCCGAGACACACTCAGTGTTATAAGTGCCAAAACGAGGGGAGCCGCGCGCGCCGCTGAAGGTCGAGCTCGGGAAACAGAGCTATCCCGTGTTTGCCAGGAGGCTTGCAGCCCCCCAAGCATTGGGTCTTGAGCCAAAATGGCTACGGAGGGGCTGGAGCCACAGGAGAGGGGCAATCTATAGGAACACGAGTGAAACACCAAGGGCCAGCCCAATCTAGAGGAACAGACGTAAAACACATCGGATTGGAGCCACTTAAAAAAATGACAAGGCAGCCCGTGCAGCACGAACCGATCCTGCCGCCAAGATGGCGAGCCGCAAAATGCGGCGAGGAGGCCCGCAAACAGCGGCCTTCGAAAGCAGCGCGCACGCCGCGCTGCATGGGTATGCGCCGTCAGGTGAGGCAGCCGCACGAGCCACCATCCACCCCGTGCCGAGCCTGAACAGGCTCAGACCACCGAAGGCACTCCCCAACTCAATCACTTACGCGCTTGCCCGTCTTTGGGTCCAAGCCCGCCCTGATGTTAGCGACCTTCAGGTTGCGCAGGCGCAGCGCATTGCCTGAGGCTGCGACGCACGTCTTGCCGAGCGTCCTGTGCTTGCCATTGATCTCCTTGGCGTGCGCCTTGCAGCGCGTGCAGATCCTGAAGCCGTTGATGCTGAGGAGCGCGTGGCCCACTCCTTCGGCTTCCTGGGTGCCTGATCCCCCAGGCTCGTCCACCTCCATGGCGTCCTGGGCGACTGCGGGGCCCGCGTCCGCCCGGCCGTCAGCGGGGCCCGCGCGCAGGGCGCCCGGAGCCTCGCGAGCTGCGCGGGCGGCGGCCACCGCGCGCATGAGAGCAGCTCCAGGCGAGAGGTCCTGGCCGCCGCTGCTGCTGCTGCTGCCCCCGCCAGCCGCTGACGCCTCTGCTGGCTGCTCGCGCGCGGCGCGGGCGGCGCCCACTGCGCGCATGAGGGCAGCGCCAGGCGAGAGGCCCTGGCCGCCGCTACTGCTGCTGCCTCCGCCTGCCGCTGCTGCCTCAGCTGGAGACTCTCGAGCGGCAGCGACGGGGCTCGGCGCCATGTGCTGGGTCTCTGGCTCGGAGGACACCACTATCTCTTCGTCCTGCGTGCCCTGGGCCTCCTGCTCAAGCCTGCGCGCCGCTGCCAGCGCCACCGCCACCGCGCCTGCAGACGCCAGGGCCGAAGCAGCTGGCTTGCGCCTCGCGCCGCTTGCCACGGGCGCGAACGGCTTGCCTGCGCATGGGTCCTTGAGCAGCCTCTTGATGCTGAGGTCGGTATAGGCCGTCTTGAGGCAGGCCCTGCAGTGCACACCGTTGCCAGCCACCTTGACCACGTCGTGCCTGGTGACGCTGAGAGGCGGCCCTTTGTGAATAGGCTTGCAGTTCGGGTCGATGTCCAGCTTCAGGTCAGCCGCCTCACACCCAGCGCGCGCGACCCAGTGCACGACCCCGTCCAGCGTGAGAGACCGCCGTTGCCAGGCTTCACGCAGCTCGAGCGGTGCCCTCACTGCGGCTGCGACTGCCTTTGCGGCACGGTCGGCCTCCCAGTTGCCACGCCTATCGCGGGCCGTGATGTCTCCTTTCCGAACCATGGCCGCAGAGGCATGCGCCTTCACCTTCTGAATCGTGAGCCCCTGGGGCCCAATGCCGCCGAAGTCGTCAAGTGCCGCCCAGACTCGCCTCCAGATGCACCCCCAGGCAGAAGTCGCCTTGGTGGTGCTGGCTTCGCCCCTCGCCGTCAAGCCATTTGTCACGTGCGCGGCGAGGCCGCGGTGATCGGGGGCAGGCTGTGGCGGAGGAGCACCAGACACCCCAGGAGCTCGGCCCCGTCGATGGACTGCAACGGCCCAGGCAAAGGAATGCCTAGCGCCTCAACGGCCGACTCAGGTCCAGGGTCCCAGTCGTCACCGCCGTCGGGCAGCTGCACCATTCCGCAAGCCCCCACTGCCAGCGATGTCCCAGCGTCGTAGACCGCTCCGTCGGAGTAGACCGTGGTGTTGGAAAACGGGAAACCGTCGCCGCCCTTGAGCCACTGCACGTGCGCGAGGAGGTCGTCTCCAGGCGGGCGCCACTCGTGTAGGGGCTCGGGCAGGACCAGCCTCTCCAGGAGCGTAGTGATGGTCACGCTGGTGCTGAAAGGAACGGGCTTGCTGATCTCGGCTGGCAGCGTCAAACTCGGCCAGCTGTCCTGGCAGGCGGTGTGCCTGTGCCAGAGAGTGCCGGGCTGCTCTGGATGCAGCTGGCAGTACGGCGTAAGCGAGAGCCGCGGAGCACCGTGGTACCTCCTGCTGTTCGGCCACTGCCCGAGGACGAAGACCGAGCGCGCGTATCCTCGCTGGCTGCAGTTGAGAGGCTCCCAGCCTCTGGCCAGGCTGGAGCTTCCAACACCCTTGGCAAACCACCGCCGCAACTGCGAGACGAAGATGCCACTGCGAACATCAGCGTGCGTGCCGTCTGCCAAGAGCTTCATCTGCCACGCCCTCACGTCCATCGTGATGCACTGCTTGGCATACCACGGGGAGGCCTCTAGTAGGTTGATGATCGTACCATTCGGCCTGACGATGCAATCGAGCGCCCTGGGGTCGTAGCCGATCCTCCTCAGGGACATGACCACTGCGCCAAGCGGCCCGCGTACGTCGGCCCAGCAAGTAGCTGACCTCGCTGCCCACTCGAATGCGGGCATGAGCTGCGCCAGCGGCACCCACTTCTCCCACACAGCGCGCGCCAGCGTGAAGCAGGGCGCCAGCGTAGCTGCAAAGAGAGGGTCGATGGTGGGAGAGCCCCCCACCAGCAAGCACGCCGTGAGCGACTTCCCATCGGGGGTTCGGCTCAATGGCGTGCCGCACAATGCTACGCGCCTGCTGCAGCTCCGTATTGTTGAGCCCCGTGCAGTTGATCCCGTAGAAGAGACTGGGAGCCAGCCCAGTCGATACGATCTTAGCCGCTGTGGTCCTTCCTCTGCGTAGACCCAGGAGCCGTCGGATCCGAGGAAGGCGGAGTCTGTTCTGCGTGATGCGGTGCCGCCTGACGACGCTGGACCGCCTGCCGCCCCCAGTGTAGTCGATGCCGAGGTTGCGCACTTCTCTGACACCGATGGCCCCAGTGGTCGAGCCCAGGTGCTTCTGGAGAGTGGCCCTAAGGCCTCTGCTGCTGGCCAGCACGCGCGACTTCTTGGCGGCAATGGACAGGTGAACCTTCGCCAGCCCCTTCGCCACTGCCTTAGCGGCCATGGTGAGGTCCTTGGCTACTCGCTTCAGGCCACCCCAGCGCTGCAGCACCACGTCGTCGACCACGACAGCAGGTACCACCGTGGGGCAGGCCGCCTTCATCTCGTCGAGCGGCGTCAGAAGCATAACCTTCACGAACGTGGTGGCAAAGGCATCCCCAGCCAACACCGTCTGCGTTACCACAAGCTCATCAGAGCAGCACGACTCCAGGCTGATGACCCTGGGAAGCCGATAGAGGGAAATTTGCAGCTTGGCCAGCCACAGCGGGAAATCGTGCTGCCTGCACGCCTTCTGCCGGTTGCCGTGCAGGATCTGCTCGAAAGCCTTCCACAGGTCCATCATGACTGACGCCCAGGCCCAGTCCTGGCCTCTGTTCAGCTCGCCCATCATCTGGACCCATTCTGCCCGCGCCTGCTGCTGCCACACCGCCCTGTCGCAGCTCTTGCCTGAGCTGGCCCACCAGTAGTCTCTGTCGTGGGCCACCTCCCAGTCCTTCGCGATGCGCCTGCGGAGCCTGCCGTGTATGCGTACCACCGCCCCCAGTAGCGCAAGTGGGCGGAGCCCCCCGTCCGACTTGGGGATGAAGGCCATCTTGGTGATGAACGCGGGCCAGTCGCACTGCAGCTCGATGGCGACCAGCAGGTCGATGAGCGCCTCGATCCCAGCGTCGTCGAGCACGCCCAGCTCGCGCGGCCGCAGCGCGTCGAGCGATGAGCCGCTGGAGTCCCTGAAAGTGGCGATGACCTCCCAGATCTCGCTCACCGTCGGCCGGGCAGGTCGCTCACCGAGATCGTCTGGCCACTCGAGCGGCTCCAGTGCGAGCTCGCTCCCCAGCGGCGTGGGGGCCCCTACTCCCCAGTACCCTGACCACTCCTTCACCAGGGCTTGGACTGTCTGGGAAAGCGTACGAGGCTCGCTCCCTGGGACACCAGTGATCCTGGCTTGCCAGCCCTGCGGAGGTTTGGTCCAGGAGTGGAGGGCCCCCGTACCTCGAGCGTGGTTCTCGGCGACCCAGTCCGCGAAGCAGGCCTTCGCCTTGTCCGCGTCCCGCTGCGCCAGCTTGTCCGCCATGGTGGCGGCGATGAAGCTCGCTACCTGCAGCTGGGGCAGATCCATGGACTGCGCCGCCTGCGCACAGCCCAGCAAGGTGATGTGGGCCTGCGTCGTCTCCTGCCTGGTGTCGGACTCGAAGTCAGGCTGCGCACTGCACAAGCGATCGAGCGCCTTCAGCGCCGTGTGCCTCTTCAGCTCGAGGTCAGTCTGAGCGGCATCCTTGAGCGCGATGGCCACGCTCTTGCACCGCGACGTGGTGATGGCCACCCTCGGCAGCCTGGGCGCCGTTGGTTTCAGCACTTTGACCAGTGCCAGCCAGGGGCGCCGCTCTCGTCCAGCAAACTCGTAGTACGCGTGCTTGAGGCCAATGGCATCCAGCAAGTACCGCTCCGCGCAATGGATGAAGATCTGCCGCATGCCGTCCAGCGAGGGTGACGCCGCCATACGGCCGCGCGCCTCCGCCCACCTCTGGGAGTGGTCCTCGGCGCAGCACGCCTTGGGTAAAGGGTACGGGAACTTCTTCGGCACCTTCATGACCTGCATGTACCTGTTGACAGAGCTGGCGTTGAACTCGAGCTCAACAGGGAAGTGGGGCGCAATATCCCATCCAAGCTTGATCTCTGCATGTGCTTCGGAGATCACGTGAGAGATGGCGAAGTAGTCAATCACTCTGCCAGACGGCCTGATGGCGCCGTCCGTTGGTGATACCACTCTGCCTCCGACGCGCTCAAGGAAGCCTGAGCACTGCAACTCGTGGGGCTCCATTTTGAAGTCCCCCGCGATCGCGAAGGGCTTGCCGATGGCCCGAATCGCCATCGCGATGCCGTCGAGGATGCCGAGGTTGAAGGCCGAGAGGCCTTCGCCAACCTTCAAGTAGACGTTGATCCATGCCCGGCCCCCAGGAAAGGGGCCCGCCACATGCGCGACTGCCGCGCGGCCTGGCGTGAGCACTGTCGGCTGCCCCGCCTCGAACTCGCCAAGGCCCGAAGACCTCGGAGCCAACTGCAGGAGACCACCGTGCCCTGCGTGTCCCGCAAAGACGTCGGTGGCAGGAGTGGCCACCGCATGCCATCCCAGCCTCTGCAGCTTGTCGGTGACCTCGTAGCACCTCTCCTGGGACAGGTGCGTCTCCTGGACTGCGATGAGGTCGCAGCTCCTGAGACTCTCGTAGCCGAGGATGCTCTCGAACCTGCTATAAGCGTTGGCGTTGATGTAGAGAGCTGTCCACCATCGCCCGCTAGGGTAGCTACCCTGAGGTCCGCGGCTTCTTGACAGAACGCAGGACTTCCAGGGCATCGCGGATCCTCTTGCGCTGCTCGTCGTCGTCGCCGCAGCCGCCAAGAAGCCCCCCAGGATCTTCTTCGCCCAGGAAGTCGTCGAAGTCGACGCCGCCCTCGGCAGGCGTCGCCCCTGCCGCTGGCGCCCCTGCGGCCTCTCCTCCGCCAGGCTGAGCTGCAGCTGGCTCGGGGCCAGGCGCTGCTCCACCTGCAGCAGCGGGCGCCCCTCCCTGCGGGCGAGCTGCCTTCGCCTCCTCAGCGAGCTCGTTGACCATCTTGGACAGCTGCTCGAGGAGGTCCTGGCCTGAAACCCCGTCGGTGTTGAGCGAGCCGAGCTTCTCCTTGATTGCATCAGGGCTGATGCCTCCACCGTAGAGCGCGGCTGCCTCACGCTTGGCCTCCGCGAGCTCTTGCTGCAGCTGCGCGATGATCTCCTTGGAGGCGTGCACCTGCTCCAGCGCCTTGCGAGCCACCTCAGTTTCACGCTTAAGCCGATCCTGAGCGTCTGCAAGCTGCCGAGCCAGCCCGTCCACCTTCTGGGGCGCCGACTTCCCAACCAGGCCGAGAGCATGGGCACGGCGAGCAGCATCCACCTTACCCTGCGAGGACTGCGTGAGGGTGTGCTTTGTCGCGTCCCACGTCTCCTGCGTGAAGGTGGCCCAGACCTTGACCTCCTCCGCACTGAGGGTGGTGCCAGAGGAACTCTTGTCTCCGCCAGCACTCTTGCCCTTGAAGAGCTTGCCGTTGTGCCCCCACTGGTTGCTCGGCGGCGCGTCGGCCCACTTGCCCCGAGACGGAGGCTGACGGAGCTGCCACGGCTGATGCCAGGGCTGCCCTGCTCCGCGAGGGAAGCGAGGTCGCATTCCTCCGCACCCCGCCTTCGAGCACCGAGTGCGGTCGGCGGCGTGGTACTCTCCACAAACGCACTGCCACTGGGGTGCCATGGCCGAGACACACACAGTGTTATAAGTGCCAAAACGAGGGGAGCCGCGCGCGCCGCTGAAGGTCGAGCTCGGGAAACAGAGCTATCCCGTGTTTGCCAGGAGGCTTGCAGCCCCCCAAGCATTGGGTCTTGAGCCAAAATGGCTACGGAGGGCTTGGAGCCACAGGAGAGGGGCAATCTATAGGAACACACGTAAAACACCAGAGACTCGTGCCCCAAAGGAGGCCAAATCTAGAGGAACATACGTAAAACACTGCAGGGTGGATACACAGGAGAAAAACCATATATATATATATATATATATATATATATATATATATAGAAACATATGTAAACTACCACATATTCGTGCTCCAGGGGAGGCCTAATCTATATGAGCATACGTAAACCCCCGGGGATTGGAGCCACTTCTGTGGCCTTCTGAAGCCTCCTGCTCCTGGGGCCTCGTGGGGACTCATGGGGCCCGCCGGGGCCTCCTGGTGCCTCTTGGCGCTTCCTGTGGCCTCCTGTGGCCTCCTGGGGCCTCCTGGTGCTTCCTGGGGCCTGCTGAAGCCTCTTGGAGCCTCCCGGGGCCTCCTGTAGCCTCCTGGGGCTTCCTGTGGCCTCCTGTGGCCTCCTGCTGCCTCCTGGGACCTCCTGGGACCTCCTGTGGCCTCCTGGGGTCGCCTGGAACCTGCTGGAGCCTCCTGTAGCATCCTGAAGAGGATCCGTGCCCACGAGTCTGGCTAGCAACATACGCAGACCGCTCGAGACATCCTCAAGATCTGGCTCCCCTGGGGTGCGAAAACCAGCGCTTCGCCTGAGACGTCCTCAAACTCTGTTCCGAAAGCGGAAGATGTTGAGGGCACACACAAGCAAACCGCTCAAGACATCACCGCCATGTTGGTGCGAACGGAAGAGTGCACTACCCCCGGGTGGCTCCCCCTTGAGGGTGCTGAAATCCGCGCCTCGCTTGAGGCATCCTCAGAATTTGCTCCGCCATCATCACCACTACCACCGTCATCATCATCATCATCATCATCATCATCATCATCAGCAGCATCATCATCACCACTACCACCATCATCACCACAATGTAACATAACACACCAGTGCAAACCATGCCATAACATACCATACCATATCATTCCATGACATACAATAGCATGCCGCATGCTGCACCATAACGCACCACATCATAAGACCGCATAACACACAATATCAGATTACATCATATCATAACATCGCACATTCTAGCATCGCTCAACCTAGTGTGCCATCGCATAGCATAACACACCGAAACGTAGCATGTCAGATCATACTATCACATATCATATAATCTCATACCATCATATGCTATATCACACTATACCATTAACAACACAACGCATATCATAACATGTTGTACCATCGCCTGAGAAGGAAGAGGTGCGGGTGTTCCTGTGGGCGTTCTCGGAGCGGTCTGAGTATTGATAAGAACTCCATCCTTTGGATAGGGGACCAAGAACCCCATCCTGCAGATATGGGGAATCAAAGAGATCTTTTAGATCCAACGGTTCTGGAAAACGAGTTGGGCGCTGCGACCGTTCCAGGAAAGTCCCGGACGCTCTCAGAGCGTTCCGGGACACTCTGCAACGATTCATCTTGTTCCTGGGGCTGTCTGATCCGCTGCCGCTGACCCACCCCCTCCTCGAGGTGGAGCGCTCGGTGGAGCCCGTGCTGGAGCTTCCGTTCGCCTCCCTCCCTCTCCCAAGGTAAGCAACTGCACACGGGCACGCGGCACCATGCACGTTCCATGGCTTTCTCGTCGTCGTCGTCGCCGTCGTCCTCCTCGTCCAGAGTAGAAGAGATCGCGCCGCATATTTTTACAAATTTGGGTGTCCCCGGAAGCCCGTTCCGGGGGCCTCAAGTCCGTGAACAATACACTCGGGACGACACGCCTACCCGCGAAAAGGGTCGAGAATTTCAGGGGCCGCGACTCGAGCAACTCGAGACGTCGGAAGTCTGACCATCCTCCTCTTCTTCTTCGCTCATCCCTACAATGCCATTGCGACGATCAGGTGAATAGAGCAGGAGGCTCATTGCGGTGGCCGTAAGCGAATCCACGCCGCTCTGGCTGCGACATACATCGCAGAGTTTGCAACGCCAGCTGCGGGGAAGAGCGAGGGAGAAACGAGGCGAATAGCACGCAAGAGGATAGCACTACGGGTCAAGTGACTGTTCATGGACGGAGGAACGGTAATGCAGGGGGGATGAGGATGAGGAGACAGAGGAGGCCTGTCAATCACAAGCTTTCGATTGGTGCTTTCCTGTGCAGATCTGGGCCCAAGCCGAGGAAATCATGCTGAGGAGATTACGCCAGCCCACTGCTACCGATCGAGGCTCATGCAAGCTCGCTGTTTGAGGAATCTCGTGATAAGCACATGCTGGGCGATGTACACCTCGATGCGCGGGAACATGAGCCAAGGACACACGACTGTAACACGTCACGATGTGCACATCTGGCTTCAGCCAACTTGCAGGCCATATGTTCCATCCCCACCTGCAAAACGCACTCTAGAACAAAAACGGAACTAAAGCCTTACGATCCTTGGGGTACGCGTCCTTGAACTTGTCCCTATACCACTTATGATGCATTACAGCTCTGGGGCCGATATTCGATGCAGTGCAAACTGCAAAAGTTACAGCCGGAAGAGCGCCGCCTAATGCCAGAGCGTAACCAAACCATTCGATGATCTCGCCAAGGAAATTTGCTCCAGAGACATACGTGAACATGCCACCATGGGGTATCTTATAACCAATTTCGCCAGGCTTCCGTAAATCTCGCAGAATTCGGTCAGCATCGGTGTTGATCCACATGCCCGTGGCCCATACCACAAGACCGAACGGGAACGTCCAAGAATTCTCAGGGACGACAAGGTATCGAGTAAGGCTGCGGCATTGGATGTAGCCGTTCGCTGTGCAGAAAAACATTGCTAAAAGCATGACTGGCAAAGGGATTGGCTTGGAACCTTTCGAACGAATGGGAAATATGATGGTGCGGTTCGCATAGTGGACCACAAAGCATAGCAGTCCCAGGCAACTCCCCACACTTTGCTTACACTCGTGGCTGCCATGCACCCAGCACCCTACAGCAGCAATCAAAGTCGGGCACTCCTGCAGGACCCACGCAACTTTCGCGTTAACGTCGCACCCAGTCAGCGCCCTGAACGCGGAGCGCTTCTTCTCTTCCACAGTGTTGTAGCGGCCGTACGGAGCACCCCCCAGACAAAGCAGCAGAGGGCTTGCGGCACCAAGCGACACCATGAGGAGCACGCAAATCCAGAATATAGCCTGCTGCTCGCGGTCTCCTCTGTACCACAGGAAGGTGTCCAGCGGAGACGACATGTCCAACGCCATCGGGCGAGCGAGCCAGCAACTACGCAAGCGCAACCTCCTGGCAATCAAGCAACCCAAGACCTTGAGCCGAGGACAAACGCACCTTAGAAGAAAAGTGCTATTTCCCATTCGCAGAATGCGGGGTACTTGATATACCTCATGCCCAAAGTAAGGGGTTATGGGTATTTCATGGGCACCCGTTCTTCGTCTCTCACGACCGCTTCCATTTTCTTTTTTTCTCTCTCCCTCTCATCACACTCAGGCGACTCATATTCACGCTTACACAGGCTCAGGTACACTCACACTCGGACTCACTGCCACTCAGACACCCTCATACTCAGGCTCATTCTCACTCAGATTCACGCTTATACTCAGACTCGCACATAGTCAGACTCACTGAAGTCACATTCGACCTCATACACGCATCACTCATACAGTCAGAGCCCCATGTTCATCGTGATGTAGCACGCGTGGCACTTGAGCACACCAAGGAAGAGCACCCCAGGGCGGGGACACCCAGCCGCCCGCGCCCAGATCACGGGGGCGGTTAGCCCGTGAGTGGTTGATTGGACTTCTCTTTTTTAAAAACGCAGTCTGGCTGGCGGCGGTTGGGGCCACCCTGAGGGCCAAGAGATACGCAACGGACCGGTCGGCGGGAGCTCCAGGGCCAACGGGGTGTCAGATCTCGCGTGGCATGCCTGCGTTCAAAGCTTGGCCGGCAAGGGAACGACGAAATCGCGAAGGAGTCGAGAGGACCTCCTTGCACTTCGTGCGGGGTACTTACGTTCCCAAACCTGGCGGCGCGCAAAAAGAGGCCTCCTGAGGGGCCTGCTTGGCCACGGCTGCACGCAACTCGAGAAACTTGTCAGGATGGACCTCGAAAGGGATCAGGGGACTTATTCCATCAGCCCTCTTGACGTAGGCAGCTCAACGATTTAGCCATTCCAGCCTCCTTCTGACCCTTCTTACCCTTCGGGGAAAGGTTCACCTCGCCCCTCCACCCTCTCTCCCTGGGTCTGGAGGAGGCGGGTCGATACGCGTTAAAGCGTCCAAAATGGCACAGAAAACTTCAAGTCGTCAGAGGTCTGGGAACATCTTCCCCGAGCCTTCGTCCCGAGTCGTTTTTGGACGGTCCTAGGGCCCCAAATTCGCCGGCCCAACGGGCCAACGGCGTGCTAAGATATCCGGTCTGGTTAATAATATTTCTAATTCGCGTGCGCGTGGCCGCCCCTGGGGGTACCCGGACGAAAATACCCCGGCAAGTCCCGGCAAGATCTGGGCAAGGTCCCGGGCAGGTCCTGGACAGGCTCCCAAGAGCGCTCCAGGAACGCTTCAAGTTGCCTGCAAGAAAGCTCAACATGATCCGAGACGGTCCAAGAGCGATCCAAGACGCCAAAGATGGCCGACATACAGCCCAAAGCGCCTTCAAGACGCCCCAAGAGGCCTCCAAGAGACTTCCCAGGAGGCCCCACAGACGCATTAATAGCCAATGTTCCTTTAGTGCTTGATGTTTGTTGGCGTATTCGCCTTCTTGGTGTACTGATGCTCCAAAACGGCCCACGAGGCTTCCAGGATCGCCCCAACACGGCCCAAGAGGCCTCCAAGAGCGCCCGAAACGGCCCCAGAGGGCCCCAACACAGCCCCAGAGGCCTCTAAGATACCCGAAGAGGCTTGCAGCTCCCAAGACGGCTTCAAGAGCGGGCCCATACGAGGAACCCGAAGAGACATGTCGAGCTCTACGCGTAGAGAGACCCAAGAGGCCCCCAAGAGGCCCCCAAAAAGCTCCCCAAAGGCCCCCGAACGGCCCCCAAAGACCCCCAAGATGCCCCAAAGAGGCCCCCGCGACGCCACAGGAGGCCCCAGAAATATCGCCAAGAGGCCCAACAAGAAGCTCCAAGAGGCCCACGAACGGCCTCCAAGAAACCACGGACGCGCAGGAACGCGCAGGCAAACGTGGGCGATGGCAGAATACGGGCCGGTGGAATGAGCGAAGCGATCAACCTCTAGAAGTCTATAGTTTTGACACACACGCCCTGGAGCTCTCGGCGGTGAATAAACTGGCCCTCCCTCCTCCCTCCTCCTCCTCCTCCTCCTCCTCCCCCTCCTCCTCCTCCTCCCCCTCCCCCTCCCCCTCCCCCTCCGCCTCCCCTCCTCTCCTCCTCCTCTCCTCCTCCTCCTCCTCCTCCTCCTCCTCCTCCTCCTCATCCTCCCCCTACTCTTGCCCCTCCTCTTGCTAGGGCCAAGAAGTTTCCTTGCAAGCGCTGGCGAAGCATAACTTACTGACACCCCCGTTACCTAGGCTGAAAGGAAAAGAGGGAGGCGGAGGAGGAGGAGGAGGAGGAGGAGGGAGGAAGGAGGAGGAGGATCAAGAGGAGCAGGACGAGGCGGAGGAGGAGGAGGAGGAGAAGAGGAAGGAGGAGGAGGATCAGGAGGAGGAGGAAGAGGAGGGGGAAGGAGGAGAAGGAGGAGGAGGAGGTGGAGGAGGAAGAGGAGCAGGGGGCAGGAGGAGGAGGAGAAGGAGGAGGAGGAAACACTTTCCCACTGATGCGCGCCGTGCTGAAAAATGGTGGACGGTGATTTCTCCCATCGGAGAATGCCTCCTGGGCTACTCTCCACGCGAAAGGAATTTCGAACTTGTTAGAAGGATGGCTTGCAGTCAGAATCGAAGTATCGGGGGAGGAGGGGAAGGAGGAAGAAGACGAAAAGGAAAAGGAGGAGGAGTAGGAGGAGGAGAAGGAGAAGACGGAGGAGGAGGAGGAGGAGAAGGAGTAACTAAGGAGGAGGAGGAGGAGGAGGGGGGAGGACGACGAGAAGGAGGAGGATGAGGAGGAGGAATTCGTTTCCCACTAATGCGCGCCGTGCTGCATAGGTAATGGTGGACGCTTCTTTCTACCATCTGACAAAGCCTCCTGGGCTACCTTCCGCGCGAAAGGAAGTTCGAGCTTCTTCGTAGGAAGGTTTGCAATAATAATCGATGCATCGGAGGAGGGGAAGGAGGAAGAAGAGGAGAAGACGATGGAGGAGGAGGAGGAGGCACAGCGTTCCCCTCGAGGTCTGTCAGCTTACGCCCCGCTTCGCAGCTCGACGACTCTCCGCCTTAACATGCCAGCATCGAGGAAAAGTGACTGGCGGTGACGCAACGGAAGTCGGAGCGCGACGCGGGCTGGGGCCTGCAGCGCCGCGGCCTCCTCGAGGGTCAGGGAATGACCTGCCCTCCCTGCGCGGGCCGCAGCAAGACGAAATAAATCATACATAGCGATGACAAAGACGAAATCACCTCTGAGACCGAGCCGAGCGAGGATACACGAAGGAAGATCGGAGCGGAGAACGATGGCGGCGTGAAAGTGGAGACGGCGGCAGTGGCAAAGGTAGTGGGTCGCCGTCCGTCGGACATCGCAACCGAAAATGCATTGCTGCAGGCGCTGCATTCGGCATCCTGTGATCCAGGCGCCGAGCCAAGTGCGCAACATGATGGGGGGCCACGACGGGGGCAAATCCCGCAGGCGCTCTCGAAGGAATTCCCAGTCCCCCCCCCCCCCCCGCCAAGAGTCGGAGCGAACCACGCGCGCACTCGTCGTTCCAGAAGGCCCTCGAGAGAGAGGGAGAACACTGCTGCCTGCAGCTCCGCTGCGAAAATCCGTTGCCACTTGGGCCTGGGGATCGTAGAACCTTCAAGGAACCGCCGAAACGCCCTCCCGCCGCCCACGCACAGCCTGCGATCCCCAGGGAATCCCTTCGCAGCGGCTTCGAGGTAAAGGACAAGAGGCGGGGAACGCCAGAAGGCAGGGGCGAGGAGGGGCGACTGCCAGAGCGACATGGGGCAATGCTCGACAAGACCGTCCCGAAGCACGCGGAGAGTAGAGGGCCAGTGCGGGGGCGTGACAAGAGCGGCACGCATGGCAGCGGCGGCAGCAGCGATGTAGAGCGACCGCACTCGTGGGCCGCCCCAAGTGCCGAGATTAAACCAGTCGGAGTAACGGAGTGCCGACATCGGCCACTTGAAGACTTGGGCCAGAAACTGCCGCTCGATTATGGCGACCTCCCAGGGGATCGGGGCCAACTGCAGAACATATGATGGGACACTGAGCGCCCGCTGGCTGCAAAGAGATACCCCCGTCGAGAGATCCTGCCTCACATCCGCGATCGCCCTAGTCCTGGCGGCCATCTTGTTGAGAGGAGCACGCAGGTTGCGCAGAGAGTCGACCCCGGGACCAAGCCAAAACCCTAAGTACAGAACCTCGGAAGCAATTTCGAATTCCTCCCAGCAGGCCGAGCTCGGTGGGATGGTGGCTTCGGGACGGGCGCGGGTGCATTCGCGGAGGAGCTGTCGAAAGTCGCTGGCGAGGCTATCGGAGAGGGCAGCACTAAGCGGGGCGACGCGGCATTTCTCGGCTTTAAGAGTGAGCCCCGCAAGATGTCCAGCATTACGGAGGATGCGGGCAGTCTCACGATAGCCTTTCCGAGATGAAAGAACGGCGCCGGTGCCATCTGCACAAGCCCGAATCTGGCCATGACCTGGTCTCTGCACACTACGAAACATGTCCCAGAAAAAGCTACCAATCGCAATGACAAAAAGGCTGCCGCTGAGAGGACAGCCTTGAAGCACGCCAGAGATCATGAAGAAGAGAGGGAGAAGGAGACCGCGGACAGAGAAGAGACAAGGATTGAGATGATAGAAGCCTTGAACCGCGAGCGAGCACCCGCGAGGAAGTTTGACCTGCCGCAGCGCACTCATCAGCCAGGGTTGGCTGACCGATAGAAAGGCTTGGGCAAAGCCGAAGGCCAAAATAGCCCCTTCTGGTAGCCCTTGTGCACTGATGAGTCTGGCGTGAGCATCGAGCTCGTATACGTTTGAAACGAAGTTGCGGCCTCGAATGAACCCTCGCTGCACGGGGGCGCCAATCTTTTTCACCGCGTCCGACAGACCCGAGTTGGCGACCCCAGCAACGATCTTGTTGCTCGTGTTTTTCAAACCGATGGGGCGGGTGTCCTTCCCATGGCGAACAACCCCTCCAGAGCGCTCATCATCGCCATCGAGGACCCCCTTCGGAATGAAAGCCTGCAGACAAGCATAAAAGTCGAGATGCATACGTTGGCCGCTCGCCAGCCAGTGGAACGCGTTTAAAAGGACGAAAGGGCCTTGCCCGAATCCCCAGGCGGCATACGCAAGCCCATCAGGGCCAGGTTCCGCGCGCGAAACACGTCGAATAAAACGTCGGATCGAGGCGAGCGAGGGAGGGCAGAGTTGGGAAAAGTCCTGCTCAGAGGCAAACTTCGAGAGATAGCGCTGACCCCAGCGCGGGACTTCCCGCTGCTTTTCAAAGATCGGGCTCCAGCAGGCCCTGAGGGCCGCAGTCTGCCCCTCGGCAGAGGCATGAACAGTCGAGGCAGCCCCGTCCAAACCGCCCTCAACCACTCCCGCCAAGTATCTTCTCCGATTAAATGGGGGCCAGATCTGGGCACGGCGTCTTAAGGCTCTCGCTTGGGAACGGAGACGAGCTTGGCGTCCTTGCGCCCTAGATGCCCCTTCAGCCCGTTGGAGCCGTTCGGTTTCGGCCTGGGCCTCCTGGAGCTGCAAATCGGAATGCGCACGGGCAAAGGCATCGGGGGAGGTGAGGACGACAGACGAAGACGACGGGTCCACAGAGAAGAAGGAACGGAGCCACGGATGCCTTTGCCAGAGGATGTTACCCAAGCGAAAATCCTGACGCCAAACAGCCCGAGCAAGAGAGCGCAGGAGCATGGAGCGGCCCTCACGAATCCTTGGGCGGTCACGCAGCTGCAGATCGCGGACAGCCCGCGCAGCAGCCTGCCGGCAGCGGGTCGCCAAGTCAACCTCCGTCGGCGCCGAGAGGTGGAGGTCCTCCGCAGAGGAGCATGCGAACGCGTCGAACTCGCCGGTGCCAGCAATCTTCTCGCACTCCACAAGGATCGGCATGTAGAGGGGATCGCTGAAGATGCTGCGAGGGATCTTCCGAGAGCGGGGCTCGCCATTGGGCTCCCATCGCCGCGGTTGCCATGAGACCTCCAGCGGGACGTGGTCGGAGAGGAGCGCGTCGCGGTACTCTTGAGGTTCACCACGGCGCCGAGCGCATTGCCGGAGCTGGCAGAGAAGCCAAGGGGGCGTCGCCGTGAAGCACCTGTCAATGCGGGGGCCCGTGCGCGTGCCCACGTGGAAGTGGCTGAGGCCAGGTGCAACGAGCTCCGCGAGGCGCCTAAAGATCCTCGCCCATCTCGAGCGCCCAGCGTGGGACTGGCGCCCAGCGGAGGCACGCGCCGCGGCTGAGCCAGCGGGGCCAGGGGCGGGGCGACGCAGGCGACCGCGGACGTAGACCAGCACCGCAGTGGAGCAGTCGACCTCCTCGTCGGCAAGGTTGAAGTCGCCGATCATGGGGATGCTGAACTTCAGGGGGTCGCGACGAACCTCCCCCAGCTGGGGCGAAAGCGCTTGCCAGATGGCGGCGAAGTCCTTCGCTTCAAGATCGTGATTGTGGACGTTCCAGTGGTGCCAGCAGAAACCAGAGCGCTTGTGGACGAGCCTCAGGCAAAGCACCCTCCCCGCCACGATCTCGAGGGGCGTGACCTGGATGTCCGTCATGAGGGAAGAAGGGATGGGAGTGCACGCGCCACCGCGTCCAGCAGAGCCAAAGACCGCGACTCCACCGCCAAGACGTGAGAGGAGTTCCTCAACAGCAGCGGGGGGACCATGAACTTCTTGTAAGGCCGTGATGGAGGAGGGCGAGAGGAGGGAGTGCACGATGTCGGCCTTGCGGGCCATGACGGAGGACTGGTGATGAAGTAGAGCACGGCAGTTCCAGCTGTTGAAGATCAGCTGGTCGGAGTTGCAGAACGTGTTACCCACTCCACTCAATATTCTTGGGCAAGAAGAGCTCATTGGCAAGCCTGCCCATATCAGCCCGAGCCAAACGGAGATCAGATAAGGCGCCCATATGCCATTGCACCTTTGCGGGCGCGGACGGGTCGACGATGATGCGGGCGAGGACCTCCCAGTCGATGGACAGCGTGCCCGCGTCCTTGTCCATGAAGACCCTTTTCCCAGTGAGGTCCTGGAGCTTGTCTCGCAGCCTCTTGGTGCAGCGCTCCCTGGAGATCTCGAATCTGTTGCGGTCGATGCTGACATAGATCGGGGCGCGCCGCCCACCAGGCATCGGGGCGGGGAATTGCCGCCAGACGCCGTGGGCGCCCCGAAGGAGTGCATGAGCCTGACGAACCCGCGCAGCACACGTGGTCGCGAGACCCTTGAAGCGAATGGTGAACCTGCGGCCCAGCTCGTCGCCCTCCAGCTCAAAGTCTTTGCCCACTTCGTAGTTGGCATCCTGCGTCCAGCTAGCCAGCGAGTCCACGACCAGATTCTTGCCAACATCCTCCTTCGCCGTGATGACGAAGATGCCAGGGTCGGCGGCGCGCTGCCACTCTGCGGCCTGAGCAATGGGCTCGCGAGGGGCGGCGCGGGCGAGGTCCAACACCTGCTCCAGCTTGGTGAAGTGCTCCGTGAGGGAGGAGTGCGCGGACTCGGCAGCGCCCAAACGCTTTTCCACCTCGACCATGCGGAGCTCCTGGGCTCTGAACCTCGCTTGCATCGCTGAATCCAGCTGGGCGACGGGGGGCTGCACCACGTTTGAGATGGTTCGCGGGAGCTCAGAGCGGACCATATTGGCGATGGATTCGACGGAGGCGCGAGACATCTCCGCAATGATGTCGGACTTGAAGCGCTCGAGCATCTCGGACATGCCAGGGGTCGCGTCCGCCAGTGCGGCTGCCTTGCCAGGGGCCACTCCAGTAACTGAGGCGTCACCAGGAGCATGTGGAGGAGGGGCACCAGAGCGACCAGGGAGCGGCGGAGGTGATCAGCCAAAGGATCAGCGCCAGGTGGCCAGCGCGCAGTGCAGCCAGGCTCGAGAGGCGGCGTGGGGAGACCCACGATCGGCGTCCCAGGGGCCCGCAGACCAGCATCAGATTCAGGAAGGGCGCCAGGGCGATGCGCCTTGGCCGGCTCGGCGGCGGCCTGCTCGTTGTTCGGGAAAGAGGGGCACGGGTCCAATGTGTCGGCGTCTTCCCGAGACATCGGTCCGCAGAGGGCCTCACCACGGGCTGTGCTGCGACCAACGCTCCGCGAGCACGGGAGGCTGGCGGAGCCTGAAGACGGGGGCCGATGGTCATCGCGACGAACACGGCGAGAAGCACCAGCCGAGGGAGATGCCGACGAAGAGGAAGACATGTCCGAGCCATCCGAGCGCAGCACCTGCCTGTGAACATTCTTGTCCTTGCGGCGGCCGCTGCCCATGGGAGGGAACTCTGGGCGATCAGGCAGGCAGGAACGGGAAAAGCCTCCGTTTACCCGCCAGCCCAAGCGCGGATCGGTGACAAACTCTGCCAGACCCCAAGGGTCTTGCCCGCCGCGGACTAGCGGTATCCGCTTGTTCCACTGAGGAGCATGGGACCTTGAGCCAAAATGGCTACGGAGATGGAGGAGGAGGTGGAGGAGGAGGAGGAGGAGGACGAGGGGGAGGAACTAAGGAGGAGGAGGAGGAGGAGGAGAAGGGGGAGAAGGAGGGGGGAGGAGGATGAGGAGGAGGAGAAATCAGTTTCCCACCAATGCGCGCCGTGCTGAATAATGGTGGACGCTTCTTTCTACCATCGGGCAAAGCCTCCTGGGCTACCCTCCACGCGAAAGGAATGTCGAGCTCGTTCGCAAGAAGGCTTTCAATCGGAATCGAAGTATCGAAGGAGGAAGAGGAGGAGGAGAAGGAGGAGGAGGACAAGGATGATGAGGAACTGAGCTCCTTGGCGTGTATTTCGTGAGCGTGTTGTGAGCCCTTGAGCTTTCAGAGTGAGAGTGTCAGAGCAATGAGCCTTTGAGAAAGTTCTCGGGCAATGAGTTTCACAACAGTGAGTTTCAGAGCAATGAGTTTCAGAGCAATGAGCTTCAGAGCAATGAGTTTCACAGCAATGGGATTCAGAGCAATGAGTTTCAGAACGATGAGTTTCCGAGCAGTGAGAGTTTCAGAGCAATGAGTTTCAGAGCAATGAACCTTTGAGAGTGTCAGTGAAATTAGCCTGTGAGGAAGTTCTCGAGCAATGAGTTTCGGAGCAATGAGTTTCAGAGCAACAGGCTTCAGAGCAATGAGTTTCAGATCAATCAGTTTCAGAGCAATGAGTTTCAGAACAATGAGTTTCAGATCAGTGAGAGTTTCAGAGCAATGAGTTTCAGAGCATTCAGACTTTGGGAGTTTCAGAGCGTCCTCCTTCTCCTCCTCCTCCTCCTCCTCCTCCTCCTCCTCCTCCCCCTCCTCCTCCTCCTCTTCGTCCTCGTCGTCGTCGGTGTTGTCGTCAGCGGCGGCGGCGGGAAAAAATGATTAGTTTCCGCTGTTGTCGGGGCCCCAGTCCGTGAGTAAAGTCGCCAGAAAATATTTAGTGCCCCACTGTTGCGGGCTTGTTTGGTTCAAGACCCTTAGAAGAAAATTAACTGTCCCTCACATCTCATTGTTTCCATTTGAGCCAATTCGGCGTCTGAGCCCACTCGGCCGCTGAATGGGCAGCCGAATGGGCTCAATGCGAGTGGGCTCAGAAGAAGATTGGCTTCGGAACGGAACTCTAGGGCACTGGAACTTGTTACGAAAAGCCGGCTTCGCGTGTTTTTTCCTGGAAAGCGCGCCGGCCCAGGGTTCTCTTTTAGTTGGTAAACCTGTCCCCGGTGCCTCAACCGAGGTGGGCCGGCGGATTCTTTCCCTGATAAATATCGAGGTCGAGGTGGGCCGGCAGATTAAAATTTGAGGATGTCTCGAGCGAAACGCTTGTTTGACGGGAAGCGCGCCAAGACTCGAAGAGTCGCGCGATGAACGTCTGTTTGCCCAGAGGGATTTACTTATCAACTGGGGGAGGCCTGGAGGGGGAACGTGCGGCGCCGCCTCGTGATACAGAGCCTGCCGGATTCCCAAAACGAGCGTTTCGCCTGAGACGTCCTCGCCAAATCGTGAAGTTGGGGGTCGTGTCTTAAGACGTCTTATGTTAAACATGAGCGTTTCGCCTGAGACATCCTCAAACAATCGGGATGTTGAAATCGCTGGCCTAATTTCGGAACTTCAAAAACGGCCGTTTCGCCTGCGACATCCTCGGAAAAATGGGATGTCGAAAGAGCTGCTATGAGATATATTTTCGGGGTGTTCTTGGATAACCTTGTATATGATACTTGGTCCTTGTATATGATACTGGTGGTCCTTGTACATGATACTTCCTCAATATCAAGTTCTTGTATATGATCGCCCTTGTCTATGACATTCCTTGTATATGATGTCTCTTGGCAGGGCTCTTGGAGGCCTCTTGGGCCGTGTTGGAGGCCTGTTGGGCCGTCTGGAAGCCATCTTGGGCCGCCTTGGAGCGATTCTGGGCTATCTTGGTGGCCTGGGTGGGCTTCCTGAGCCGTCATTGAAGCCCTGGACAATCCCAGGGATACGCTATGGCCGCCCAGGGACCCCCGGGAGTAGGGGCGGTGCAGTCGCCTATATGCGAGACGGCGGGTGGGCGGCCCCTTAGTTGTATATGATCTTGTTTGAATATGGCCTTCGTTGTATCTGATCTTCCTCGTGTACGATGGTCCTTGTATATGATACTTCCTCTATACTAAGTTATTATAGATGATCGTATTGTGAGGCTATGTTGGGCAGTCGTGAGGGCCGTCTGCTCCTCACGTTCCTCCATCTCCTTCGCCCCCTCCTACTCGAACACATCAGATAAGTAAGCGTTTCGCTCGAGACATCCCTCTTGCAAATGCTTTTGAGGAGGTCTTCTAAAACGTACCAGAGCCTCTTCCTCCTGTGTGTGTGCGTGTGTGTGTGTGCCTTCGGACGGGCCTTCGAACACATCAGATAAGTAGGGGATAGACGGACGACATTGGAGGCGTACAGAGAAGTGAGGAGGATACTCAGGACTCTCCTTGTGGACGTTCGGGGAGCCCGTGTCCGTAGGTATCCCATGTGGACGTTCGGAGAGCTCGCCTACATTACATTTTATCGTGATGATGCTGCACGTTCTTGCGCAACTCTGTTCTTTCACGCGCTTCCCGTTCATGTCAGGAAAGGTTTCAGAATTTGTTGAGGATGCCTCGAGCGAAACGCTTGTTGTGTTATTGATCGTCCTCTCCTGGGGACCTGAATTCGGAGGATCTCTCAATTGAAAGGCTTGTTTTCACGTGCCCAGGTCTTGAGATTGTCTCGAGCGAGACGCTTGGTTTCACGCCTCCAGGTTGCCCAGGCAGATGTCTAGCATGAGGATTTGTTGAGGATGTCTCGAACCAGAGGCTTGTTTTCACGTGTCCAGGTCGCCCAGGCGGATGTCTAGCATGAAGATGTGTCGAGGAAGTCTCGATCGAGACGCTTGTTTGCACGTGTCTAGGTTGCCCAGGCGGATGTCTAGCATGAGGATGTGCTGAGAACGTCTTGAGCGAAACGCGTGTTTTCACGTGTCCAGGTCGCCCAGGCACAGCACAGCCCTCGGCACGGTACATCAATATCGATACCCTTAGCATTGCAGCCTGGCCTGTTGCCTGGCACGTTCTGCGGAGCGTCCCGTGGCGAGTCCCCCTGGCACGTTGCGCGGTGCACGTTCATTGGCACGTTCCGTAGCGCGTCCCCTTGGCACGTCCCGCGGTGTGTGCCCATGGCACGTCCCCTGGCACGTCGCCTGGCGCGTGCCTTGGAACGTTCCGCGGCGCGTCCTCCTGGCATGTCCCTCCATCGATGAGCTCTGGGGCAGCTACCATCTGCTCAGACAGCTCGAGCTTAAGATCCAGATCGGTTCGGTCAGGACTCGGATGCAAAGAGGACTCGATCCACAACGCTATACAGAACACAATCGCGGCATGGCACATCGCAGTTCAGCACGGCCAGCACAGCGCAGCCGTCGGCACGGTACATCAAGATCGATACATTCAACATTGCATCTTGGCACGTTCCTTGGCGCGTTCCTTGGCGAGTCCACCTGGCACGTCGCGAGGCGCGTCCCCTGGCACGTCCCGCGGCACGTCCATTGGCACGTTCCGTAGCGCGTCCCCTTGGCACGTCCCGCGGTGCGTGCCCATGGCACGTCCCCTGGCACGTCGCTTGGCGCGTCCCTTCGGACGTTCCGCGGCGCGTCCTCCCGGCATGTCCCCTCTGTCGACTGGTTCTGGGGCAGCTACCATCTGCTCAGGCAGCTCCAGCTTAAGATCCAGATCAGTTCGGTCAGGACTCGGATGCCAGGGAGGACTCGATCCACAATCCTATACATATATATATATATAGAGCACAATCGCGGCATGGAACATCGCAGTTCAGCACGGCGTAGCACAGCACAGCCCTCGGCACAATACATCAAAATCGATACATTCAGCATTGCATTTGCCCGTCGCCCAATCAAGTGTCTTTGAAACGTTGCCATGCCTTACATTTCTATATTCCTTTCCGGGTTCGTGGGTCGATCATGTTTTATGCTGCACCGTCGAATCCGCGTCGAGTCCACGTGGAACGTCGAATCCGCGTCGGATCCACGTCGAATCCGCACCGAATCCACCTCGAACCCGCGCCAGACACAAGAAGCCATACGACCATCGACAGGGCAAGCGAAGCCGCTCGAAGATGCAGCTGCCACGTATCTGGTCGACCGGCCACGGAGTCCACTGAGGTGAGGGGGGAACGGTAGGGGGGTCACCCGCCCGGGGGGGGGGGAAGCATCGAGCTGGCGATGCATCGCCGATAGGCCCCCGACAGCGAATCCGCACGCTCCCGGGCGGGGTGGAGCTATCGGGCCCCTGTCGGCGACGAGTGGGCGATTTGGGGTCGGGTCTCGGGCGGCCGATCGGAACGTTTCGGGCGCCCCTGGAACGCTCTCGTCGAGGCGCGGCTGCTGGAAAGCATCCCGAGGCTGGCAGACGGCCGAGATCCGACGAGAACGCCCCTCTGAGCCCATCCCCCCTGACGCTGCCCCTCAAGGCAAGCCCCCACCGAACATGGAGCTGGCGCCTGTTTAGTCGACTGGCCACGCCGGGCCGCAGAGGCCTGGCCCCGAGGCGGGCCTGGCTCCCGGCCTCCGGGCGCGAGCGACGCCGACGCGCGCAGGCGGACGCCACAGAGAGGAGACGGATGCCCCTGGAGGAGGGGGCGAACTCCAAAGATACAGTATTGGAGGGAGGAGGCAGGCCGAGGGAGGAGGAGGAGGAGGAGCAGGAGGAGGAGGAGGAGGAGGAGGAGGAGGAGGAGGAGGAGGAGGAGGAGGAGGAGGAGGAGGAGGAGGAGGAGGAGTCGCGGGAGGAAACGCGGGAGGAGGAGTCGCGGGAGGAGGAGCAGCTGCCACCTGTCTGGTCGACCGGCCACGCGGGTCGCGGAGGCCATGGCCCCGAGGCCGGCCTGGCCGCCAGCCTCCGGGCGCGAGCGGCGTCGACGCGCACCTTGGGGGCGTCCAACGGGGGCGCCCCAGAAGGGGCGGTGCAGATCATAGCCGTAGGCATGTGCGCGGACGGTAGGGGGGGGCCATGGGACGCATTGAGGGAAGAGGATCATGGCGGGGGCCATGGAGTCTGGGCAGATACCATAGCATAGCCCCACGATGAATTCCCGCCCCCCCACCCCCCAGTTATCACCCCACTCTTGGACGTCCCCGAGCAGAGAACGCCCTGGAGCTTTCTGGCCCGTGGCGCCCGCCGCGGGATGCCCAGGCTCGATGCGCCCGCAGGGCCGAGAACGGAGAAGAGCCTCTCAGACGAAGCTGATGCGGAACGTCTCCCTTTCTCGCCGGCGCCCTGTAACTGGCGACGCCGCTCGCCGCCGCGCGACCTGCAGCGGAGGAGGTCCTCTCCCGTCGTCGTGGCCGTCATGGTGTTGGTGGTCGCGGTCATCCTCCCTGGTCATATAATATCCTCCTCCTTCTCCTCCTTTTCCTCCGGCTCCTCCTCCTCCTCCTCCTCCTCCTCCTCCTCCTCCTCTTCCTCCTCCTGCTGCTCCTCCTCCTCTCCTCCTCCTCCTCCTCCTCCTCCTCCCCCTCGTCCTCTTCCCTCTTCCCTCCTGCCTTCTGCCTCATCGTCCCTCCCTCCTCTTCTCTGCTCCCTCTCCTTCGCTCCCCCCTCCTCCCTCTTCCCTCCTCCCCCTCTGGATTTGGGCGTTGGAGGAGTTTCGAGCTTAGGACCTCGGGCCCAGGGCGTAAAGCCCGAAGCCCGAGAGCCTGGGCCCGAGGAGTCCGACACCCATTTCCATTCCTTTCGATGGTCTAGGAGCTCGTTTGCCGCTATCCAACCTCAGCCCCCCAGCCAGCTCCAACCCCGACCCTCCGCCCTCGAGCGACGGCGGCGACGACGGAGACGGACATCGACGGCGGCGGCGGAGTAACCTGCGGGGCCGTGAGCGCGGCGGGCAGCAGTTCCGCGGTCGACTGGCTGCTGGTGGGGCGGCCCTCGCGCCTGGTGGCGCTCTGGACGGATTCGGTCATATCGACGTGGATCGGGCCCTCCGTGTCCAGCCTCGCGGCGCGAACCCCCATTCCAATTGTAGGCCTCCCAGATGGGGCTGGAGTAGATGGGGTCGAGAGATCGCGCCGTATCGTCGATGCATCACCGATGCATCGGCGACGTCGGCGATGCATCGACGACGTCGGCGTGGAGAAACTTGCGGCGCGATCTTGGGGGCTCCCTTTGGCCGTCTGAGACGCTGTAAAAACCTGAAAGGCGAGCGTACCACAAATGCACGTTTTCCCAAGGGAATGTGGCATTGCCGAAGGAATGTGGCAAGCCTTCTTGGAGCGTCTTCGGGGCCTCTTGGGCAATCTTGGGGCAAACTTGGGGCGTGGCCCGCCCATTTCGGCCGCTCTGATCGCTTTTGTATGCCATCCACATCTGTTTGGGATCGCCAGAGAGGGGCCAGGGCCCAGAGGGGCTCCAAATTGCTGGTGCCGCAAAAGTCGAAGGTGCGCCGCTGGATCTCCCCAAGGGGGGGGGGGTTAGGACCCCCCCCCTTCCCCCCCTTCCCCGATCCGACCCCCCCCCCCTTCCCCGATCCGTCGTCGGGGACCCCCCCCCCTCCCCCTTTCCCCGACCCGTCGTCGGGGACCGCCCCCCCCCTCCTTTCCCCGACCCGTCGTCGGGGACCACCCTCCCCCCTTCCCCCCCTTTCAAAAGGAAGGGGGGGGGTCCGACCCCCCCCCCCCCCCCCCTTTCGCCACGCCGCCCCCTGACTCCGGAGCCCGACCCCCGCCACCCCCACCCCTGATCCTCACCCAAACCCAAACCCCTATAACCCCAGCCAGCCCCACAGAGTACTCACTACTCATTACTCTCATCTCATCAGACAGCGACTCACAAGAAGCGCAAAGCATACAACGAGTACATAGGCGATACAGCTACTTGCCCTGTGTGCAACCACTCGTACAGTGGCCGCCAGCACCTTTTGAACACACTTGTATCAGAAGCAATGCGGTGTTACGATCTTGAATGGGGACTACCCTAAGGTGCCTCTCCAAGAGCGCGAGCGCGCCGAGCAGAAAGATCGTGAGCTCCTGAAACAGTCCCGCCATCAAGGCAGAACCTATCTCCTGGCCGGCAACCGACTTCGGAGTTGAGCATGCGTTGCGCTACTTAGCGCCTTTTCTGTCCAGTCTAACTTGCGGCTTTCACTTCCTCGGGACCAAAAAAAACTACTGACTACTCGCTATTCGCTACCCACTTCTCACTACCCCCTACTGACCACTCACGACGCACTACTCACTATCCACTACTCACTACCCACCACCCACTACTCGCCACTCACTACTCCCTACTCCCTACTTACTACTCCCTCCTCCCTACTCACTACCCACTACTCACTCTTCACTACCCACTACTCAAACTCACTCAGCACTACTCCCTACTCCCTACTCACTCCTCACGAATCACTACTCATTGCCCACTATCCAATACTCACTACTCACTACTAACTACTCATTGCCCAGAAATCACGACTCACTACCCAGTACTCGCTACTCGCTACTCCCTACTCCCCACACAATACGGACTACACAGTACTCAGTACTCACTACTCGCTACTCCCATGCTCGCTATTCAATACTCACTCCCCCCTACTCACTACTCACTACTCACTACTTACTACTCCTACTCACTAGTCACTACATAGTCTCTAGTCACTAGTCACAACTCACTAGTCACTAGTCACTACTCACTACCCACTACTCACCAATCGCTACCTACTACCCACTATTCGCCACCCACTTCTTACTACTCACTGCTCACTACTCCCTACTCCCTACTCCTTACTCACTACTGACTACTCACTGCTCCGTACTCCCTACTCGTTACTCACTAATCACTACCTACTACTCACTACTGACTACTCTCTACTCTCTACTCACTACGCCCTACTCGCTCCTCACTACTCACTACTCGCTACTCCCTACTGGCTACTCACTACTGACAACCCACTGCCAGTACCCACTACTCTCTATTCATCACTACTCACTACTCTCTACGCACTACGTACTACTCAGTACTCAATACTCACTACTCACTACTCACTACTCACTACTCGCTACTCATTACTCACTACTCACTACTCACTACTCACTACTCACTACTCACCACGCACTACGCACTACCCACTACTCACTACTCACGAATCACTACTCGCCACCCACTACTCACTACCCACTACTCACTACCCACTACTCGTGACTCCCTACTCCCTACTCAGTACTCACTACTCGCTATTCGCTACTCAGTACTCACTACTCACTACTCGCCACTCACTACTCACTTATCAGTACACACTACTCACTATTCACTACTCACTACTCCCCACCCCCTACTCCCGCTAACATACTGGGGCCTCACTGAGTTGTTGGGCAAGTCCTTGTGGACAAAAGCTTGTTTAGCACATGTGCAAGTAGTTGCTTGGCAATTGTCGTCGAATTCCCGCCCGCCGCGGCTCAGGCCCGCACGAAGCGACGCGCCGCCGCCGGGCGGAGGCCACGGCCCCCCGCTCACGCGGCCCCGCGGGCGTCGGGGTCCGGGCCGCGCCAGGCCAGCGCCTCCAGCTGCCGCCTCTCCTCCTCGCTCGGCCCCTCGGGCGCCGCCGCCCCTCCCTCGCCGCCCTCGCCGCGGCCCGCGGCCCTACCGCCCGCGCCCTCCACGGCGCCCTCCTCGCCGCTGCCGGCCTCGCCGCTGCCGGGCGGGCCCTCCTTCTTGTCCGCCGGCTGCCGGCGCGTCCTCCTCCTCCTCCTCCTCCTCCTCTTCCTCCTCCTCCTCCTCCTCCTCCTCCTCCTCGACGCTCGTCTTGCGTCGTCCTGGCCGCCTCCTCGGGGCTACACCAGCGCCTGCTGCCTCCTCGTGGTCTCGTCGTCGCTCTCCTGCCGCTGCTGCTGGTGCTCCTCCTCCTCCTCCTCCTCCTCCTCCTCCTCCTCCTGGTTGCCGCCCTCCTCTGGGCTCCCTCAGCGCCTCCCTGCTGCCTCCTCGTGGTGCTGTTGTTTTCCTGTTGCTGCTCCTCCTCCTCCTCGTCAGCCTCCTCTTCCTCCTCCTCCAGGTCGCCCTCCCTCGCCTCGTCGTCCTCGGTGCCCGCCGCCTGTCCTGGCGCCTCACGCGCCGGCCGCCGCCGCCGCCGCCTCCACCGCCGACGCCGCCGCCAGGCGGGCCGGGGTCGCACCTGGCCGCGGGCGCTGCAGGCGCTGCAGGATGGCCCGCGCGTTCTCCCTGTGCAGGGAGATCGAGAGTCGCTGGGCCATCCTGTCCGCCGTGCTGGCGGCCTCCTCCCCGCGCGCGTCGGCAGCGCGCTTGGCCAGCACGGCGAAGGCGCGTCGCGCCTCGCCGCCCCAGCTCCCGCCGTGCGCCTCCACCACCATCGGAATGAAGGTGAGGTCGGCGTCGCGGCAGGCCTGCGCCGTGCCTTGGTGCTGCCGCTTGTGCTCCTCGCACCGGTCGAGGGCGGCGGCCGGGTCGGCGGCGGAGTGCGCGATGAGGTCTGCGCGCAAGCCCGACGTCACCGCGAAGTCAAGGGCGGCTGGGAGCCCGGCGCGCCATCGGGGGACGTAGACATCCGCCGGCCGGCGGTCGTCGTTGTCTAGTCCGTCGCCGTCTGGCTCCTCGGCGCTCGGCCCCTCGCCAGGCGCCCGCGGCGGAAGCAGTCCGGGCCGCTCCAGCTCCGCCCCCGAGAAGCCGGCGGCCTGGGCGGCGAAGAAGGTGCCGTTCCGCAGCTTGTTGTGGCGGCGCGTGCGGTCGCCCTGGCAGGCGCACGTCAAGGCGTGGTCGCAGTACACGTCCATGACTTCTCCGCACGCCGGGCAGAAAACCTCTTCGTCCATCAGCTGAACCCGGAGCCGTCGCTTTATCCCGATCTGCATCAGGCCGTGCGGGACCGCTGTGCCAAGCGCCTCGCTGGGGGGCGCCTGCAGGTGCGCGCTGGCGCCAGGCGCGGCCACCAGGGCGAGGTGAGCGCGCGTCGCGGGCGTGGAGCGGTTCCAGAGGGCGGCGCGCGCGGCGTCGTCGACCTGGTCCGAGAGAGCCTTCTGGCTGGCGTGCGTCTCCCAGTCGAAGCGCGCGGCGCGGGCTGCCTCGGCCACGCTGGCGTTGTGGGTCTGGAGCGCCGCGGTCAGGGCCCCGGCGTCGCCCGCGTCGTCGTCCGCGTAGCCCGCGTACATGGACCGGCAGAGTTCGCTGCTCTTGGCGCGCGAGGAGAGGTAGGCCGCCGGTGAGTGCTTCTCGGCGGAGCGCAGCCCCAGGCCGCCCTTGTTCAGTTTCAGCTGCGCTTGGGCCCAGGAGTCCTCGGTGAGGGAGGCGCAGGCCAGCTGTTCCAGGCAGGAGCGCACGGCGGCGTCCATCTCCAAGAGGGCCTCGGTGCGGGCGGAGGGCGGCACCACGCGCGCCGAGTAGCCGAGCTTGCAGTAGGAGCCACACTGCCGGAGAAGGTGGAGAGCCACCTGCGCGTCCTCCAAGCCGGCCAGTGCGCCCAGGAGCTCCGCTGCCTTCTTGACTCGTTCCTGCGTGTGCTGGCGGCAGAAACCGTCGCTCCCGATGGGCGCGCCGAGGAGCTCAAAGCAGCCGTCGGAGCGCAGTCGGAAGCCCGGTGGGAAATCCGCTGCGGACGCGTTGCTGTCCGCCCCCGCCGCCAGGACAACCTCGCACTTGCCCGGCCCCGTGCTGAGGTTGAGGCCGACAGCTGCGAGTTCGGCCACGACGAGGCGCAGGAAGCGAGACACGGCCTGTCTGTCGCCCGCCACGCAGCCGTCATCCAAGTAGAAGAAGACGAGGTCCAGGCCAGCGTCCTGCGCGAGCTCCCTGAGGCTGCGGCCCGCCGTCTCGGCGCAGCGTTGGAGTGCCAGGGAAAAGAGCAGCGGGCCAAGCGGGTCGCCCTGCTGGACGCCGCACTCGGAGCGCAGCGTCTGCTTGCCGAGGAAGAGTAGCGAGGGCCTGCCGTAGCACCAGTCCGCCCAGGGTGCCAGCGCGGGAAAGTCCTCGTGCACTGCCCGGAGGATGGCTCTCCGGTCCAAGGTGTTGAAAGCGTTCGAGAGGTCTAACTTCACGAAGACTTTGTCCCTGTCGCCCCGGTTGCGCGTGAACCACTGCCTGGCCACGTGGATCGCCGCCTCCGCGCCTCCCGGGACAGCGACGCCGACCTGGAGGGGCGCCAGGCGGTCGCGGGCGGCCTCGGCGACCTCCTTGCAGAGGCACTTGCCCACCAGGCGGCGGAGTGTCTCGCCGACGGCCACCGGGCGGAGGCCGCCGTCCTTCTTCGGGAGAGCCACCAGCGAAGCCCCAGCGAAGTAAGCCGCGACCGCCGCCGGGGCCTGGCCGCGCGCGAGCACGTTCACGAGACCGGCGAGCTGCTCGACGACCTCGTCCCTGTGGGCTGCCGTCGCCAGGGCGTCCTGCAAGTGTTGCGGGCGCAGGCCAGTGGGGCCGGCGGCCGAGCCCTTGGGGAAGGCCCGCACTTCCTTTTGCACGACTGAGACGTCGACCTGGGCTGCGGCGGCCGCGTGGACAGCAGGCAGGCTAGCCAGGTCCACAACCGGCTGCTGGCTGCGGGGGTGTTTGCGGCTCATCTGGTCCACGACGGCCGGCGTGACGGACACGGGCGGCTCCGACGTCAGCGAAGCGCAGCTTTTCGAGTAGAGCCCCTCCGAAGCCAAGTCGAGGCAGCGCTGTGCTCGGTGAGTCGCCTTGTCCGTTCCCCCTGTCTGGCGCCGCTCTGTTGTCTCCGCCCAGAGCGTCTGGCGCTCTCCCTCCAGCCAGCGGCGGCAGAGGTCCTTCGCTTCCTGCTCGCTGGCGTTCCGGCTGCCTCGGCCTCCGCGGCTGTGTGGGCGCAGCACGCACTTGGGCAGCATGGCAAGTTGGACCCAAGCTGCTTCGGTGTTGTGGTGGACCGCCAACGCCACGGCCTGCACCAAACACTGCGCCCACAACGCCCTGGCCCCCTTTGGCACGTGGCGCCTCGTGCCGGCGCGGCTGGAGAAGACGGTCCGCAGCGAAGGGAACCCTGGCTGGCCGGCCGCGTCGCCAGCGTCGGCCAGAGGGGCCCGGGGAGCCGCGGCGGCAGCTGCACGCGCCGCTGGCCGGCACCTGGGGCACACTCCCTGGTAGCGAAGGCTCAGGAACCGCTGACAAACCGAGCATTGGCCGAGGGCGTGTTGGTCAAGGAACTCCTGCGGGACGGGCGGCAGGTTGGGGTAGCGGCCCGCCGCGTGCTCATTCAAGTGGACCCTCATGCTCTCCTGGCAGGACCACCCTGGCGAGGCGACAGGATCGGCGCGCGGGCAGCCGGGCACCGGGCAGTAGACGCGGGCCCGCCGCCGGGCTGCAGGGCGGGGCGCGGCGGGGGCTGGCGGCGGCGGCTGCGCAGCCTGCGGCGGCAGGGCAGCAGCGGCTGGCTCCGCAGCGTGCCCGGCGCCTCCCTCTGCCTGCATGGCCGGAGGCTGGGCGCCCGCGCGGGCAGCAGCAGCAGCAGCAGCAGCCTCCTCCAGCGCAGCTCGCCGGCGGCGCTCGGCCAGCGGCATCCCCGCGTCCTCGTCCAGGGGGTCCGGACCCCCCCCCCCTTGAAAGGGAGAGGGGGGGCGGGTTCTGGAAACCCCCTCCCCCTTTAGTGTATTCAGGGAGATCCACTGGCGCACTTTCGCAAAAGTCGGCTGGGGTCCTGGCCCGGGGCTGGGACTCCAGTACTACGGCATATGATTGATTGCACTCCTCCTCCCCCTCTTGTCGCATATATGTGCTGCTGTTACTGCTGCTGCTGCTGGTGCTGCTGCTGGTGCTGCTGCTGCTGCTGCTGCCGCTGCTCCTCTTCCTACAAGCCTTCCTGCTGCTCCTCTCCTCCTCTTTCTGCTGCCCCTCCTCCCCATGTCCTCCTCATCCTCTTCCTGCTCGTCATCCTCCTCCCTTCTCCCCCCAGGTCCCCTCCTCCCCCCATGCTCCCTCTTCCACACCCTAGATACCATTGCTCCTACCTCTCGTCCTTCGCCTCCCGCTCCTCCACCTTGCCCTTCCTCATCATTTCTTCCGTCTCCCTCACCCTATACAACTGCTGCTGTTGTTTCTTTTCCTCCTCCTGCTCCTCCTGCTCCTCCTGCTCCTCCTGCTCCTCCTCCTCCTCGTCGTCCTCCTCCTCCTCCTCCTCCTCATCCTTCTCCTCTTCCTCTTCCGCATCATTCCCTGCTCATCTTGATCCCCTCCTCCTCCTCCTCATCCTCCTCATGCATTCGCCCAAACTCCCTTTTCCTCCTTCCTTCATTCCCGCTTTCCCTCTTCCTCTCCCCCAATCCCCAATTACCCTCCAGCCGGCCTCTCGGTCGGGGACATGTCCGTGAGCGGTTTGATGAGCTGCATCGCCTCCTCTGGAGCGACCACGCGTCTTGGACGAGGCCGCTTGGCGGATCATCTCCACCCGTCCCTCTATTTCCATTTCATTTTCCTTCCGTCCTCTTCTCCAGCTCTTCCTCATATGTCCCCCCTCCTCCACTTCAAACGCCTCTTTCTCCCCCTCCTCCCCCTCCTCGTCGTCCTCCTCTTCCTTTGTCTGTTTCTCCTTCATCCCCTCCCGATTCCCTCCCAATGCCCCCCTCGACGGGATCCCCCCGTTCCTCGTGATCCTGTCCGTTCGCCGCCTGATGATCTGCAAGCTACACACGTGGTCAGGGCAAACGCAGAACAGACGCGCGAACGAGGGGTGCCCTCGGCTGGAGAGGCGCAGCCCCCCCAATCCACCATAGTCGGCCGGAGGGGGGGGGGCAGGCGGAGGTTCTCTTTCCAACGCAGCGGGCACACCTCGATTCCACGTCAATCGTCAGGCCAGGCGCCGTCTATGCAGGAGGGCGACAGAGAGCGAGAAAAGAACAGAGAGGGCCGCCAGAGGGCAGGGGGCGGGCTCTCGGCAAAGCTGGCTTCATCCTGGCAAGGCGCCGTGCACACCACGAGTGGGCAATTCTTGCCGCTCGCCACGCAAACGAATCCAGCTGAGACCTGAACCCGCCCACGACCTCTCAAAACAGTCAGGCGAAAGACAGCCACCGAAAGCAGCGAGCGGGACGGGCACACCGGAAGTATGGCAGCAGTAGGACACGCCAGAAGGGAAGGGAAGGGTCGCAGCACCAACGGCACAGCGAAGCAGCAGCACGGAAACGCGCGGGGGGGGGGGGGGGGCACGAGACGGCTCCAATTGCTGTGGGGGCACCCAAGAAGCCCGAACCTTTCGAACACCGAATGAAAGTATGTGAATGTGCCTTCTCGCCTCTCCGTGTCTTGCCAAATGCAACATCAAAACAGCCCCGTGAGGCGCCCGACGCGGCCCCCGGACCGCCCAAGAGCGCCCCGAGGGCGCCCCAGGAGGGCCCCGAGAGGCGATTAGGTGGTCCCAGGGGGAAGTGGGCCCCCTCTTTTGTCGACGCGGAGGTCCCCCCGAGAGGGCCCCACGAGAGCGCCAAGAACTTCCCAAAGGAGCCCAAGACGATCCCAATACGAGAGAGCCTCATGAGGATCCCCCAAGATGGCTGCCAGAACTTCGGCAACCAGATACATGGCGGAAATCATCCATCCAGGCCACGAGACGAACGTGCGGTGGATGGCGGAGGTGTGTCGGCGGCACTCGTTGTAGTGAGCGTGCTCGAGCGGATCTAAGCCAGCCATTCAACCAACTGCGCGAAGAACTCTTGCCAGGGAAGGCGAAGAAGACATCTCCACTCTGGCGTGGCGGTGTCCTCAGCAGTGCGCTCGCCGCCAGGGACCACAGGTCAAGGGAAGCCCCGCGAGATGTTAAACTCGCCCGCCAAGGCGACGAGATAATGCTCGGGGCCTGAGGTTGCCTTCACCAATGCCTGCTTATCTTGGAAGTGATCATGTGAGTGCCGTGCGGACAGATGCCGTGGTTATGTAGGATGAAGGTGAGAAACGATGCACGGCGTGCAAGACACATATCGAGTTACCGTACCCAAGACCAAGTGAGACAATAGTGGAAGCGCACGACCGCGAACCAGCTCTTTGTGTTGAACAGAGGTCCTCCAACTTGGAAGGCAAGAACAGGTGACGACGCACACCTTGTTCTGTACGGGGAAGAAGGAGGAGGAAGCTCGGTAGCCCAAGGAAGCCATGTGCAAAAAATCCGAAACATCAAAATCGTCACCGTGAGCTTCCTGAAGAGCAATGATCCCAAACCCACGGGCCGCCACTGAGAGATGCCGCTGCTTCGCGGTCCGCGCACTAGCTTCGTGATGAAAAACATGATCGACCCACGAACCCGGAAAGGAATATAGAAATGTAAAGCATGGCAACGTTTCAAAAACACCTGGGTGGGCGACGGGCAAATGCAATGCTGAATGTATCGATCTTGATGTACTGTGCCGAAGGCTGTGCTGTGCTACGCCGTGATGAACTGCGATGTGCCATGCCGCGAGTGTGCTCTATATAGCGTTGTGGATCGAGTCCGCCCTGGCATCCGAGTCCTGACCGAACTGAACTGGATCTTAAGCTCGAGCTGCCTGAGCACATGGTAGCTGCCCTAGAGCTAATCGACAGAGGGGACATGCCAGGAGGACGCGCCGCGGAACGTCCCAAGGGACGCGCCAGGCGACGTGCCAGGGGATGTGCCATGGGCACGCACCGCGGGACGTGCCAAGGGGACGCGCTACGGAACGTGCCAATGGACGTGCACCGCGCGACGTGCCAGGTGGACTCGCCACGGGACGCTCCGCGGAACGTGCCAGGTAACATGCCAGGCTGCAATGTTAAGGGCATCGATATTGATGTACCGTGCCGAGGGCTGTGCTGTGCCTGGGCGACACGTGAAAACACGCGTTTCGCTCAAGACGTCCTCAGCACATCCTCATGCTAGACATCCGCCTGGGCGACCTGGAGACGTGAAAACACGCGTGTCGATCGAGACTTCCTCGACACATCCTCATGCTAGACATCCGCCTGGGCGACCTGGACACGTGAAAACAAGCCTCTCGTTCGAGACATCCTCAACAAATCCTCATGCTAGACATCTGTCTGGGCAACCTGGAGGCGTGAAACCAAGCGTCTCGCTCGAGACATCCTCAAGACCTGGGCACGTGAAAACAAGCATTTCACTTGAGAGATCCTCTGAATTCAGGTCCTCGCGAGAAGACAATCTATAACACAAAAAAAAAAATCGCTCGAGACATCCTCAACACATTCTGAAACACGAGCGTTTCGCTCGAGACATCCTCAACTTTTGATTCGCCGGCCCACCTCGACCTCGATATTTATCGCAAAAGAGATTCGCCAGCCCACCTCAAGTCAAAACCTGTGGTAAACCATCCAAAAGAGAACCCTGGGCCTATGCCCTTTCCGGGAAAAACTCCCCCATGCTAAGCTGGAGCTTGTTCATGGTGACGCGCAGGGGGGCATGGCCTGCATGGTTTCGGCCTTCTGGTTGTCAGCACTGGCGGATATCAGATGGAGCGGCATGATCTTCATCATGAAGTTGGGATGGGTTGGGAAGGTGGCGAAAATCTCGAATTCTTGCGCCAGCTTCTCGGTGGCGATCTTGCAAGGGGCGTTTTAGTCATGGCGTTGAAGGTCCTGACGTTGTCGGCCTTGGCCAGACTTGCCCTTGCCGTTAGACGCCTCCTGGAGGGCCCCCAGTGAGTGGGAAGAGCACTCGCGCTCTGGGCGGCCATGGGCATCGGGCATGTGTGTAAAATGCGATGCCCGAAAGAACTACCAACGGGTGGACCAGTGGGCCCTCGGAAGCTGGCAAGATCGGGGAATCACGCGTCTAGGCGCCCCATTGAGCCAACATGGCTCGATTCAAAATTGCCGCGGACCATAATCTTCGTCCTTCTCCTCCTTCTCGTGTTCGTCCTCTTCCTCCTCGATCTCCTCTTCCTCTTCGTCCTCGTCCTCCCCCTCGTCCTCCTCCTCCTCGTTGTCGCCCTTCGTCTCGCCCCCGTGTTCCTCCTCGTCCCCGTCCTCGTGCATTTCCTCGTTCTCGTCCCAGGTCTGACCAGGCCGATCCAAACTTGTGCCACTGGTGCTTGGTAACACCTTGGTCAAGGCAACTCGCCTGGGCATGTCCTGATAAAGGCAAATCGGCTGGGCTCAACATCTCACGACGACGACCACCCCCATCCTCCGCCCATACCGTTTCGAAATTCGAACCAGCACAAACGGAACGCGTCAAACTCTTATCCGCGAGTCCCCTCATCTTCGCATCAATACAAGCAATGGCCTCGCGAAGATCGACGTCGTGATTGAGGGGGATCAGGTGACTCGCTTGGTCCTGGAGACGTTTCATTTCCTGTATGCGATACTCCTGCAACTTTGAAAGTTGGTCGATTCCTCTTGCGTCCGATCGGAACTCCCCGGGACGCCTGTTTCTTCTGCTCACGAGGCACATCCAACTCTGCGTGATGGCTGGTGCTGTCTTCTCGGACGGCATGTTTCAGGGCCTTCAACTGCATGTGCACCCCGTTCTCACACACTGCACGTGCGGGCGCAGCAGCGGGCGGGGTCGCCACCGTCGGGGACACATCGCTCAGGGGCATGCCATGCATAAGGGCAGGCGCTGGGGCGGTGGCGCCGCCCGCGGGGCGGGCCGCCGCAACGCGGATCGCGCCGACCCTGGCGAGAAGGGGCGGGGGGGAAGACCACGCCGAGGGCGCTGAGAGCGGCGGGCCCATGAGAAGGAGGGGGGAACAGGAATCCCAGAGGTTGCAGGGCAAGGGGGGGCGGGGCCACGCGAAGCAAATCTGGCCTTAAACCAAAATGCCTTGACCAAACTTGACTCATATGTAAAAGAGGCAGAAGGCGGAGAGGGGAAGGGGAGCGAGGAAGAAGCGGCACAGGAATAACGACCGCGATCCATTTCCAGGAAGAGCCTTCCTGAAAATGAGCTACTCTTGGCCTTCGCACGGGGAGCCCCTAGACTCTGAGAAGCGTGACCGTGAAGTTCGTCAGAAGCGGTACGGCCAAAACGATGCGCTCGTCGAGGAAGCATGATGATTACAGTGATGCTGCTGGTGATGATGATGCAAATGATATTGATGAGTGTGATGAAGCTGACGACGATAATGATGATGATGGTGCTGCTGATGCTGATGATGGATCTGATGATGACGATGGTGCTGATGCTGATGATGACGATGATGATGATGCTGATGATGGTGATACTAACGATCAAGGCTGTTCAGATGATGAGGAGGAGGAGGAGCAGGAGGAGGAGGTGGAGGAAAAGGAGGCGGAGGCATCTAAAGCGTCGGGGCTTTGGTTGTCTGACCGCTGGGTTGGTCTGACCGCAGGAAAAGTCCTAGCCTTTAGCGTGGCAGAGGACTGCTACATCCACATCTGCTTCCACTCCGCATACCGGAACTACTGTTGCCCTTTCCCAGCACGGCAAAAGGCGAGCCAGAGGGCCGCCAGGAGAGCGGCGAGAACCATTGTTTCGATTCAGAAGACATTTCAGTTATTGCGTTGTGAACTTCAAGACTGCTTACCACAGGCGCTTTGAAACCTTAGCCAAGTTGTTGATTTGTGCATGGGGGTGTTGTGTACATGGGTCGAAGGAAACGTTGTGGGATCTGTTGTGGGATGTGTTAAGGGTTGTCGGACATGGCGTAGGAACTGCTGAGGAAAATGCTGATCTCCCCAAATGAGGTTGTAGAAAATTGTGGACATGAGCAACTGAGTTGGAGAATGTGTTGATGCTCACATGATCGACCCACGAACCCAGAAAGGAATACAGAACTGTAACACATGGCAGCGTTTTCAAAGACACCTGAATGGGTGGCGGGCAAATGCAATGCTGAAGGTATCGATCTTTATGTACCGTGCCGATGGCTGTGCTGTGCTGCGCCGTGCTGAATTGCGATGTGCCATGGCGCTATTGTGCTCTATAGCGTCGTGGATCGAGTCCTCCTTTGCATCCGAGTCCTGACCGAACTGATCTGGATCTTAAGCTCGAGCTGCCTGAACACATAGTCACATAGTAGCTGCCCCAGAGCTAATGGACAGGAGAACATGCTAGGAGGACGCGCCGCGAAACGTCCCAAGGGATGCGCCAGGCGACGTGCCAGGGGACGTGCCATGGGGTACCGCGGGACGTGCCAAAGGGACGCGCTACGGAACGTGCCAATGGATGTGCCACGGGATGTGCCAGGGGACGCGCCACGCGACGTGCCAGGGGGACTCGCCAAGGAACGCCCCACGGAACGTGCCAAAGAACATGCCAAGTTGCAATGCTGAGTGTATCGATCTTGATGTACCGTGCCGAAAGCTGTGCTGTGCTGCGCCGTGCTGAATTGCGATGTGCCATGCCGCGATTGGGCTCAATAGCGTCGTGGATCGAGTCCTCCTTTGCATCCGAGTCCTGACCGAACTGATCTGGATCTTAAGCTCGAGCTGCCTGAACACATAGTAGCTGCCCCAGAGCTAATTGACAAAGGGACATGCCAGGAGGACGCGCCGCGGAACGTCCCAAGGGATGCGCCAGGCGACGTGCCAGGGGACGTGCCATGGGGTCGCACCGCGGGACGTGCCAAGGGACGCGCTACGGAACGTGCCAATGGATGTGCCACGGGATGTGCCAGGGGACGCGCCACGCGACGTGCCAGGGGGACTCGCCAAGGGACGCCCCATGGAACGTGCCAAAGAACATGCCAAATTGCAATGCTGAGTGTATCGATCTTGATGTACCGTGCCGAAAGCTGTGCTGTGCTGCGCCGTGCTGAATTGCGATGTGCCATGCCGCGATTGTGCTCTAATAGCGTCGTGGATCGAGTCCTCCTTTGCATCCGAGTCCTGACCGAACTGATCTGGATCTTAAGCTCGAGCTGCCTGAACACATAGTAGCTGCCCCAGAACTAATTGACAAAGGGACATGCCAGGAGGACGCGACGCGGAACGTCTCAAGGGATGCGCCAAGCGACGTGCCAAGGGACGTGCCATGGGGACACACCGCGGGACGTGCCAAAGGGACGCGCTACGGAACATGCTGGAGACAAGCGTTTCGCTCGAGACATCCGGTCGAAATCCTCAGAATTCCTGCGCGCGGGACCCGGCACGCGCGAGACATCCTCGGAATTCCTGCGAGAGGGACGTGAAAACAAACATTTCGCTTGAGACATCCTCTGAATTCTGGCCCCCCACGAGGCCCCCGCTCGAGACATCCCCAAATTTTGCAAAGCCGGCGTTTCGCTCGAGACATCCTCAACAAATTATGAAAAGCAAGCGTTTCGCTCGAGACATCCTGTCATAATCCCAAGACGTCCTGGCAAAACAAGCGAATTGGTCGAGACATCCTCGAAATTCCTGCGCGCGGGACGCGTCACGCGCGAGACATCCTCGGAATTCCTGCGGGCGGGCGCTTTTCCGCGTCGCGGTCGGGGCTCCAGACGCAGTTTTTTTTGAAGATTCTGGTAAAAGTGTCCCTACTTCTTTTTAACTAAGGAAAAAGGTGGTCTGCGGACTCCGTTTTTTATCGAGGATCCGAGATGGGGGGTCGACTTTCCTCGAGCGGGCACACGCGAAACGCATTTTTTTCAAGCCGAATTGGACTCTACTTTGTAACTTATCGACCGGAATGCCGCCGGCCCACCTCCCGCATGGCACCGGGGACATATTACCATCCTAAAAGAGAGCCCTGGGCCGGCGCCCTTTCCGAGAAAAAACGATATCACAATCACATCGATAGTTCAGTCGGGTCCAGCCCCATGAGCGCTTTACCCAATATGGTGTCCAAGTGGTTCCGTCCGCGCCCTTCGTTTTTGTCTACTCCCACGCGCTATCGCCGGGGCCCGGCAGGCGGCGCGCCGTGCGCGCGGCCGCCTGGCCGATTCGCAGCCCCGCGCGCGTCGGGCGCGCGCCCGACGCGCCTTGCAGCCATCGGGTCGCCGCCGATCCGGGAGTGCGTTGGCATCGCACTGTGCGAGCAGCGCCCGCGCGGGATCTTGCAGCTGGAACGCCCGTGAGACCCGGGGGGGGGGGGACACAGGAGGACCCAGGCCTCCAGCCGAGCGGCAAACGGCGAGTGAGAGTCCGCCCAGGCGGGCGGGGATCGATGATAAGGATGCTTTAATACCCTTGATCCTAAAAGGGCGCCCTGTGTACGCATGCGCTGCTGTAACAATCAAGATAAGCACAGATACTACACACGCACGCCTGCTAAATCCCTGAATCTCTGACACCCCTCCGTGACCATCGAGGCTTGTCCTCGTCGGGCACAATCTTGGAAGGCGGGGGAATCGGAGACCAAAAAGGTGGCGGACCTTCGTCCGGACCCAAAAAACAGTGCGGGGGCTAAGCTTCATTAGACAGATGAGAAAACAAATGATATAATGAAATCCACTGCCTTCAGAAGGAAAAATCTCCAAAAATCGGCAGAGCGGTGCCTAAACAGGCGTGCAAATATGGAACTATAAAACCACAGGGCATAAACAATATGGATGCAAACCAAACGGTACGAGGGAGAGGAGGCGGAGGAGGAGAAGGGGGGAAACGAAAACCGGAGGACTACCCCTCCGCATTGCCAGGCCGGGCCTTGCGGGCTCGGCGCGCCTCGCCTGCCGCTGCCTTAGCAGCGAGCATCTCCTTCGTCTGCGCTAAACACCAGCGGCCCTCAGACAGCCGCTCTAGCAAGAAACTCCTCTCAGCCTCGGACTTTGTCAAAGAGTCCGCGATCATCAGCTTCGCGTCGATCCACCTGACACGTATCCTCCAGTCATCTCCCTCTCGCTCCTGCTTCAGCATGTCATGGCCGAGTAGCTGTCGGATCTGGGCCATCAGGATCCGTACTCGCTTGTCAGTGGGCTGACCACCATCCTTCTCCAGGGAGGTGACAAGGCCATTCGCGTCCGTCAGCAGTAGCAGATGCTTGCCATCGAAAAACGGGTCGAACTGGTAGGATGAGTAGCCGGGGTCGGAGATCTCGGCAATCACATGCTTGAGGAACTCCGCACTCTCAGCTGTCGTCAGGAAACCATTGCAATCAGCTGCTAGCGATCCACGAACCACTCGCTTGATCGTCGCGCTAGCCCATTCCAGTGGATGTATGATCGCGGTGGCGTCCGTCTCGAGGTCGGGCGACGCCGTGCCGATGATATAGCCGCACTGGGATTTGACCTTCTCCCCTAGCGTAAGGTCGTCAATGTTGCCGCGGCTGCTGTCCCCGCAGCCCAACGCAATGGCGCTGTCCCAGTCCAGGCGGGATGAAAACATCAGCTTGAAATCAACGTCGTCCTTAGCCATCTTGATGGCACGATTCACTGCAACAATGTCACGAATCTTGGGGCCACTCATGGCCTGAGCCCCAAGTGAAGCGTGGACGGCCAGGTCGGGGCGCGTCTGCCGTGCTACCCAGCCAAGCGATCCAACACCGCTACGGAGGGCAGAGATCTCCTCCGGGGTGAGTGGCGCATTGGGCTTGCGCCGGCGGTGCGGCTCGAGGGTGATGTACTCCAGCGCCTCGACCGTGGCGGCCTGTCCGATCTTGATGTCGAAAGTCTGGTTGTCCTGCTCCACGACTTTGCCGCAGTACCTGAACGTGTCGGACTGGAAGGAAAGGCGAATCTTGTCCTTGATGATCTCCATCACGCGCTCGAACTGCTCGCCCGCGCCCGTGACGAAGAGGTCGTCGACGTGCGTGCACAGCAAGCCGTTGAGCTGGCCCTGTCCCTGAGCATGAACAGACAGGGCTCGTAGATGGACTCGCGCCAACCCTGCTCCACGAGGATGGCGCGCAGAGGCAGCCACCACTGCCTGCCCGCGTCCTTGGTGCCGTAGATTGCGCCGCGGGCGCGCATGTAGGACCCCTCCGGAACTCGAGGTGGTGGAGGACGAGGGGCTCGAAGAAGCAGGATGCGCTCAATGCCCTTGGACTGCAGGTAGGCCGTCGCAGCATCAGCTGCCCTTATCTGCCACCGGTGGGAGGCAGCGTAGCTGGCGACCAGGTGGAAAGCCAAAAGGCTAGCAGTAGGAGCGTCGCCTCGGATATCATCTCCTCGTTCCTGGCAGCCCTGCACGACGAGCCGACTCTTGGCTGCGAGCGGGATGTCGTCGTAGGTCTGCTTGAGGTTGCGCTTCTTAGCGTTCTTGTCCGTGTGGGCCCAGCGCGTCCCAACTGGGGAGGCGCCCCTGTCGAGGAGCTCCTTGGCCTGGCTACAGCTCAGCACCTCGACGGCCTGGAACTCAGTCCAGCTGCGCCACTCCTTGGCCATAGCCTGATCGAACTCCTTCCTCTGCTCTGGGGCGAGGTCTTGAAGTCTGATCTCGGAGCGGACCGCGCCCTTGGTGAGATAGGCGAACTCGACTGTGTCGTTCGTGCCCACGTCCTCGTCGGTGTGAACGAATATGGTCTCGACCGCGGTGGTGCCACCAGGCAGAGGCCGACGAAGGCGAGCATCGCGAAGAGCAAGACCTCTGACGTCGATGTCATCGATCACGATGCCTGTCTTGATGTCCCTGGTGATGCGGCGAAGCACCTTGGACCTGCGAGGGCCACGCTTGTCCGTAGTGATGAACTTCTTGATGCCGTAGTCGGTGCGACGCCACTCGTAGGCGACAGCCAGGTCCGGCTTGTAGTCGCTGCTGAGGAACACTTCGTGGAGGGCATCCTCCATGACGCTGAACTCCTCCTCCACGTAGCCCTGGAAGGTACGAGGCTTCTTGATGGAACCCCGATCCAGACGCTCCGGATCGCGCATGGTTCTGTCCAGCTGGGTAAGTGACAGGCCTCCGCGCTTCTCCCCGCGCTCCAGGCCCACGCCCATCTCGTCGTCCGGCACCGGCTTGTCGACAGCCTCGTCATCCGGGGGCACCGGCTTGTCGATAGCCTCCTGAAATACTCGAGGATCGATCCGATGACCCTGAACTTCGGAATGAATGCTGGGCTCGCCTGGGCCGTACGAGCGTGGCGGCCCCTCTGCCTCTGGTAGCCCCGGGCGTGGTGGCTCAGGGACCACAGGAGGTGGCTGATGCTGAGCTGGCGGTGGTAGTAGTGCGTCGTCGGTCTCCTGAATGATTGGAGATGCTTGTTGTGGTACTTCGTGTGCCGGCGGTGGAGGATCGACCCGCTGCTGTGGTAGATGGTCCTCGGTGTTGAACTCGTCGAAGTCGAAATTTACGTCAGGTCCTGGTCCGGCAGATCCGAGCGCGCCCCCAACCACCCCTCCGTGACCAGCCGCGTGCTGTTGCGGCCTGGGCATCGGGGCGGGCGAGGCTGCTGGTGCATCGGCCCGGATGTCGATGTAGTGCCTGGCCCCCTTCAGCGACCGAAGGGACAACAGGTCTGGGTTCACGTAGGTGTGCATGGCGAGCAGCTCGTCCTCGGAGGCGAACCTGAGCGACTCAGGAGCTGCGAGCACGGTAGTGTGTCCGTAGCGCAGCCACACTGCATGGGCCAGTGTGCCGACGGGCTCGTCCGTGTCGCGAGAGAGGTGACGTGGGTCACGCACCTCGTGCCCGATAACTCGGGCTGGCCCAAACCAGCGGCGCGTGACCTCGGGGCTCTCGCCGACTCGGGTCTGCGACCGGCGGAAGCACACGATGGCCCCAATGTTGAAAGGGCCTCGGCTAGGCCGCGCCTTGCGCAGGATGGCGCGCTTGACGCGGTCGTCGGAGTCGAGGCGGACGCGTGCGATGCGGGCCGCCTCGCGCAGGGCCATGGCGCGGGCCATGGCAGACTGGGGGTCGAGCGACGCCTCGATGACCTCCAGCCGCTGCGCCTCGTCGTCTTGTAGGAGACTTCCTGGGACACGGGGCCCATGAGACCCCAAGACCCACTGCGAAGGGGAGAACCCCCCGCGTCGGCCCAGCTCGTTCTTGACCTGGGTCACGATGGAGGCAGTCTCCTCGACGTCGTCCAGTCCTGTAACCTGCGAGTCGGCGACAGTGCGTCGCCAGATCTCCTTCCAAATGCCCCCGTGGCGCTCGCACTTGCCGATGAGGTGCGGCGTCTCCAACGGGGCCAGGTCGACCTGCGCGCCATGCGCCTTCGCGTTGGAGGCGAAATCCTTCATCCACTCCTTGCCCAGGTCCACCGTGAGCTTCTCTGGGAAGCCAGCCCACGGGGTCCAGCTGGTAGTGAACGCCTTAGTAGTGGCACGTGCTGTCGGTGATCCACGAGCCGGGCCCATGCAGTACACGACTTGAAAGTTCGCCCCCTCGCAGATGCAGTTCATAAAGAAGTAGGGGGTCCCGGCGGCGTCGTAGGCGTGGAAGGTGTCCAGCTGGATGGCGTAGTTGAACACGCACTGACCTGGCAACCGCGAAGGTCGCGGGGCGCGCCGACGGACGGCATCGCCACAGGCGTCGCAGGAAAAGAACTCCACGTATTTCAGCACCTCCGGCTTGACTCCTCGGCGCCTTAGCAGCCTGGTCAGCGTCACGTTCGAACAGTGGTGGAAGTTAACGTGGAGCTGGCGGATGGCCTTCCTGACCTCTGGCGGGGCCTCCAGCCATCGCCTGCGCCGCTCGGCCTCCTTGGTGTTGGTGATAGGGCCGAGCTGAGCGGCCTCTCGGGCTCGCTCGCCGTCCGGATCGACGGCTGGCGGAGGTGGTGGCTCCCCCGCAGCTTCTTGATCAGCTGGAGGAGGAGCAGGCTCAGGCACGTTCGGGTCAGGCAGTGGCGCTGGCTGCGCCATGGCTGCCCGGTACGGGTGCCCCCGCAGTCTGGTCCGTCGTCGTAGCCGAACTGGCCCACGAAGGTCTGGATCATCCTCTGCAGGGAACTGCCAGTCGGTGTCCGTGGCGTTGTCGACGATGGCCTGCTGTACGATGCTGCGGGCGACGATGTGGTTGAGCTCCTCCGGCCACTCGGCCGCTTGCAGGGTGCGCGGCCCGAACTTGTTGCGGCCCTTTAGCTGCTCGTGCTGGGTGCAGCTACACTTCTTGTCGGAAAGGGCCTCGACCAGCGTGTCCATAGTGGTAATGATCATCATGGGCTTGCGGTGAGCCAAGCCTGACTCAGCATCGTGGTGCCCAACCTGGCAGCCGTCGAAGGTAACCTTCCTCAGGATGCCCTTGTCCAGGAGAGAACGAATCCTTGACATCTCCGGCTGGTCGAAGGCCTCGGAGCCCTGGGGGTGCTCCAACGCCACGTGGAAGCCCCTCCGCACTCGGCTGTCCACTGAGGAGTCCACCTGCCTGAGAATGGGGCGGTTCGCCTCACGCTTGGCCAAGATCTTCCTCTCGGTCTCTGGGCAACGGGCCATGTTGAATCTGCTCCAGTTGCCCCACGGCGAGCAGGGGTGCGAGACCACGAGGCAGTGCGGCTCCTAGTTGGTGATCTCCGCGTCGTACCTCTGCCTGCCCAGCCTGGTGGTAGCGCCCCAGCCCGTGTGCTTGTCCAGTGGGACGCCGACCGAGAGGCCCATCGTGGCCATGAGCACTGTCAAACCCATCTGGCCAGCGTAGGTCTGCTTGACCCATGTCCTGGCACCTGCGGGCAGCCGGGCCCTGGGCGGATGCTTCTCCACGACGGCCTGCACCACCTCATCCTGCACGGCAATGGCCTGCAGGGAATGCTCGAGCTTCTTGGACTACTTGTTGGTGAGGTTGCGCTTGCCGCCCCACTCGATCGCCTCGGCGGCGAAGACGTCCGGTCTGTAGTCGTGGTCGACGACCGTCTGGAGGCACTCGTCGTCCGTAGTCTCGCCGATCTCGATGTCCAGGAAGCTGGGGAGAGGCTCAACTGAGCTCTCCTCGACGTAAGTGATGCCGACGTGGAACTTCTCGGGGTAGTACTCGAGGTGGTGATCCTCGGGCGTCGTCAGCGCCGCCCACTCGGCCGTCTCGTAGCTCTCGTTCGGCAGGTCAAGGAGGTTGACCGCCGGGTGGCCCACCTTAGTGTGGTGGAGCTTCAGGTTGTAGACGCCAATGTTGACAAAGTCGGCGACATCGCCCTCCGTGGAAAGCCGCATGCTCAGCCCAAGCTTGGTGAGCATGTCCCTGCTGAGCAGCATCGGGCAGTCGCCCGGCACCTCACACGACAGAATCTCGCCACACTTTCCTCCAATGCCCACGGGAAAACGGACCGCCGTGGTGCTCCTCGTGCGGCCACCGATCCCTCTGAATGTACGAGAGGTCGGGGTCTTCACTACCTGTAGACCGCGCCTCGCGAGCTCACGCTCGAAGGCTGCCCGCCATGACTCACCGTGCATGGCGCGCGTGCACCCAGTGCCGATGATGGCGAGCATGGCGTCGGCGTCGTTGTCGTGTGCCGAGAAGGCGTTGCCGGTAGTGGCGGCCATGACCGAGCACTCGTAGGTAGAGATGACGTCCGGCTGATGGATGTTGTGCTGAATCGGGATGGTGAAGCCGCCGGCGTTGGCCTCCATCCAATCGTTGTCGGCGGGGAGCCTCCTCTTGTCACCGTCGATCATCTGCAGCGGGGCAACGTTGAACTTGCCACGCGCGATCTTCATAATGGCGTAGAGGAAATACGCGTAGCGGTACAAGTGGAGGTTGATCTCCTCCGCCTCGGGGCCCAAGACCTGGTCCAGAGCCCACTTGTTGTACCAGATGAGTGCCGGGTCGGACGCCGCATCCTGGAAGGTTCGCCCCTTGTGCGCGCCGAAAATGATGACCTCCGCTGGGTACGGGGCCGGGTTGAGCTGGTCGACGCCGTCGAGATCCGGGAACTCCACCAGCTCGATGCTCTGGTGGAGCGGGATGCCGTGCAGGAAGGCCAGCTCCGGCCCCGGCTTCGGCTCGGGGTCGCCTTGGGTCAAGTCGACCTTGATGATGCGCTTCTCGGGTGTAGGTGGTGCGGCCGGTGCTGATCCAGTAGCACTCGGCCTCGCAGAACTGGCCGCAGATGCGGCCGCCGGTGTAGGTGCACGTGGTCCGTCGCCTCTTGCAGGCAGCCGGCCGAATAGCCGCTGCTTGCCGGAAAGGCGTCGCGCCGCGGGCGCCCCCGTCCGCCTCCGATGCGTAGATGGGAGGCGACCCTGGATCATCAGGGCGTCGGCCACCAGGGCAATCCGCCTCGCGAACTCCTTGCGGGACAGGAAGCGGCCCCACTTCGTGCCCATCAGGGCCTTCATGAAGTAGCTCCACAGCTCGAACCCTTTGTTGCGGTGGGCGAGCGTGAAGTGTCGGTCGCACTCCCTGCATGTGATGTACCTGGTGGTCTTGCTGGCGCCGCGGACGACCTTCTCGCAAGCGTCGTCGGCCGCGTGCTCGCAGACGTGCTCCATCTCGCCCTTTAGAACCATGAAGACCTCGGACGGCTCGCTGTCGTCGTCGTTGCCCCCGTGCCCCTCGAGCGCGAAGTAGTTCTGAGCGGGCTTCTTCGCTGGAGACACTGATGTAGGCTTCCGGCTCGACCGACGAGGGCAACCATCATCGCCCTGCCAGTGCCCGAACTGGTGACAGTCGGAGCACTGGGCCCGCTTCTTCAGGTTGGCGACGTGCTGTCGGCGAGCATCTCGCTGTCGGTCGTCGTAGCCAGGGACAGCACTACTCGAACTGCTGCTGCCTCCTCGCCCTGCGGGCGACCTGGTTGTCAAACCCTTGCCGCCTCCCCGACGGCCCCCCCTTCCACCGGCCTTGCCGCGACCGTGGAAGCTCGAAGTCACTCGCCTAGGCGGCTTCTTCTTGTTGAAGATATTGCTGCGGCTCTGCAGAACGAGGGCGAGGGCCTCTGCCTCCTCGGTGCCAAGCTCGTCGAGGTTCTCCGCGACGTAGTTCTCGATGTCGAACTCGTCGTCCTCGTCGTGCTCGTAGTCGCCCTCCTCGCCCTGGTAGTAGCCGTCCTCGTCCTCGTCCTCGTAATAGATGTGATCGAGCTCTGACTGGTTCTCGTCCTGCTCCGACGCGGCGTAAGAGTAGGCGGATCGCTCTCGGCGATCAGCGCGTCGGTCCTGCTGTCGATGTACCGCTGGGTACTGAGCCCGCAGTGCATACTCGATGCCGGCTAGCTTGTACTCATTCTTGTTGGAGGCGAGGACTGCGGCTTGCTCCTTCATGCTGATGCCGCAGAATCTGAGGATCAGTGCGGCTGGATTACCTCTGAGATCGTAGTCGTGGCGCTGACCTCCTGCAACTCTGCGAACTCCTTTCGCCTCCTTGTCACGTAAATGGCCATGGACTCGTTGCGGTCGCGCCAGACCGATGATCCGTACAAAGCCTTGTCGATAATCTCGGTGCTTCGGACGGGTGCTATATCTTGAACTTCTTTCTTCAACGTCGTGAGGAAAAGAGCGAGCCCGTCCTGCCTTGATTCTCCAGACTCATCAGTAGCTATCAGCTCTTCATGTTTGAGCTTGCGCACTGCTTCGTAGGCTGGACCAGAAAGGCCTGATCGTAGATGCAGCGCTGTCGCGGCCTGCTTAGACTTCTCGCCAGTCCTGCCACGATAGAGATCCCAAGCTCGCTCTTCGTATTCATTGAAATACTCTGGCTGGCCTGCATACTGAGGGACTCCATTCCTGTCCAGCTCGATGGACATCTTCTTCGTGAGGATGGGAATGATCAGCAGCAGCAGCGTTGTTGCAAAGGATGGTGCCCTCGGCCGGCTCGGCGGAGGGCTCGTCGTCGTGGGCTGACACGACTGCCGCGGTGGTGACCGCGGCGGCGGAGAAGAGGTTCGGCGACCTCTGGCGGCGGCTGCGGCCGTCGCCTGCCGCGGGGCGCCTGGGCGCGGCGGCCCAGCCCAGCGGCCTATGATGCGCAGGTCCCGGAGCGATCAGGCTCCGCTTACCATGAGAGTCCGCCCAGGCGGGCGGGGATCGATGATAAGGATGCTTCAATACCCTTGATCCTAAAAAGGCGCCCTGTGTACGCGTGCGCTGCTGTAACAATCAAGATAAGCACAGATACTACACACGCACGCCTGCTAAATGCCTGAATCTCTGACAGCGAGCGACTACCACTGCTCTGGGACGCCCAACGAAGGCCATGAGTTGGATTCGCGGGACAAGCGCGAACCCGAGCGGGATGCGGACACCCCTGCGCCAAAGGCCGGCCCCGTCGCCCACGGATTCGGAGTCGCCCATGCCCCGGCGAGGATCACCCTTGTCCCTTGTGGGGCTCGCGCCTGGCGTCGGAGGGCGCCGCCCTCGCGGCCGTCGCCCGAGTGCCGCGGTCGCGCCCGCGAGTTAGACTGGTTGCGCTGCGCCGAGAAAAGTCGCGACGAAGAGGGCGACCTCGTCGCAATGACCTGCGGGTCTGGCAAATCTGCCGCTGCGGCCCGATCGCCTTCGCGGCGCCTCATGAATCGTGTCATGGCCTGGTAGCGCCGACATTGGAACTGCTGCGGCGATTCGCGAAGGCGCATGTGAATCCGAAGCGGCTTGGGGCGGACCCGCCCCTGGGGCGGTGCGCGTCGGGGTGGTGGCGCCCGCGCCAGGGCCAGCGCGCGGCCTGCGGCCAGCGCCGACGAGCCCTTCGATGCTGGGCAGTTCCCGACCGCTCGGCGCTGAGTAGGGTCTAGGGTCTAGCCCGCGCAAAAGGATGTCAGGGCGCGCGCGCGCGCACGCGCCCATGGACCCGTGGAAGCGCGCCCTGCCCGGAGGATGTGTTGACGCGCTTCCCGCTTACATTGATAGACCGCAGAAATGCTCATGCGCTTGCCAGCGACAGACCAGATACCCGGCAGAAATATCGATACGTTTCCCAACCTAGTAATTGAGACCACAACATCGAAATTGATACGACCCGCAACTCGACAACCTCGAAATTGATGCGATCGCCAACCACCAACGTCGAAATCGATACGATCGCCAATCCCAACATTGATACCCCGCGACAACACCGATACCTTTCCCAACCCCAAAATTGATACCCGGCGAAAATATTGATACGCTTCCCAACCCCAAAATTGATACCCGGCGGAAATATTGATACGTTTCCCAACCTCATAATTGATACCAGGCGACAATACAGATACGTTTCCCAACCCCGGCGCCACAAAATCTCTGATGTTCTGGAAGCCCCCCGCCCTGGCGGCGGGACTTCGCAAAATCCCCCCCCCCTCCCCCCCTCCGCGCCGGGATTTTTGCAAAATCCCCCCGCCTCCCTCGGGAGTTTTGCAAAGTCCCCCACCGCCCCCCTTTCCGCGTCGGGATTGCGCGAATTGCAGCGCGCTCCGCGTCGGGATTTTTGCAAAATCCCCCCGGTGCCCGCGCCCTCCACGTCGGAATTAGTGCAAAATCCCCCCCCCGCCCTTGGGATTTTTGCAGAAGTCTCCCTCGACCCCCCATCCAGGTCAGGATTGTGCAAACTACCACGCCCTCCACATCGGGATGTTTGCAAAGTCCCCTCCCCCAGCAACCCCCTTTTGGGATTTTCGCAGAGTCCGCCGTTCCCGGCCCTTCCTCCCTTGCATATCTGGATGTACTCAAGAAGATCACCGGTCCCGCTGGCCCACCCAACCCCCATCCATAATAGCGGAGTGAGGATGGAGGAGGGCCTCGGGGAGGAGGGAGGAGAGGAAGTAAGGAGTGAGGAGGATGAGGGGCCGACCCGCCTACCCATTCTTGATCCACATCCGCCGTGTTTGCCCGTTCCTAGCAGGCTTGGTCGCCACCATCTCTTCGCCATCCTCTTCAGGTGCTCAGCTTACTGAAGTCCAGGCGTCTGCAAGATAGCGTCCTCAATGTTTTCCTTTTTTGCCTCCTCCTTCCCCCCGGCCTGGCATATTGCAGATCCCGTCGTCCTGCCCCCTCTCCTCGCTCCTGCTCGGCCCTGCCATGTCCATTCTATTTACCCCGTAATCCACGATACATTATGAGGGAGTGTCGAGAGGGAGCCGTTGCCGTCGTAATTTGAGCCGTCATTGTACCAGGCCCCAGCAGCTCCATTAACGCATTTGCACTGCCACACAACACACGTATCCGAACGATGAACACGTCACGCAGTGTGGAATTTGATACCCAACAATGTCAGCACCATAGATTTTGATACCCAAACGCAGATCTCAGACAGCGGCACTACAGTAGCCAACATTTTTCTCAGGTGGCCGAGACAAGTGCACAACCTCGAAATCTATACCTCGAGACAAGTGCACAACCCCTGAGCCGACAGGAATTACAACACACAGATTCATCATGACCAGGGAACAGAAGGAAGTCTTTCAGTGCACAACTATTGCGTGAGCATCACAATCGTTCGTCAGACATGTGGCCTCACAGCTGGACTTGCGCATGCGGGAAGCACGTGCCGAGGAAAGCGTGGGTCTGTCATTGTAGATGTGATTTCGATCATCGACCCAACCCAATGTCCAGGACCCCGAGGAGGGATAGGGGCCCAAGTCGCCAACGCGGACCACCTCAGCGTCAGGAGCAGCCGAGCCCCAACAGCAAGGCGAAGGAGGATGAGTTGCTCGCTCGCGAGGCCCAATGCCTGATCGCAAAGATGGTCCCAACGCCGAGTTCAGACGCACTCGCCCTTGTAGACACATTCCGTGAGCCGATGCAAGACACAAAGGCGCTCGAAGATTACAAGAAAGGGGTCAAGCAGAGAATGACTGGTTTGGCCAGGCTGGCCATCACAGCGATCAAGGCCAACAAGAATGTGGAGGTGACCGACAGGGAACAGCACTACTCAAGTAGACGATCAAGAATTATGACTGGATCCCTGTTGGCACAGGTCATTGACATGCGTAGCAAGCTCTCCAAGGCAGAAGAGAAGCTCCTCAACACGACTTCTAGGATCAACCTACTCAAGGATCAAGAGTCCGAGAACGTGCAGGAGATTGACAGATCCGCTCGTGCGTGGACGATCTCGAAGAGCAAGATGAGCAGGAACATGAGTACTACAACTTGCAGCCTGCTACCATGGAGGACGAGACCTGGGAAGGGGCAGTGCAGCGCCAACTGAGATGTCACCCAGCTGGCTCAGCACCTCCGAGGCCACCCTCAAGGACGGCTCCGACTGCACCACAGCCAGCACAGCCCGATCCAGAGGTGCAGGCAATCAAGGCTGAGATCGCCAAGATGCAGACCAGCCAAGATCAGACTAGCAAAGCGCTAGCCGACATCTTGAATGCCACAAACGGTCACACGATGTATCAGCCACCTCAGATGGGCCAGGACCCTATGACGACGATGGCAGCGCAGCAGCACGCAGCGGCTTACTTGACTCAGCAGCAGCAGATGGCAGTCGCAAAGTCAGCTGTGGGGTTTACCATAGAGGGGCCAGGGGCCCCACAACTGCAGGCCGCTCATAGTGCCTCCTGTTGGTCCGTCTCCTTCGCTGTAAGCTTCACTGCAGAGCAGCTGCAGCAGCTCTATCAATAACAGCGGATGCACCAGCAGCTACCAGGCCAACAAGTCCGGCAGTAACATGTACAGCAGCAACAGCAGCAGCAGGAGGCGCCACCGTCGACCTCAGCTGCTGGCCCAGCACCGATCACGCCACCATGTCGATTCTCGCCGTTCGCTTCGCCATCGTAAATACCGCCAGCGCAGAGGACGACATCAACACCAGTGGTGCACACCTACACCAGTGGCACTGACACAGATCGCCCATCAAAGAGGACGGATGGGATCAGGTCCAAGAGGAGCTTGAACAACAGGAGAAGAACCAGCCCCTGGAATGCATACCGCGAAAACTTCTGGCACCGACCTAGGAAACTGCACAGCGACGCCCAGGAGGACCCCTACATGATTGCGCCAGGCTACGGCGTGACAGAACCTCCCGCCAACAAGCCAGTCATCATCAGCTCCCAGAGCCCGCTCTCCACCTCCCAGGTGCAGAACCTCGTCCAGCAGATCGAGGCGGCCTGCTACCAGGCGCCTGCGGCAGAGAGCCCGCCGCCTGCGCCAGCGCCGATCCCCTGGGACACAAGCGCAACCCGCCGCGTAAGGAGGCTCGCTCAGGGGAGACCTCGGCGGTTCACGAGGTCTGAAGGCTCTGAGGGCGGAAGCCTGGCACGGGGTCGTTGGGATGATAACATTCAGATGCGCACACGCCCCAAGCCACAGCTCAATGCACTAGCAAGGCCGCACGCCGCGTCGATGTTGAAGCCATGGGCCCAGGGCATCCAGACGTTGTTCAAGAGTACCTGTTTCAGTATATTTGATTCAGGGCAGGTACGCCCCAAACTACTGGGATCCCAACCTCCACGACCTTGAGAGCTGAACCGTCCTTAGCATGTTGCTTCCAGAGCGCCCGCATACAGGCTTTCCTCAGTAGGATCCAAAAGGTTTTCTGGACTCCTGGTTTTGCACACCTGAATTTGTACACACGCCACGCGCCGCACATCATGCATGCTGAGGTAGAGCACAGGAAGCCGCAATGTGTCCTGCCAGGGCCCGAGTAAGTTTCTCTCGAAATCACTCTCCGTCGAGCTTGCAGCCACTACTATCATGTCCCATGGGGCCCTTTTTTTCACGGCGACCGGGTATGTTTCCAGTGCAGAGGCCTTGATGACTAAGAGGGGGGAGGAGGGTTGGATGGGACAGGGAGCGCAACACCCCTTAACTAAGCTGTGCGTGCTTCGCACCCGCTCAGTTTCCAGTGCTGCTTGACGAGCCGTCGAGCCTCAGAAATGCTGATCCGAGGAACGAGGAGAGAGGTGGAGGTTTTTTTCTGAATAAGGTTCTTCGAAACGACGGCAGACTGTCGAACATCACAGCAGCGTCACCAGAGGGCGGACCTTGCCGCACCCCTGGGTGGCCAGTTCAGTACACACCTGTACAATCAGCTGTTTCACCTGTGTCTAGAGTATGTGTACGCACTTTCTATATCTGCCAGCTCTGTGGTTTTTGTGTGCTTGCGCTTCTTCGGCCACTGAAAAAGCTGTCGGGAACCCAGTCATCGCATTCTTCTGCGCCCATCTCGGCGGAGCAACCATTCATCAAAGAAGGGAGAAGCACAACACGGAGGAATTCTTGCAGCGCTGCCAGCCTCACCCAGCACTCCCCAAGTGAGACGCCTCTTTTCCGAACCCAATCGGCCAAAACCCAGCGCCCGCTCAAACTTACAAATTCCCCGCGCGGAATTCCAAGAGCGATTCAGCCGCTGCCCGCACTTTCCTACTCTTCAGAGCCCGCGGCGCCTGAGGCGCACTATGGTGGTCTGAGGAGGGCCCCCGCTTCTACGAGTCCACTGCTTTCACATACAAGCTCGCATGATAATGGGGCAAGTAGCGTGCACGGAACGTCGTCTCTCTCGCTTCCCCGCTTTAGCTGTCCTTCCCTCAGCATGGCGCCGCGTGCGAGATCCGATCGGGGTATAGAGTGCCACCCCTGGAAATCCAGGTCCACCGGAATCGCCTACCTTCTGAAATTAGTCCTGCCCTTGAACTATGTCCACACAAGGAGGGCTCATGGTAACGTGCTCGCATGTGCACTTACGGGTCGTTAATCCGCTCAGATAACGACGCGCAGCCTGGGGTCTTGTTGTTGTAGACTCACATGCACACAGGTTAGCGTTTGCAAGCAATTGGAGCGGGCTTGTGACACAACCGTTCGGTAATCCATCATCGACGCCAGACTACAACAGCACTGGCACCAAGTTTGTCGCTGCCTTCTAGTCTCTTGGCGTCTTGTTCCGTTCAGATCTCAGAGTTCCAGACACACTTGAGAGCGACTCGCTGGAAATATCGGGCACTTGTCAAATTGCGCGCAGGGCACCCCTGGAATGCCCTCGTTGACTACCTCGGCAGGGAAGCCTCTAAAGGCCACCAGAGCACCACACAGTTCTCCGCGGGGCCCTTGCAGTCCACCAGGTGCACAGTCACCAGAGGAAGGGGAGTGGCTAGCTAGATCATGCCTCAAGGGAATACCGTGCATCCCGCTGCTGGCTCGAATGGCATCACCCCTCTTCCCGACGCATGTGCCCATGAGGCCCGTGCGCAATAAGCCTACGAGACACAGTCCGACGACGTAGGCAAACGCTTTCGCCTTCAGCTCCGCACGGCTGATCGCAATGCGAGGTCAGCCCCGACTCGCAAGACGCGGGGCCTCAATGGGGAAGCTCCGAAGATCGCGAAACAAGAACATCCGGTTGCAACGAGAAGACGTCTTGTAGTCACTGCTTAGGATTTCCAGGAACCCTGCGAGCGCTGGGATGGCAGATGGATTCGTTCTTCTCCTGAGGCAGCGATGAACAGGGACGCTTGTAGTAGACGCTCGGATGAAGACCACGGTTCCCTATCTTACAACAGGCTTGTACCATTTCTTCATTCAGAGGCGACAGAGCTTTGCCTTCTGATCCAAGAATCTGTGTCATGAGGACATCGGCCGTCGCTCTGGACTCTGGATCTCGTAGCGCTCGCCGCTCATGCCCCCCATGCTTAACAGCCCTCGAAGGAACAAACGACGCCTTTGGGAGGGACTTGCGCGGAGCTCACAACTAGCGCGACCCATGGCTCGTGCTCAAGGACGGCATTGCCAGGCGAGGCCCCCGAGTTCCCCAGGCTGTGGACGATGAAGAAATGTCGTCAAGCAACATGATCAGAAAGTACGCGCGCACTTGGCACCTTCATGGCTGTCATCAACGCGCATGTTCAAACTGAAGGATTGGGAATGTGAGGTGTACGCTGTACACCTAGTGTGCATGCTCGTGCGCGTGTGTTGCATAGCACGAGCCCGCAACCGCTTCGGCCCTGGATTGCGGCAAGGGCCCTTGAGTCAGACAGAGCGCGCTGCGAGAATGAGATTCTGATTCATAGTCAGTGTTGTATTCATTGCGGTCAAAGACTTCGTGGGCTTTGATAAGTTCATAGGGGCGCGCATTCATCGACGCCCAGAAGACCCATCGTCGCGCCGATTGCGTTCTGGCCCCAAACAGCTAGATTTCTGGGTTTACGACTGTAAGGTTTTACGCAATATGGATTATACTATGAGCGCGGAATCGCTCTCCCGTTCTCGAGTCGCTCAGCTGGCGCTGCACATAGAAGATCAAGCCACCCGCCCCGCGGCTGGATCCACGAAAGCTTCGAGGTCCTGGACTCGAGGCACGTTTCGTAGACAAGCCGGAGGCCAGCCAGCCACCAGTCTGGGGGGTGGACATCACCAGCCACTATCAATAGCTTCGCATCCCAAATCCGCGGCGTGGCGGGCGAGGTCTGCGCGCGCCCCAGGGCTGCCGCCAGGAAAACATACGTCTCCGATGGAACTCTCGATTTCAGAATGCGGAAATGAAGAGAAACCAGGGCCATCCGCAAGGGCGCTCAAGCTAACGGGTCCACGGGAACTGACGCGTCCGCCCTCAAGCATTTCTGCAGCCGAATCTCCCACGGAAATCTCCGCCGCCGCGTCGGAGACCTCAGTCGCCGCAATCCGCGAAGTAACGGGGGGGGGCGCTTCGACGCCCCCCTGTATTCAGAGAGCTCTCCCTGGAGTTACTGGTGCTTCTGTTGGACTTCCTCCACAGAGCCGCCTCCTCTCCTGCCTCAACTCGCGAGAGGGGCAGAGTCAGCTTCCTCGAGCAGACCGCTGAGAGCATGCGAGTCAGCGCAGACGCGCACATGCCTCGCGATGAATGGAGAGCGCTCAAGTATCTTTTGATCGGGGGCGGGAGCGGGGGGGCGATCTTCTAAAGAACCTGGCGCCTTGCCACCATGGAGATTCCGCCCGACACTGATCAGGATCAGCCCAAGGTCCTAGCGCAACATGTTCAGGATACCCTCGCGCAATTTGATAACGCGAAGGAGAGAACCACGCAACAATTCACCGAGAGTTTCAATTCGCCTCCGATGATCCGGGGGCCCGAGGTTCCGAGGGGCTGGATTTGCACTCCGACTGTCGTTGACGCAGGCCACCACGTTAAAAGCATTGGACTTGTTCAGGGCTGCCCCGCATCAGATGGCCAAGTTGGTCACCCCCCTCTTGGCCAAGATGGCCATCACCGCAATGGGGTCACTACTGCGCGAGGAATGGGCCCGCCAGGCGCGCAGTATCCCAACGAGAAATTATGATGGCCAGCGCGATCTCAATGCTTTGCCATAGAAAGCTCCGCCCGCTGGCGTGCGATTTTTTCGGCGGCGCACTTTTTAACGAGCAGTGCGGAAGCTTTCCTGGGAAGGGCGCGACATGCTCACGCACGGACTCCGAGCGTTTGCGCCTGCAGCGTCCCTGCGCAAGCTATCTACCACCATTCTGAAGTTGGGCTTGCAGATCGCCTTCTAGAATACCCTGCGTCAGTTTGCAATCTCCCTCCCCGAAGACGAAGAGGATATCATGGAGGCCCCTGCAAACGCGCAACTACCCCAGATCCTCTGGAAAGCAGCCGAAGCGCAGATCGGCAAGAAACCCCTCCTGGAAAAACGCATCACGGCATATCATCTCACCAAGCTCACCCGAGAAACCCAGCGCAAGGATTTTTGCAAAATGGGAAACGCGGCCAATTTTGTGGAGCCCATCGCGGGCACCCGACCGAGAACTGTTTTCGCCACGCTCCAGTGGTTGCTTTAGTCCACGCCGAGCTCCGTAGGTGGCTGCAGAATTCCTGGCGTGAAAAGAGGCGCCCCCCCATCCCCAACCAATGTTCCCCACCCCCTCCGGACTGGCAAAGAGCTCAGGTTGACCAATCATTCGTTGACGACTTAACAGTGTCAGTGGCAATGGACAAGCCATGTATCGTTTCCGACACAGCAGCGGCCATAGCTGAGGCAGTTTCCTGCGTTGCCTGCTCACGCGGCTGAAAGCCAAATGCAGCCCAAACCAAGCTGCTCACTTCATGGCGAGGCCCTGGGCCCAAACAAATCCTAGCGAACTTTGTCACTGGGAGGCTCGACAAGGTAGTTTCGGAAATGTGGCAATTCGAGCTTCCAGTAGCAATTGATCACATGATGCTCGGAGCATGGATAACTCAGCAAGGCTCCATCAAACTTAGAGATCAGCACACGTATCGCCAAGACTAACGCCGCCATTCAACCTATCCGCCGCGCGGTTACTCGTAAATCCCTGGCTGACCGCTCCAAGGTGCTATATGCTGATGCTCTGGCTGTAACAGTTTTCGCTGGCCGAAACACTTGCATGTTAATTATGCTGCAACTTCTTGGCCACATCTTGATCACCACCTGGCCTCCGACCTGTCCACCGCGCGCGTTGGGCTTTACCGCGCGGGACTTCACTGGGCCTGCGCGAGCAATGCTGACTTACGCATCCAAAGGGCCGAGGTTTGACTGAGGGCTGGAAGGCTGGGCACACAACGTGTTCTGACCATAGCCGAGCTCAGGTATGTAGGCAGATTTGTGCCTCGTGCGCCGCCAATGATCAGGTCACTGATAGACTCAGCCTGGGATGCACCCGATGCGCGGGGCAAATTGGTTCAGGACGATATCGCCTGGCCCAACTTCCGCACAGAGTCCGACAAACGACCTGGTCAAGGCAACTTGGACGACTGGCTTCAGGTCGCCATGCAGGAGCCCAAGGCAGATCGACCATACAGTAGTGCAGCTATTCGCAAGGCCAAACATGTTGCTGAATGTTGTTGCAGGGGGGCAGTTTGGGAGCGAACTGTGGCAAAGGAAGCAGTCAGCCCCCCCTGAGCCTGCGACAGCGACTGCCCCTCCCGGGTTTGTATGCTACCAGAGTGGATTCACTGCGGCCACGGAGAGGCTCATCCAGGCTCATCTGAGCAAAACCATCCCTCACTGGAGGCCCGCGCTTCGCTCGCCACAGGTTCATGCTGCCAGGTGCGCCTGAAGGACTTCGCACATGTGCCCCGACTTGTCAAGCATCTCAGAAATTCCCCCGCTTCCCATCGTGCCTGGATTGCTTCTGATCCACGGCCGTCTGATCAGGAATGCGAGGAAGCAAGGTTAGCCGACAGATTTCAGTTGACTTCTTCTCACCCGTGGCTAGGCATCGACTCATCGTCCCGCCTCTCGACCGACCGACCGACCGAGAAGGAGCGTGGGTTTCTCCCTCGAAATCGGTTCCCGAATCTGTCCTGGAGTGCGTTCTGGCCAGAATTTTGAGGGACGAGGGTGCGTCAAACTCACAGAGGTTGGAGGCAAAAACCGCGATCCTCGATCCCGGACTGCTGGGGAATGCTGGGCAGGAAGAGGAGGAGGAGGAGGAGGAGGAGGAGGAGGAACAGTAGCCCGCGCATTCGCCGTCGTTCGCGGCCACACTCCGTCCTCCGTGGAATGCGTGGAAGGTGCCTACAGACCACCCAGGGCAAACCTGGGCAATGGTATGGTGTACACGCACTCCTGGCCGAGGCCAGGAAGGTCTGTACACCATTTTGGGGCCAAGGATGGCCCTGGTCCGGTATGGCTCTGAGCAGGGCGAGATGAGACAACGGCAGCTCAAAATCTGTTCCCTGACCCACCCGGGGATAAACGCAAAATCTTTTAGAGCTGCGTCCAGTCGTGGCGACGAAGGGCCCCCCGGAGGCCAAAGACCGTTGTCACAAATCGCCTTCCTCTGACTGGTGGTGGTGTGCAGCTGCCTTCTGCAGATGGGGGCCGCTATCGCCGCGGGACTCCTCACGCGGCGTGCCTCCGCACCGCCCGCAGCCGGCGGGCCCGCTGCAGCAGCACGGCCTCGCCCTCCAGGATCTCCAGGGCCTGTTTGAGGCCTGCGACCTCCGCCTCTGGAGTGGCAGCCACAAAGACGAGTAGCAACGTTCGAAGGCTCGCGCGGATTTCTTGGGTCGGCGCTGGGCTCCCCTCCGACCCCGCCTAGAGGAAGAACATGATCGACCCACGAACCTGGAAAGGAATATAGAAATGTAAGGCATGGCAACGTTTCAAAAAAAAACACTTGATTGGGCGACGGGCGGATGCAATGCTGAATGTATCGATCTTGATGTACTGTGCCGAGGGCTGTGCTGTGCTGAGCCGTGCTGAACTGCGATGTTCCATGCCGCGATTGTGCTCTGTATAGCGTTGTGGATCGAGTCCTCCCTGGCGTCCGAATCCTGACCGAACTGATCTGGATCTCAAGCTCGAGCTGCCTGAGCAGATGGTAGCTGCCCCAGAACCAATCGACAGAGGGGACATGCCGGGAGGACGCGCAGCGGAACGTCCCAAGTGAGCGGCCCCCAGACCGATGGAGAAGCCACAGCAGAAACTCATATCATCAGCTTGGTGGTTTTCACTAAATCATCCAGGGTTTCGGACAGATGTTCAAACATATGGATGTTAACTTCATTCTGAAACCCTGAAGTGGATACATATGTGCAGGAAACGCAAGGCTTCTCCACCGCTCTGGGGCGCCATATGTTACTTCAGACAGGCCCAACTTAAGCGTTCCCGCCAATGTCATCCTCGTTTTGGAAACGCCGTCCACCTGGGGCCTCAAACTATGACGAACTGTCACGGTAAATGTTGGCTCAAGCACTCTGCTCGTGCACATACGAATGCATGTGGTTTTGACCCGATAGGGATCCCCAAGTCGCCGACCCGTCAACACGCAACGCACGTGGATTGTTCGTAGCTCGAGGCAACCCTTCTGAGCCAAGAGGGCGGCGGATGAATCGAATGACGTCGGGATGGTAGCAACATGTCAGAGACAGGTAGGCACAGTCTTTTGTTTTTTTGCTTGCGCCACTCGCCAGCAGCATCGCAACCAGAGAAACTCGCCCAGCACGAGGTGTCCGAACTGACCCACTGGCCGCACTTGATCAGCTGACCCCCAAAAGCGGGCCAAGCGTCCTAGAACATACGGGGCCGCAACAGCTGCATACCCAAACAAGATGACCAGGACAGTGGTCGCACAACCTCCTAGGGGGTTGCACCGCGCACAAATGAAGTACACCCCAAACACGCACAGCGATGAATTCCGAGGCAGATCACCGACACAGCTCGTTGGCACCCCTCCCGACTTCATCCTGCCCGCCCGTTTGTGTCAACACGTGCAGTCGTTTTCGCCCCCCTTTCCCGCCCTCGACGCATCGTTTGGCCTGAAGCGATGCCGAGACATCTAGAAACCGAGTGCCACTAGCCTACTACAAAACAGCGACGTCCCACTCACCGTTGCCGTCGGCCTCCCACTGACGCTTAATCTCTGCCGAAAGGCTCAGGAATGCTCCGCGGTGCGCCGACTGACCCCACGACCTGGACCTCTGGGGGATGTGAGCGCGATCCCCTGTCCACCAAGAGCGCCGCGCCTAGTGGTGCTCACTCGATGCGACGTTGCAGTCGGGCGGCACCAAGCTCTTGGCGATCTCGTTTGTGAATTCAGACTTGGGCGCCTCGAGCGTGACGCCTGGCTTCGGACCTGAAGGCGCCTCGGCGCCTTTGCCTCTGCCTTTGGCCCCTCTGCCCCTGCCCTTTCCTCCCTTGCCCTTGCCCTTCTCAATGGCGGCGGCGGCGGCCGCAACCTCAGCCTCGGCCTTTTTTGCATCAACTACCTTCTGTTTCAAAGCCTTGATTGCGATGTGCATGCGGCTCTGGGCCGCGTCATCTCGCTCCTGCTGTGCTTTGTAGTCCTGGCACGGGTGGACGGTGACGGTCTAGAGTTGGAGGGCGCGGGGTGGGCAGGGGCGCGATGGGGGGGGGGGGGGGGGCTTCGCAGGCTTGCTTCGCTCGCAGACATCTGACACGCCCAAGGACAACCGAGATCTTTCATATAGAATCACACCAACACTTGATGGCACACCATTCGAGTCCACCCCCCCTCAAACTAAATATAGCACGTCAGGCCACACGTTGTGAGGATGTTTAGCGATCGCGATCGCTCCTGCATCATATCTTTGTCGTGTTTTCAGGCTTTCCACGCTCCTCCAACAAAGCCGGGTCGCTCGCGATGGAGTCCATTGCGTGGTCAGGCTTCTCAAGGCGCTTGTTCATCAAGCGCAAGAGCTCGGGCTCTTTCAAAGGGCCTAGCAACTTTTGAAGAAGGGCCTCGAGCTTCTTGCATATAGTCGGAGGTTTCGCCATGCCTAAATGCGCTAGAACAGCGTCGAGCACAGCGCCGCTGCATTTCCAGAAGCAGTGCTTGGCAGCGATATTCAACAACCTTAGGTGCACGTGGCTTAAAACAACCTCCTATCCTCTACTCATCCCTCATGCTTCCCTCGCCCTCGCCTTACCTCAACCCCCCATCCAGATCCAAACCTCCGTCCTCCTATTCAGTCACCTGGTCGCTATCGAGCTCGAGCGTTCGACCCGCCGTCGATCGTTCGCCGAGGCCACGACGGCTCGGCAGGACCAGTGGGTCGCGCGAACAGCCCCATCGCTGGGCTGACAGAGCGCTCCTTCCACGCCCAGGACATGGGCGTCTCCCACTGCAACGGAAGTGCCTGTAGGTGCAAACAATTTTTCAAACCCCATGAGCTGCTGCATTGCTCGGCCACCCCTGGGCTGGAAAACCTGGGCCGCCCCGCTTCGTTTACTCAGGCCCACTGGGGCCGAATCCTAGGCTCACAGGCCGGCCAACGTTGGCCAAAAATCGCCATTCCCCCCCCGAGAACTCCCGCGCTTTGCCCTCGCGCACCTCGAGCGCGCCAGGGTCCAGGACCGAAGCGAAGTTGATGCTTTCTCTACGAAAGGCGCCCATCACATAAACAGATTGGGTGTCTGATGCCTTGGCAGCCCCTGCAGTCAGAAGCATGGCGCCGTTGGAGAAGTGGCCGACGCAGAAACTGAACGCGTCTGCAGGGTCCGCCCCGCGACGAACCAGCACGCCGACATGGGGCAAGGCTGTCGTCGCACCCCTGTCGGCAATGGCCCAAGACTTGTCTAAGAAGCATTGAATCATCAGAAACATATCGCCAACGCGCTTGGCCTGGCTCCTGGCACTGAACGCGGGCCACGTGGTCTTGGGGTCGCGCCCCGAGCACTGGGCCAACTGGTTGGTAGACGCACTCCCACGGGGGCGCGAACAGCCAAAACGGCCTGCTAAAAGCTAGAGGTGAGGATGAACGAGCACCGTTTCCTGACTACCATTCTCTCGTTCCTCCTCGTCCTCTTCTTCTTGCTCCTCTGCCTCGCTCAGCCACGCTGCGTCCGCGGCGCTCCATGGCCCTCGAAGCTTGCGTCGCATAGCATTCACCGCATAGCTGTAGCCAAGAGGCTTGCGCCACATAGCCTACGTCGCGTCACTTGCGACGCGTAAAGTGCACCGCGTAGCTTGTACCACGTGGCTTGCGCCGCATAGCTTGCGCCGCCATAACTTGCGCCACGTAGATATCACCGCGTAGCTTGCGCCGCGCGGCCTGAGCTCCGCGCGCGCGCGCTGCTGCTTATTGTTCGGGACCCCAGCTGGCCAAGGAGGAGGGGGGGGGGGGGGGGGATGGAGGAGGAAGAGGAGGAGGGGGAGGAGGAGAGGAGGGGGGGAAGAAAAAAAAGAGGAGGAGGAAAAGGGGCAAAGAGGCCCGTACCCACGACTGGTTCAAAAACAATTTGCCCTCTGCGTGCCCTCGAAGAGGTCCGTGTCCAGCTTGCGCCCCTTCTCCGAGAGCGGCAGCCGTGTGTCCACTCCCACGGCAACCTCATGGTAGCGGTGCAGTTGGCTCATAGTTCTGCGGTTGATGATGTTCTCCCAAATCGATATGGGGGGCACCTTGCCATTCCGCGCCTCGTAGTTGCAGAATTCGCTTGCCACGTGAAAACTGTCCTCTATCACCTTCGTTTGGCAAAAACCTGCAACTAAAGATTTGGCCGCCTGCCCTTGCGCAGAGTCGATGCGCTCGAGGTTGCGCTGCGTTGCTTGGCGCGTGCACTTCCTGGCGAGCTGATGTTGAAGGACGTGGCGGTTCTTAATCGGCTTCCAAAAAGTTGTATCTTGGAAGCCTGACTCCATGAACCCTTACCACGAGCGCCATTCCATATTCAAGAACTGATTGGAAGCAGCGTGATCGGCCATGTCAGCAGACAGGCACAGCATGATACACCCAGGGAGGCCCCATAAGTAGTGCGACAAGGTCATTAGGCGATGCTTAGCGATAACGAACGAGAACTGCATGAGTTTGGCTGCCCAGCCGCGCTCCTCGATGGCATCTCACTCGCCAAGGTCATCGGCGATGGCGAACGCGATATTGAACCCGAGAGATTCCAAGCCAGCTGGCGTAGAAATGATGCGCTCGAACGTATCATACAGCGGTTCCAGCGCCCCCCCCCCCCGTAAGGTTAATGAAGCCGTGTGTGTGTACCACCTCGGTTTTTGGTCTATTACTTCTCATTTGCTTGCTTTCCTGTTGATTATGCTTTTCGTCATCTTTAAAGGGGTTGCTCAAAGTAGTGGAATGCAGAACGATTCCTGTTGTAGCAGATTTTAAATTGAGTTCTTCTGTGGGGAATTAAACGGGAATTCTGTTCATGGTGAATTGCAAATTCTTTCCTTTTGTGGCGGAGGATTACAAAGGGATTCCCCTTGGTGGAGGGATGCAATGGGATTCCATTTGTGGAGGATTACAAATTGATTTCCTTTGAGGGCTCTCCTGGAAGTGAACCAGGGGACAAGAAACACAAAGAAAATCATAGAATTTTTTTTTTAAAAAAATACATGTTTCAATGATTTTCCAATGTTTTGATGCAAAAGCATTTAAAAACCACCGCATTTTCACAATCCGGATACAAAAACAAGTGTCTTCATATGGTTTGGGCCTCAAAACCTTGGAAATGCTGTGTTTTTATATGTTTTTGGTTCAAGACATTGGAAATTCATTGAAAACATGCAATTTTCATAATTTTAAATGATTTTCTGATTTTTTTCTTTTGTCCCCTGGTTCACTTCCAGGAGAGCCCTCAAAGGAAATCAATTTGTAATCCTCCGCAAAAGGAATCCCATTGTATTCCTCCATCAGGGGGAATCCCTTTGTAATCCTCCACACAAGGAATCCTTTTGCAATCCTCCACAAAAGGAATCCTTTTGTAATCCGCCACAAAAAAAATCATCATGTGATCCTCCACAAAAGAAGTCCTTTTGTAATTCTCCACAAAAGGAATCCTTTTGTAATCTGCCACAAAGTAAAACAATGTGTAGTTCGCCACCAAAAGATTCCCTTTTGTAATTCAACAACAAAAGAAATCAATTTGTAATCCGCTAATATTGTTCGTTTCGGGCCTCCGGAGGCCGGAGGATCGAGATATTAAGGCTTATTAATCTCTCTGGAACGCGCTTCGGCGCTCACCCACTGGAAGTAAGAGGGGCGAGGAGGAAGAGACGGCGGTGGAGGCGGAGGAGGAGGAGGAGGAAGAAGGGTAAAGAGAGGATAACTTTAGTCTGGTGGGCTGTGCTCCCCACTCGATTATGCTCTGTGGAACTCATTATGACAACGCATTGCTCCCAACGCATCTCGTCATCACCATCATCATCAGCAACATCTTGAAACGCATGCTCGTCATCACCATCGTCATCAGCAGAATATTGAAACACATACTCATCATCATGATCGTCATCAGCAGCATCTTGAAACACATGCTCGTCGTTGCCATCGTCATGGGCAGCATCTCGAGACACATACTCGTCTTCATCATCATCAGCATCGTCATCAGCAGCATCTTGAAACACATGCTGGTCAGCACCATCGTTATCAGCAGCATCTTGAAACACATGCTCGTCAACACCATCGTCATCAGCAGCATATTGAAACACATGCTCGCTATCACCATCGCCATCAGCAGCGCATTGAAACACATGCCCGTCATCACCATCATCATCATCAACATATTGAAACACATGCTCGTCATCATCATCATCGTCAGCAGCATCTTGAAACACGTGCTCGTCATCATCATCATCGTCATCACAAGAGACACCCACCTCTCATACAATCGTACTACAAATGGATCCACTTCCGAGAGAATCCTACTACATATGGACCCACCTTCCATATAATCCGATTAAGAATGGATCCACCCCTGATAATATCCCACTACATATGGAAACACTTTAAATATAATCTTATGACATATGGATCCGCGTCTAATAGAATCCCATTAGAGATGGGTCCACAACTAATGGCATCACATCAGAGATGGATCCACCTCGAATGGAATCCTGGTACGGATGGACCCACCTCTAATAGAATCCTTTTTACAAATGAACCCACGTCTGATAGAAACCCATTACATATGCGTCCACCTCGAATATAATTCTATTAACGATGGATCCACCTCTGACAAAACCAAATTAGACATGGGTACACCTCTAATGGACTCCAATTACATATGGATCCACCTCTAATAGAATCCTAATAAGATGGTTCCATCCGCAATGGCATGCTATTAGAGATTGGTCCACCTCTAACAGAATCCTGTGACAAATGGAATCACCTCGAATGGGATCCTACTAAGGATGGACCCACCTCTAGCAGTATCTGATTAGAGATGGATCTAATGGAATCCTAGCGCGGATGGATCCATCTCTAACAGAACCCTATGACATATGGACCCACCTCTAATATAATCCTATTACATATGGGTCCACCTCTGAGAGAATCCTATTAGGGATGGGTCCACCTACCTCTGATGGGGTCCTACATGACATGAATCCACTTCTAACAGACTACTATTACATATGGATCTATCTCTAATAGGATCGTAATACCAACGGGTCCACCCCCAATTCAATCCTACCAGAATCCTGATACAGATGGGTCCACCTCTGATGGAATCCTATTACAAATGGATCCACATCTACTAGAATCCTGGTACAGATGGATCCATCTCTAATGGAATCCGACTACAGCTGGATCCACAACTGATGGAATCCTATGAGAGATGGGCCCATCTCAACTGACAGTCTATTACAGATCGATCCGCTCCAAATGGAATCCTAACAGAGATGGGTACACCTTTTAATATAATCCTGCTACACATGGGTTCACCTCTAACAAAATCCTATTACATATGGATCCACCTCTACTTGAATATTATTAAAGATGGGTCCACCTATGATGGGATCCGATTAGACATGGATTCACCTGTAATTGAATCCTATATGAGATGGATCCACCTCTAGTGGGGTCCTATCAGCGATGGATCCACCTCTAAGACCATCCCATTCCAAATATTTCCACCTCTAATAGAATCCGATGAGAGATGGATCCACCTCTCATAGAATCCTAATAGCGATTGACCCACCATTTACACCCCCTCCCTACAGAAGGTTTTCTTTTGTGGCGGATTACGAATTGATTCCTTTTGTGGCAAAATATACAGTGATTCCTTTTGTGTCGGATTACAAATAGATCCCTTTTGTGGCGAATTACAAATCAATTGTGTTTGTGGCGGGTTTCACATTGATTCCTTTTGTGGCGGATTTGAAATGGATTTCCTTTGTGGCGGATTACAAATTGATTACAAGGATGATGATGATGCTGGCGACGGCGATGCAACGCAGCAAAACGAGGTGGTACGCACACACGGTTTTATCAACTCCCCCCGTAACCCCTCGAACCACGCTCGCGAAATGCGCTTGGGCCTCCTGCGGCGATCTCACGAACTTATGTCGGTAAGACTGGTGGTCGCGCAGGTAGTCGCAGAGACTGACGAAGGCAGCCAGCTTCCGCATGTTCACAGAATCAAACATCCAAGCAGTCACTAAATGCATTTTTTTTTTTTTTTTTTTTTTTTTTTTTTTTTTTTTTTTTTTTTTTTTTTTTTTTTTTTTTTTTTTTTTTTTTTTTTTTTTTTTTTTTTTTGCACCGAGCCCTCATTGCATCAACCTTGGCGTTGCCGTACTTCATTGGTTCAGCATCGGCTGCTGCCGCTGCCTTCGGGGCCTGATCTGGGAACGTTGGTGCCAGCCACCATCCTTCATCAGTTGATCTCGCATGCCCGTGCACGGTGCTCAACCACGCGTAAGTGAGATGCCTGATGCCCCACCGTTTCAGGAAATGCTTGGACGAGTCGCGCCGCCCGAACCACCTGGATAAGCCAATCTTGACGCTGTCCGCGCCCCATGCGTCGCTCTCCTTGAGCGCCAGAAACACGCGCTCCAAGAACTTCCCGGCATTGCCCTCGATCGGAATTCCAAGCCCCGTAGCAATGGCCTTATGAAAGCTTACGAACCATGGATGAGACGTTTCACAGGACGCACAGAAATGCGTCATAGCACTGCGTCCTGTGTTGACGAATTCTGAACCATCCCAAGGGCCGAAGTCTGAGTTGAGGACGATAGTACTGAAACGAATGAAATTCCATTCCCCGCACTCGCTGAATGCATCCTTGACATCATTCCACAAACGGTGGAACGCGTCGTAGTGACAGAAGAAGTTCATCTTCATGTCGTAGCGTAGCTGGTGGGCCCTTGGTCCAGGGTAAAGACGATGGTGTCGGGCCTCTGCTCAAGCCTTTCAATATATGGAAGATCTTGGATTCGTAGTGGCGTTTCGTCCTCGTTGGCAATGAATTGCACCAGGCCCGTCAGCCCAGCCTGTCGCATGGCATTGTCCCAAGCCAACATGTGCTTCGCACCAGCAACTCGCCTAGGTATAGGCAGCCCCCTCTCATCTTCCAATGGCTCGTGCAATGCGAAGGCCGACGCGCGCCTGTTCGCAGCGTCCAGCAGCATTGGGTCCAGGGGCTCATCGGGCGACTTGGCGGTCACGTTGAAGGACGACAGCACCTGTTCCCGAGACATCCGAAAAGACCCCCAAAGCCAATCCAATCACCCTCCTTCTTGGGGAAGCGGCATAGGGAGTAGTGGACACCCCCAGGGGGGGGGGGGATTTTGACCCCCCCTGTGCGAACCCCTTGGCGCGACGGACCGAACCTCCGCCAAACCCAAAAGACGAAGTGGAGAAGGGGGAGGGGGAGGGCGAGGCTGAGGGGGAGGAAGAGGAGGAAGCTGAGGAGGGGGAGGAGGGGGAAAAGCCTTCCAAACTTCCTCGACTACAGACGCTGTTGTAGTCAAGCAAGTTTCCGACGGAAGATCCCCATCTATTGGCACCGGTAAGAACTCTGCGCATTAAACCCCACCCCGCCCCCCTCCTGCGCCCCCCCCACCCCCAGCTTCTGAGGCCAGCAGGGCCCTCCAACCAACCGGTGCCAGAGCTGCTGGCCAGGCCGTCTCACGCGACGCCCAGGGGTCGTCACATGACGCCCAGCGGGCGTCATATGACGCACTCCCCGCCCCCCAAAGTGTGAAACGCTCGCCAGAAACGCGAATCATATGACGCCAGGGGTGCTTATATGACGACCCGCGTGCGTCAGATGACGGGCCGCGGGGCGCGGCGTTGCAAGGGTGCTCGGGCTCCGCCGCCGCCGACGCCGTCAGTTCCCCTCCACCCCCTCCTATTGAAATCACCGCTGTAGTTGGTTTCACTCGGTGGAAGGGAGGCAACTTTCGGGACCACTGGAATCGCGAACTTCGGGACCGCCCACAGAATCTGCATGATCTGCCTCTCTCCTGGGACATATCGGGACCCTTGGAATCCACCATCTATCCGAACCCTCCACAGGTGTAACAATATTATATCGGGACCTTTGGAATCCCCGATCCATCGGTGCAGTTTCTGTAGCCAATATTGCTGGGGCTGCTCATCCTCCTCTTCCACTTTTCCCCTGTTTCTCCTGCTGTTGCTGCTGCTGCTGCTCCTCCTCCTCCTCCTCCTCCTCCATCCTCTTTCTCATCCTCATCCTGTTGGTTCGCCGCGGCTCAAGGCCGCCACCTGCGGCGGGGCCCATGCCCCGATCTTCTTGTCGCCGTTGCACAGCGCAACGAGCTCCAGGTCGTTGCCGCCCATCTCCGAATAATCGGCGGCAATGTGCAAGCACTTGCACTCCGAGAGCGCACTCTTCGAGAGCACGGTGTACTTTTTTTTTTTTTTCAGGAACTCAATGCTGCCGTGCCAAGCTGCCCCTGAGCCCCTCGGCGCGTTTGCCATGGGATGAAAGATCATCCGACGCTTGCTGGCAGTGTCGTACATCTGTCTCTTTTCACATGCAGAAGCGTCAACCAAGGCGCGAACTAGTGCACGATCTTGTCTGGCTCCGACGGGATCAGGAGCACGAGGCGATTGCAATGGATTCGTGATGCCAGGGGCTGAAAGAAACTCGTTCTCTAAGGACACATGCGCTACCCACAGAACTTGTCTGACGACCGGCGCACATTTGGATGCCCACGCTGCTTTGAAGAAGGCCAAGAGGTCACACTGGTTACCAACATCTTTGAACACCAACTTCAGCATTCCAACAAACGGGTGATCGCCTGCAGAGCTATGTATCGGTCCAAGGTCCACCTTGCCATGTTGGGCATGTAAAGTTAGTGATCCATCATGAGTATTGGTGTCCGGCCAGCCGTGGGCGCCCAATCCAGACCGAAGAAAACCCCAGCCCAACGGTATATCAAAATCAATGCTGAAGGAACCGTGCACATACATATTGAAGAGACCACTCAAAATGCTGCTCGCGCTGCCAGATTCGGTTGCTCGCTGAACTCTGGGATCCCAGCACCTGGCAAGCAGAATCGCCATCCGCAAGCTCGAGCATGTGGCCCCATCGAAGAAGCGCGGTTCCCATGGGCTGAACTCATCAAAGTCACGTTGGCCGTTGGTGTCCGTAGGGCATGCTTTTCGAAGGTGCGACGACGGTGCTCCTATGTTGTCAAGGTCTGACTTCCACGTGCCCCAAAGGTTCCGAATCCAGACCTTGCCTTCCTGACCCCTTCTGGTTTGGCAACCCAATGCCGCCTGAAGGCCCCTGATCTCCCAGAAGCAGCGTGCGCCTCTCGAAGGCCGTCCTAGAATATACACGTTCGAAGTCAAGGCAACCCCCGCAGAAATCGGCATCGTGTCGTACTTGACGACGTGCTCCCGCAGATCTGTTTCCAGCGCCGTTGTTGCCCCCTCAGGGCCAGCGCAATGCAACTTGCCTCCGATCGCGCGGACCTTTACTTTGAAGATGTCCTTCACAGCCCGAAGCTTGTTCAGCGCTGGCTCGGAAATAGCTGGCCCGAGTGCTGGGTCATCGATCAGCTGCCGGCTGGCCCGCGGCAGGGGCCACGACTCCATGGCCAAGCAATTGCTGAGTCTCTGAGGGCACCCAGCTGCCCCTACCAAGCACGCGTCTGCGCGACGCAGTGCATTCTCATCGTCGCCCATATGGTAAGTGCTAGATTGCAGAATGCAGTGGGCTGCGAGGGCACAGCTGGCACGGGGCTGACGGCAAATGTGCTAGAAATGGCTGCGGGAACAATCATGGAGTTGTGCGTGGTTGAGTGGTTGACGGAACAGGTTCTCATGACGGACTCAATCTGACCACAGGCGTCATTGCCGTGGGCTTGACTAGGGTTTGCCACAGGACCGGAAAAAACCCTCCTCTTCCTCCTCCTCCTCCTCGCCTCCTTCCGCCTTTCCCCCCTCCGCCTGCTCCTGCCTACCTCCTCGTCCTCCCCCTTTTCCGTTCGCACCCCTCCTCCTCCTCTTCCTCTTCATCATCACCCCCCTCGCCCCCCCCCCCCCCCCCTGTCCTCCGAGCGACCGAGCCCAGCGCGGCAAGAGCGTTCTGAGCACGTTAGTTTGGCGTCGCCGTCCTCGTCGAGCCCCCCCCCCCCCCCGTCACCGCCCTCTTCCTCCGAGATGTCCTCTGGCATTCATCAGAGAACGAAAAGTGTACATTTGCGCCCGCATGAATGTGACCGCGCCGCCTGTCTGTGCAATCGCTGTTTGGAGAATTGCGGCAAGCGGCCAAACGACCAAACGCGCGGGCCCCCTGAACCTGAATTGATTGGGCTTCGGGGCAGTCATGGTCCCAGAGCCCGTGCTTATGATGCGCGCGCTGCTTCGCTGTCATGGCCGCGCCCTGGCCATCGTCATCTCTCCCCCCTCTGTGCTTTCTCGGAGCACGCAGCGCACGTTACATCTTGCGCACTAGCGCACCGCGCGAATCGCACGTGGTACGGCGCGCAAGGACAGCGGCAACCTTTCTCCTGAACAGCATCGCGAACCCGGCTCTTGCCACGCGTGCCAGACCGATGTTGCAACGGACGGGTCGGGTCAAGGACGCGTCGAGATCGGGCGGGGGCAATGGCACGAAGACGCAGCGGCGAGTGAGCGAGGGGAACGCGCCAGGAGGAAGGAAGACGAGAAGAACAAGGATGGGGACGAGTAGGGAGGGAAGACGAGACGACTAAGAAGGAGGGGAGACGAGAAGACCAATCATTTGTCGCGCGTCGATGCCCCGAGCGAATGGGCATTGCGTCGACTGCCCCAGCCGACGCGCGAGACGCGATGCCACCGCGACGAGGCCTCGCATTGCATTCGATTCCTAGAGATGTTGGAATTGAAATGTATGGCATGTCCTGCGCCTCCCGACGGCGAGCTGACGCCGTCCACCAACCTGAGAAGTGGACCATTGCAGCGTCTGAAGAAAAACAAAAAAACAGGTGTGGCACGCCTCGGCAGACGACTGCTCAAAGCAATACGGACTGCGACAATCAAAATCAAAAGCCTCTAGAAGGCTGGCGAGAGAGATGCCTGCCTCAAGCCGACCCCGTGCTTGAAGCGACCCATGCGGATCGTGCATTCCAATCTGCCGACCTAGAGGTCGCCAAAGTTGAGCTCGCCAGCAGTGGGCTCGACGCCCAAGGACATGCTCCTCGAAAACGGCGGCGGCGTGGCGGGTGGCGAGCCACTTGGTAAAATCTGGCTCTGGGCCTGACTGCCACCTGCAGGCTGCGGGCTGACCACGGGCCCTGGAGAGTCGCCCAGCGAGGCGCTCGAGGCTCGATCGCACAAAGCAAGGGTAACTGGGCCATCCCCGAGGGCGAGCTGAGGGGAGCTACCTGCGCCTACTGATGGCGTCGACTTCGAAGGGCTGCCATCCTCGCCCTTCACTGCATCCCAACCAGCCTTGATGAACAAAGTGGTGTCTGGACGGGACAGCCTGACCTTCGCGCGGCTCAGAATGTCCACCACTTTGATGTTCAGGCCGAGGGAGTTGGTCACTGTGGCGCCATCGTCGAACAAGTTGCAAGTAAAGACTGAGTTCAAGTCGATGCCCAGCGCCTTCTCGCACTGGACCAGGGGTAAATCACGCAACAAAGAAGAAGCAGGACAGCGAGGCGAGACAGGAGAAACGTCTGGGTGACTCTCATCAGAATTTGCGCAAAGACGGGCAAGCGTTTCAAAACACAAGGCGTGGCCCGAAGCCCAGACGGATGCACCAGGTCGGTCTCGTCCGTCTCGTCGCCCAACTCGGTCAGCCTGGGCTTGGCGGCTCGCGCGCCGACGCTGTCGATGGGCAAGGGCGCGACGAGCTCCTTCATCTGCTTCTTATCGCACACCTCGAACTCAGCCTTCATAGCAGCAAGCAGTTTCGCGAAACGCCTCAGGCGGTGACCGAGCGCCTTGTAGCGCAGGTGGGCAACGTGCTCCAGGCCGGTGTAGTTCCTGGGGTAGTACTTCGCCACCTTCCACGGCTTGCCATCAGGCTCGTCTTTGGGGATTGCTTGGGCCAGCTCCCACGAGGCCAGGATCTTCGAAGGGTAATTCTCGTAGGTCTTCTGCAGCAGGTCACCGTCCAAGGAGGGCTCTAGCTCCAGAAGGAAGTCCTTTATCCATTTTCTGGGGAGATCTGCAATGGCCAGGGCCCCGCGCGACATCTCCCCCTCAACCTTCTCCTTGGCTGCAGCATTTAAACCGCCCCCCCATCAACCAGATCGCCAACTCAGCGATCTTAGATGGTTCTTGTCCATCCAGTCGATCACTGTGACCCTGCCAGCTTCTGCGTTCGACTCCTGGATCGCCTGGCTCGCCTTGGCCATCTTCCTGTCCCGCGCGGTCGAGGTGCCACCCTTGCGCTTGTTGGGCGCCATGCCGAAGCACATATGCAAGTGAGGTGAAGCAGCTGTGACACTTCGCAAGCTTCGGGCCCAAACCGGCTATGGAAAGGGGGAGGGAAAGGGGCTCGATTGATAGAGGTGGTGCGCGGAAGCGCGTGGCGGCTCTGAAAGATATGTGAGGCAGCCCGCTTGCCACGATTCTGACGCGCCCCATGACGCGTTAAAACTTCCACAAGCACCCCAATACTTATCGGCCCAGCCAATTCACTCACCATTGAAAGCCGACGGTTAGGGGCATCAAAGCAACCTGTGTTTTTTTTTCACCGTCTACGCTCAAAACCAGTTCGAACATACACCAGTAGGGCGCGCAGAGCTCGAAGTCCGAATAGGGCCATTCTGGAGCCGAGAGGGGCGCAATGCAAGCAAGACGACGCAGCAGGGCACGAGTTGCCCCAGCGTGTGCGCTTGTGATGCTTAACCAACTTACGAAAGGACTCACACTTCGAGCTCTACACAACTGCTTAATGTACCCATAATACAATGCCACATCTTCAACTGAGCGCGCGAGAATTCGATAGCCCCCCACAAAAGTACGGACGCGGAGGTAGCACAAGCAAGATAATGCGGCGATTCCATGCCCTTCCCCCTCCTCCTCCTCGCCCCCCGCAGTCCTCATCCTCGTTCTACCTTCGTCTTCCTCATCATGTTTGTTGCTTTGCTACGTGCGTACTGGTGTCTGCTCTTGAATGCTAGCTCTGGCCACCCTGACCTCAGTTTGCTAAGCTTCATTCCCTACCTAGGCTCTGCCTGGACGGGTTCTTACTCTGTTAGCTGAAGGGGCCGGGCAATGCTAATCGCCCCGGGCTGTTCCCCCAGTCCCCGCCCCGCGGTTCCCCCAGTCCCCTGGGAGCTTTAGCCTTAGCTTAGCTTTAGCTTAGCTTTAGTTTTAGCTTTAGCTTTACCTTAGCTTTAGCTTAGTGTTAGCATAGCTTTAGCTTAGCTTTAGCTTAGCTTTAGCTTAGCTTCAGCTTAGTGTTAGCTTAGCGTTAGCTTAGCTTTAGCTTAGCTTCAGCTTAATGTTAGCGTAGCTTTAGCTTAACTTTAGCTTAGCTGCAGCTCAGCTTTAGCTTAGTTTCAGCTTAGCTTCAGCTTAGCTTTAGCTTAGTGTTAGCTTAGCTTTATCTTAGCTTTAGCTTAGCTTTAGCGTAGCTTTAGCTTAGCTTTAGCTTGAGCTTAGCTTTAGCTTAGCTTCAGCTTAGCTTTAGCTTAGCTTTAGCTTAGCTTCAGCTTAGCTTTAGCTGAGATTTAGCTGGGCTTCAGCTTAGCTTTAGCTTTAGCTTTAGCTTAGCTTCAGCTTAGCTTTAGCTTCGCCTTAGCTTCAGCCTAGCTTCAGCTTAGCTTTAGCTTAGTGTTAGCTTAGTGTTAGCTTGGTGTTAGCTTAGCCTTAGCTTAGCTTTAGCTTAGCTTTAGCTTAGCTTCAGCTTAGTGTTAGCTTAGCTTTAGCTTAACTTTAGTTCATCGATCACCTTAGTGTTAGCTTAGCTGTAGCTTAGCGTTAGCTTAGCTTTAGCTTATCTTTAGCTTTAACTTTAGCTTAGATTTAGCTTAGCTTTAGCTTAGCTTTAGTTTAGCTTTAGCTTTATCTTAGCTTCAGCTCAGATTTAGATTAGCTTCATCTTAACTTTAGCTTAGCCTTAGCTTAGCTTTAGCTGAGCTTTCGCTTAGATCCAGCTTAGCTTTAGCTTACTTTTAGCTTAGCTTCAGCTCAGCTTTAGCTTAGCTTTAGCTTAGCTTTAGCTTAGCTTTAGCTTAGCTTTAGCTTTAGCTTAGCGTTAGCTTAGCTTTAGCTTGGCTTTAGCTTAGCTTTGGTTTAGCTTTAGCTTAGCATCAGCTTAGCTTCAGCTTAGCTTTAACTTAGTGTTAGCTAAACCTTAGCTTCGCCTTAGCTTAGCCTTAGCTTAGCTTTAGCTGAGCTTCAGCTTAGTTTTAGCTTAGCTTTAGCTTAGCTTTAACTTAGCTTTAGCTTTACTGTTACTACTAATGCTGCGTTCCTAGGGGCTCCAACTCCTATGTAGGGTCGCACTGGGATAATTTGTTCAAGAACCAAGAGGGGTCATCATATGAGGTTTGGCTGTGGCTTCTCCATCGGTCTGGGGGCCGCTGACCAAGGGACGCGCCAAGCGACGTGCCAGGGGACGTGCCATGGGCACGCACCGCGGGTCCCAGGGGACGCGCTACGGAACTCGCCAAGGAACGCCCCAAGGAACGTGCCAAGATGCGATGTTGAATGTATCGATCTTGATATACCGTGCCGACGGCTGCGCTGTGCTGGCCGTGCTGAACTGCGATGTGCCATGCCGCGATTGTGCTCTCTATATATAGCGTTGTGGATCGAGTCCTCTTTGCATCCGAGTCCTGACCGAACTGATCTGGATCTTCAGCTCGAGCTGCCTGAACAGATGGTAGCTGCCCCAGAACTCATCGACCTGGGGACATGCCAGGAGGACGCGCCGCGGAACGTTCCAAGGGACGCGCCAGGCGACGTGCCAGGGGACGTGCCAGGGGCACGAACCGCGGGACGTGCCACGGGGACGGGCTACAGAACGTGCCAATGGACGTGCACCACGCAACGTGCCAGGGGGACTCGCCACGGGACGCTCCGCGGAACGTGCCAAGCAACACGCCAGGCTGCAATGCTAAGGGTGTCGATATTGATGTACCGTGCCGAGGGCTGTGCTGTGCCTGGGCGACCTGGACACGTGAAAACACGCGTTTCGCTCAAGACGTTCTCAGCACATCCTCATGCTAGACATCCGCCTGGGCAACCTAGACACGTGCAAACAAGCGTCTCGATCGAGACTTCCTCGACACATCCTCATGCTAGACATCCGCCTGGGCGACCTGGACACGTGAAAACAAGCCTCTGGTTCGAGACATCCTCAACAAATCCTCATGCTAGACATCTGTCTGGGCCACCTGGAGGCGTGAAACCAAGCGTCTCGCTCGAGACATCCTCAAGACCTGGGCACGTGAAAACAAGCATTTCACTTGAGAGATCCTCTGAATTCAGGTCCCCAGGAGAGGACGATCAATAACACAAAACAAGTGTTTCGCTTGAGACATCCTCAACAAATTCTGAAAAACAAGCGTCTCGCTCGAGACAACCTCACAATTTAATCCGCCGGCCCACCTCGACCTCGATATTTATCAGGGGAAGAATCCGCCGGCCCACCTCAGTTGAGGCACCGGGGACAGGTTTACCAACGAAAAAAGAACCCTGGGCCGGCGCCCTTTCCGGGAAAAAAACGGATAATCGAAAACGCGTTCGGAGGTCCGCGCGGATTTCTTGGACCCGCGCTGGACACCCCAGGCGGCGCCTCCGGGGCAGCCCCTGGCGCGCTCCGCGCGCCAAGGAAGGGCAGGGGGTGCGCGGAGTGCGCCAGGGGCGGCGCCCGAGGCGCTGCATGGAGTGTAGACAGTGATGCTCGTGAATCTATTTTGGTCTTCGAGCCTCGCGCCGGCGCTTCAGCTCCTCGTAGGGCGTGGTCGTCTCGTCGCACTGCGAATGCAGGCTCTTCAGAACCGCCTGCGCGACGACGACAGCGTCTTCGCTTCGGGAGTTCCTGGTCGTCTGCGGGGGCTCTCGTCGCCACGGACGCGCGCGGCTCGCAAAACTGGCCAGGATGGGCCGACTTCGAGCGGACTCCGAGGTTCGAGTGATTGGGGTTCGAGATTCTGGATGGCTCCCCACCGCCTGCACGGCGTCGAGCTCCTTCTGCACGCCCGTCCTGTCCGTCTTCGCCTCTGCGGTCTCCTTGTCGCGGTTGGCCGCCTCCTGGCTCTTATACTTCACGTCCTGCTCCTTGTTGGTCCTGTCGACGGCGTTATTCTTGGACGTCTCCTCGTACTCCTGAACTGCGGACTCCTCCGTGGAGATGATCTCCGCGAGGTTCTTGGAGAAGTCGGACTCGATCACCTCCAGGAGGCCAATAATGGAAGCGCTAGCGCCCTCCGCGGCAACGTGCGCCTTGTCCTTGGCATAGTACTCACCCAGGATCTTCAAAGCGAGCTTGATGCCCTCGAGGCCCTGCTCCATCTCGGCTCGGTTCTTCGTGTACAGTGCCTTCTCTTCCCCGCGGATCTTATCCATGGTGGCCTGGCTCGAAGCGAGGGCCGCGAGTCCCTCCTGCAATGCCGCCACTTCGCTCTTCAGCTGCGCGGACCTGGCGGTCCACTGGTCGATCTTCGAGGTGATCTTCTCGATCTCCGAGATCTTGTCGGCCTCCTTTTCCTCGTTTTCGGACAGCTCCTTGTCGCAGAAAGCCTTGTGCTCGGCGTCCGCAGCGACCTCCGCCTCCAACTTCTCGATCATGCCGGAAATCCGCCGGCGAGGGTGCAAATCGCCAAGGGAGAGCAAGTGAAGGGAAAGGACAAGTACAAGTGCTGAGCAGGATTGTGACGTATTTGGCGCACGCTCAAACAGGTTCATCACGATTGCTGGTCGTGCGCGCCACTATGCTGCGTCAGCCATGCCCCGTGAGTGACGGCCTCGCCTGATCCCCCTTTCCAACCCCTCGATGACATGGCGCTGCAGAAAACTGGTGTGCCTTTAGTTGTGGGCCGCTGCAGAAAACTGTTGTTAACTGGCCAGCCCCTCACAGACTGCATGTCCACCACAGAAGGGGTCAAGATATCATACCCCTTAGAAAGGATCAGCGTGGATGCGTGTGCCCCGCAACACTACTGCGCAGTGGTATTCAGAGTCAGCATGGGCAAACAGTGAAAACCACTGCCGCAGATGGGGCAGCAGCGAACCAATCATAGGCGGTGGAGGACATCTGAGCAATCAATGAATTCGCTGGCCCAAAGGGCCAGAGGCGTGCTAAGATCTCTGGTAGCAGGTTAACCATATCTCTAGTTCACGCGCGCGTGGCGGCCCCTGCGGACCCCTGGACGAAAAATACCCCCGCCGATGCCCGGGCGATGCCCGGCTGACTCCCCCAGGGCGCTCGATGAGCGCGCCAAGAGGGCGTCGGGGCGCCCCCTACACGGCCCAATCGGCCCCGAGTCTTCGAACGATCGGTCCGAGAGGCCCACGATGGCTTCCAGACGGCCCACGACGTGTACAAGACCGCCAAAGAGGCCAACAAGACGCCTCCCAAGAGAGCCTCAAGAGGGCTCGAGAGAGCCCCAAGGGGCCCCATGAGGGCCCCGAGAAGTCCCCAAGATGCCCCCAGGAGAACCCCAAGAGGCCCCCAAGAGACACCCCAAGAAGCCCCAAGAGCCCCGCAAGAGGCCCCAAACAAGAGGCCTCAAAACTGCCTTCCAGAGGCCCCCGATAGGCCAACCACGACAGCCCAACCAACATCCATGAGGCCTCTGACCCAACACCCAGGCACGGCGAAGTGTTCCCACCGCCTCCGACAAATGGCAGCTGCCCAACGGCACCGCATTGCCAACAACACCCCGACAAACGACAGCGGCGAGGCAATATGGGTCGGCGGAATGAGCGAAGCGATTCAATGAAAGGCGGGCAAACAACGACCGCTCAATGGGCACGCTTCGGGGAAGCCGTGAGCACCAGTGAACACAAAATGGCAATGTGTCAGCAAATAGCGCGCAATAGGTGAGCAGCGCTGAACAGCGTAACTGCCTGCGCGGTGATCGCCCATGGCCGTTCGCTGATTGTTCATAGCTGATCCCTGTTGATCGTTGTTTGCGCACTGCTGCCCAATGCATCCTCGATGTCTGCTCGTTGCTGCTCCTTGCTGTTCACAACAGAACATCCCTGATCATTGCTGCTTGACGCTGTCATTTGACAGCCATTGCTGATCACTGGTTGCTTACCAATCTGGTGTCCTCTGCTCCTCTGCACACTGGTGCTCCCTGCTGATTATAGCTTGTCCACCGCCGCGGAGTGCTGTTTTTTCACGGCCGCGCAATGCTGATAAGTGCGCATCGCTGGCGCGCACTGGTGCTCTGCTCGGTTGTGTTCTTCGCTGGTTCTTGATTCCCCACCACTGCTTCATATTGCGCAGTGCTGGTCAATGCTGCTCACTGCTTGCTCTCGCCGCTGGTCAGCGCTTCTCCGAACTAGTCACTTGTGTTTGCTGCTGCTGCCCGGTGAAATCTGCTGCGCGCTACTTGCTCACCTCTGATCAATGTTGCGCAAACCTTACCAGCGTTGATTACGGGTGATCGCCTCTTTTCTTTTTGCCGAAACGCGCCCTCGTTCAGGTTGCGGTAGCACGCCGCCAGTCTACATCACTTTTCTCCTATTGTTCCTGCCCTCCTGGACAAATTCTGCTATCAGCCCAACCGCCGTGTCCAGACCTAGAGACTGCATCTGAAACGCGGAGATAACGTCAGGTACGAAGACAGAGAAGTAGCCCACCACGCGTGTCTCGTACGCACGATGAACGATGACCTGGACACCGTAAGCCCCAGCCTCACCATTGTGCCCGCCGTCAGAGAATACCTGCAATGGCTCGCCGTTGGCAATCGCTAGCCGGATGGTGTCTGCACCATTGCTGCGCGGTGTCGGCACACCGTTTCTTCTCTGATAGCTCGCAGCTGTCCACAGCCTGCTCATTGCGGATCGCCTCTGGGTAAGTTGTGGTAACTGCCTGTCCAATGCTTGCGCGCTGTTGTTTGCTGTTTGCTCCGCTTGGCTCTTTGGTGTTCGCTGGTGCTTTCGGCTGACCTCAACCCACTGGTGCGCTCTGCTGCGCACTAGTGCACTAGTGCTAACTGCTGCGCAGCGCTTGATCAATACTAGTTCATTGCTTGCTCACTGGGTGCTCACTGCTTCCCACAGCTGCTTTGCAGAACAATGGTTTTCTCTGATGTCCACTGCTGCTCAGCGCTGCTGCGTACTGTTGTACACGGATGGACATCGGTGTTCACTGCGCGCTCCAAGCTGTTCAAATATGTTCATTGTTGTCCTTAGATGCCCGTTCTTCGCTGCCTAACCAGTGAGTGCTGCTCAAGGCCAACCAGTGCTGGCCAAGGAAACTGCCCACTGTTACGCATCGCTGATCAGAGCATGTCAGTGCTGCTCACTGCTGCGAACTGCCAATTCACTGCTTGCGCGTCGCGTACCAAGTGCCGGACAATTGGTTATTCACGGTTGCTCTCCGTTAGCGTGATCCCACATACGAAGAGGATGAGGGTGAGGAGCAGCATGGGGCTGATAATGATGACAATGTTGACGACCATCATTATCATGTTGATGATCATGGCAATGATGAGCATGAGGATGATGACGACAAGTATGTTTCGAATTATGAGTATGGTTATGCTGATGCTGATGGTGACGCTGATGATGGAAGGGGGGAGGAAAAGGAAAATCATCAGCAGGAGGGTGACGAAGAGCGCATCACGATGGCTACGGGCTAGGGGGACAGCCAGACTTTGAAGAGGTACACCATATGCAGGGAAAAGGTAATCAACACGAGGGTTAGCAACACGGAAACAGGGGCGTGGAGGATGAGAAATTGGAGGGTCACGGGAATCTGGAGCATTTTTTTTGTCGGGGGGGGGGGAAGCAGGAGGGAAGCGGAGGGTAACGAATCGGACAGAATTCACCACCACTCGCAGCGCCAGCAACTCTCGACCACATGCATTGTGTGCGAAACCCTTGCGGCGTCCAACCGCTTATATAAACTACAACGACAGCCGATCGCAACGCCGAGCGTAGCAGAGGCAAAATCACGATCGCTCTGGACGCATGCTGGGCATGGGGGGGAGGAACGAGGAGGAGGAGGACAAGGAGGAGGAACACACAGGCTAGGCAGTATTAGGCTGCGTCCCCGACTTTCCCCGGTCGGAACAAAAGAAGCAGCCGAAATGCAAGAAGGGAGGAGGGGGGATGGGGAAGTGGAGCCGAAAGGCAACGTGCGCTGAAACTGCAATGCGTCGGCCCTCGGCCGAGAACGAGCATGCTCAAGGGCGATCATTGCTATTGCTCCTCGCCCACCTTCTCCTCCTGATCCTTATCCGCTTCATCCCTGTCCTGCTCCTCCTCCTCCTCCTCCTGTTCCTCCTCAATTTTCTCGAGAATTCCTTGGTCACGTGACTGGAAGAGACGTCGACGGACGACGATGACGAAGACGACGGCGATGCTGGCGACGACCAGAGACACGACAAGGACAACGAGAAGTACCACGCAAGGAGGAGAAGTAGGAGGAGGAAACGGGACAGGCTGCAGGGAATGAAGCCCCCCGACCGCCACCGCAAAGCCCCCGCCCTCCCCTGCTGGGGATCGGCGGCGGAGCGCAAGCCTCTAGAATCAGGCCCTTAATCTTCGCGAAGGGGTCGTCGCCGCTGGCGCCGCTGACGCGGACGACGGACGCCATGCGCATGGCCAGCTGCGCCAGGCCAGTGGAGTTCTGCTTCTGCGCGAGGCCCTGCACGAAGCGCACGGCCTCGTAGCGCGCGAGGTCCGCGCCGCCAGTCAGCTCCGAGGCGGAGGCGGTCTGCAGCAGCGAGTAGCTCTGGGCGTCCGCCCCGGTGGTCGTCTCCACGAGGACCTTTGAGCATCGTTCAACCGATCCCTTTCCTCACTGGCGTGGCCTTCGCCGCACTAACTTACCAAGGTGGGTACACATGCCTGTCTCTTCGGGCTTCGTGGGGCCAGGCCAATCCTCACCTAGAGTGGGGTAGGCCAATCCCCAACTAGGAGGGTGGGCTGGTTGGGCTGATATACCATGGCCCAGCGGGGAGGGGGCTCGGTTGAACGATACTGGACCTTCTTGGCCTCCGCCAGCGCCTTCAGCTCCTCTGGAAAAAGAACAGCACACATGGGCCTAACGTAGCGTTAGACCTCCGAAACGTTAGGCTAACGTTTCGGAGGTCCGCGCGGGTTGCTGGGATCGGTGCTGGACCCCCCATTCCCTAGCGCCGACAGGGGGTCCAATGCGCATCCAAGAAATTCGCGCGAAGCTCCGACAATGTATGTTCATGCGTGCTTGGTTTGTTCGATCCTCGCCGCGGCTCTTCTGCTCCGCCTCAAAGGTCTCCGCCTTGTCCATGCAATTTGCGTGCAGGGTCGCCTTGGTGTCCTCATCGCCGGCAAGGTCTGCCGAGGTGGCCGAGAGGTCGCCCTCGGCCTCCGCCTTCGCGCTGCCGCTTGCCGCCATGCCCTTCTTCGCCTCGGCGAGGTCCGCGTTGCCGTTCTGAATCTCGTCCCTCAGGTTCTGGGACAGCACCTGGAAGTTCTGGAGGGACGACGTCTCCGCCTGGTGCCGATCGGCCACGACTGGGGGAGCCTTGTTCCCTACACCCGTCGGGTAATCCATGAACACATCGTCGATGAGTCCCCCAGGGGGTACATTCACCGTGCTGCCATAATGAAAGCTACGTGTGAACTGAACAGCCTTTTCTGGCCAAGGCGAGCCTCGGCCACGAATAGGTCCGGACCTAGATCGAAGGAACGGCCTGAAACCCTCCTGGGCCCAGAGTGGTCTGTAGTTCAGCGTCTTGGATGTAGGGACAACAGCGCACCCCGTTATGGCCCCACTGCCTTGCGCAAGCCGTCCAGCTGCGCCTCCGCCTTCTGGAGCAGATCTTCGAGGACCGCGATGATGCCACCGTCGTTCTCACGGCCCATGCCGTCGGCATGGCCCTGGTACACGGCCGCGTCTGGTGCGCCCGAGTCGCCGTCCTCCTCGCCGGACGCCTGCGCGGACTGCACCAGCGAGGACAGCTTGTTGGCGTCGGTGGAGCTGATCAGAGAGGCCTCAGGCGACGGGAACCAGATATACGTAGCCACTGCCCCCCGCCAGGCCCACCCTGGGCCCAGGGGCGGTGTATACGCCATCCTGGCTTGGCCAGGGAGGCAGATGCATCGCTCCTGGGCCCAGGATGGGCCAGGCCTGCGGCCGTGGATATGTCAGATCTCGTCGCCCGAAGGCCTGCACCATGGCGGTCAGCGCCTGCGCGACGGACTTGGCACTTTGAACCTTGCGCGTTCGGCCATGGACCACTTGTTGCCCATCTGGCTTTCGGTGGTGCTCGGCGGTCTTCAATGGTACTCGCTGGTCTTTGGCGGTTTTCCGTGTGAAAGCCACGTGGTTGAATTTGGCAAGGGGGGTCCATGACTGAGCGCGGAATGAGCCTGAAGCATGGAGGCCGAGCCGATCTTGGCCATTTCCCTCTCCAAGATGGCGAGTGCCCTCTTGAGGGTGTCGATGACCTCCATCAGCTCCTTTTCATCGACAGAGAAGTCGGCTTGCTCCTTCGAGCGAATCTCGGTGGCAGCCTTCAGGTCCGCCTCGCGTCAGCGCTTGCGCAGTGCACGCTGCAAATTCATGCCAGCGATTATGTGAGAACTGATTTCTATATGATGTTAACACTACTCTTCCTTCCTCTGCCCTGCCAACTTTCTTTCCTCTGCACTCCACCTCCTCCTCCTCCTGTTTCCTCTACGTGTGTCCTCTATGCCTTCCTGTTTCCTCCAATCCGCTTCGTCCAGGGCCAGCTCCGCGGCGAGTTCCTCGATCTTGGCCTCGTACCCCGCGATGCTGGCAGCCTCCTTCTCAATAGTCGCCTTGAGGTCGGCGATCTCGCCCTGGGACGTCTTGATCTGGAAGCCAAGCTCGCGGGCCTCGTCCTCGCACCACTCAGAGAATTTCGCGAAGACAGCGTGCGACTCCTCTAGAAGGGCCAAACTACTGCACAAACAAAAACATCAAAATGTCCGCGCGGGCTTCTTGGATCATCGCTGCACGCTCATCCCGCACCACTTCCCCGGCACGCGGAGCGCGCCAGGGGCAGCGCCAGAAGGGCTGCCAGGGGTGCGGAGGAGGGCTCAGAATCGACCCAAGAAATCTACGCGGCCATCCGAAAACTTACAAACGGGTGTCGGCTCAGGGATAACCCCATGCCGGTCAACAATATTCGGTAGACGACGAGACAGGGATACGAACACGGAGGGAAAAACGAACAGCGAGGCGACAGGCGACAGGGCCGACAACTAAACTTCTGCAAATTCGTTGTTCCTCGATCGATCCTCTCCCTCCGAGATGACCTTCGCCTGGAGGCCAGACAACATCTCGATGACCTTCGCCACCGGGCTGCCGGCCGCGGACGGCGCGGCAGTGGCCGCCAGGGTCAATAGCAAGAGAGAGGTCATCTTCATTATGTGGGCCCAGGTCGGCGTCCCGCGGGGTCGCGGAGTCGGGCAGGCAACCCAAATTTGGAACTTCAGCCGACATGGCGACGGAATGGTGGCAAGGGCGCGGGACAATCACTTGGCTGCCACGAGACATGGGTTTCCAGTCTACTTCTATTTCACCACAAGGGCAGGAAGAGGGATGATAATATAGGATACTAGAACATGAAGGGGGAGACAGAGAGGAGGAAGGAGGACCGGTCAGGACATCGGAAAGGGGGGTATTAACCCATCCGCCACCGCATGTTCTTGCTTGGATTAGAGCCCACTTTTTCCACAATTCAGGGGCAATTCTGACGAAAGCCTCGAAACGTCTAGGACAGAGGTGAGAGTCAAATGAAAAACGACCCTCACTCCTCCCAGGGTGGAGACGGGGAGGGTGGGAGCCGAAGACAAGCTATGGAGAAAGAGGGAGAGGAGAGCAGATTAAGAGACATATTGGCCGATGTTGAAACCCACGGATCCTGGGCAGATGGTGCAGACACGCGGAGGGATCACTGCGCTCAAGTAATTCAACTCAAGCCGTTCGAAATCATCCTGGACCCACGAACCCGGAAAGGGATATAGACATGTGAAGCATGGAAACGTTTCGAGACACCTAGATTGGGCGATGGACAGTAACAATGATGAATCTATCGATGGTGATGGCACCATGCCAGAAGCTGCGCTGCGCTGTGCCGTGCTGCGAAATGCTGGACGAAACGAAACGCGAAACAGCCCACGAAACGCCCTGCGAAGCACCCCGCGACACACACCAAGAAACACTGAACGAAGCACGCTAGGAAACAATTGACGAAACACCCAACGAACAGCCACGAAACACCCCACGAATCACCAAACGAAACACCCCACGAAACACCCTACGAAACACTCCACGAAACATCCCACGAACCACCCCACGAAATAGACGTGCCAACAATGCGCGCTGTCATGCGCCACGTTGTGCCGTGCTGGCGAGCTCAAGTTCCGACTGAATTATGAAACGGGACGAACCGAGAGGGGGCGAATCCAAAGAAAGAACGAACGCACCGAGCAAGGACGGAACGAAACGCGGCACACCGAGACACGACGAACTGAGACAGGACGAACCGAAGCAGTACCAACCGAGACGAGGTCCAACATCACGCTGCGCCCCCGCTCCAGCTGTCACGACCCCTCATAAATTACGCTGCGTCCGCATTCCTAGGGCCACGAACCTTAACAATTCACACTGCGCCAGCGCTCCAAGGACCCCGATCCCTCGTATATTACACTGGGGTCGCGCTCCCAGGGCCCCGACCCCTCGTAAATTACGGTGCGCCCGCACTCCAAGGGCCACGATCCTAAGTAATTTACGCTGCGTCCGAATTCTTAGGGCCACGGACATTGATAATTCACACTGCGCCCGCGCTCCAAGGGCCCCGATCCCTCGTAGATTACACTGGGGTCGCGCTCCCGGGGCCCCGACCCCTCCTAAATTACGCTGCGCCCGCACTCCAAGGGCCCCGACCCCTTGTAAATTACGCTACGTCCGCGCTCCCAGGGCCACGATCCCTTGTAAATTACGCGGCATCCGAGCCCCAAGGGCCCCGACCCCTTGTATTTTACGCTGCGCCCGCGCTCCGAGGGCTACGAGCCGTTGTAAATTGCATGGCGTCCGAGCTCCCCAGGCCCCGAGCCCTTGTAAATTACGCTGTGCCCGCGCTTCGAGGGCCACGATCCTTCGCACATTACGCGTGGTCCGCGCTCCAAACGCCACGATCCCTTGTAGATTACGCCGCGTCCGCGCTCCCAGGGCCTCCTGGGGCAAGCTGAGGCGCCCAGGTCCCTCATGTTTTGAAAACGAGCGTTTCGCTAAAGACATCCTCGATTGTTTGACGCGGGGGGCGCACCACCGAGGTGAGTGCCAAAAGAAAACGAACGATCATCTCGGGGAGGGAGGCAGGGGACCAACCTCGAGCGGGCACGCAACAACTCAACATTTTCACGCATTCCGCGCACCGTTGGACTTTGCCGCGTTTTCTATACATGAAAACGGGGGTCCGCGGACCCCGTTATTTATCGAGGATCCGGAATGGGGGTGTCGACTTTCCTCGCGCGGGCACGCGCGAAACGCATGAATTTCACGCCGAAATCGACTTCACGTCGTTTTTATTCAAGGAAAACGGGAGTCCGCGGACCCCGTATTTTTAGAGGATGCGAGGTGGGGGGTCGACTTTACTAGAGCGGGCACGCGCGAAACGCATGTTTTCACGACGAATTGGACTTTACATTGCTTTTTTGATATCGAGCGGAAATACCGCCGACCCTACAGCCGTGGAAATCGGAGGCAAACAACACTAAAAGAGAACCCTGGGCCTAAACCCTTTCCGGGAAAAGCTCACCATTTTCACGCTTTCGGCGCCGTGTTGGACTTTACTTCGTTTTAATATAGGAAAACGGGGATCCGCGGACCTTGCTGTTTATCGAGGATCCGAAATGGGGGTCGACTTGTCTCGAGCGGACACGCACGAAACGCACTTCCCGCGCCGCAATCGACTTCACTTCGATTTCTATGAAAATGGAAATCGGGGGTCCGCGGACCTCGTTATTTATCGAGGATCTGGAATGGGGGGGTCGACTTTCCTCGCGCGGGCACGCGCCAAACGCATGCTTTTCACGCCGAGTTGGACATCACCTCGATTTTTATGGAACCGAGCGGAAATGCCGCCGGCCCTACAGCCGTCGAAACCGGGGGTAAACAAAACTAAAAGAGAACCCCGGGCCGAGGCCCTTTTCCGGGAACATGTAGAACCAACTTTTTCCACAATGTAGAGACAATTCTGTCGACATCCTCGAAACGTCTAGGCCAGAGGTTAGCGCCAACACATCAACGACTCTCACTTCTCCTCAATTTCAACTTCGGGAGTTCCCTAAGTGCGGGTAGGGTGGGGGGATTGTAATAACCACAGCCTGCAACGGTGGAGCCCGTGAGGGCCCTGACAATGCAGTCAGCGAGTTCAGGCGGGTACGCGGCAGCGGGGCGACTGCTCAAATTGAAGATGCGGGCGGCCCGTTCGATAGCAGAAACCGAGCCCCACTGTATTTCTGCAGTGGTTGCGGAGGTCGTCTTCTCCCACGTGACAGAACATAAGGCGAGTGGGCTTCTTGCGCGCGGCCTGGAACTGACATTGGCCCAACTCCAGAAGGGCCGCATTAGCCTGGCGAGCAAGCAATTGCATCTCACGAGTGCGCCACAGCCGAGAGGTGAGCGGGCGCTATAGATTAGCCGGAGTCTGAGCTTGGAGAAGAAAGGCGAAGTGAGCTGGGGCGTCGCGGGCCAAACGATTCCCGAGCTCTACCATCCCTGCGCCTTCTGTTGATAGCCTGTAACGTGGGGGGGGGGCCCAGGGGCGCGTCGCCAGATCTGATCTCGCCGGCCCTGCCCCGCGCAATCGAGAAAGCTTGACGCCGGGGCGCCGGCGAGGCAGCGAAAATCCCCTTGCGCCGGCCTTCCCGCCCGATGGCCCGAGCGACGCGGCTGTCGAGCAGATCTCGGCGAATTGGGTCGTGGAACGCGTCCCGGCCCCAGGCCCTGAGACTCGGGGCCTCGGCAGACTCTGATACGCACCTACTTCTTGCAGACAAGTCAACAGGATATCCTCCGCGCAAGCACGGCAAACGCCGAGCGGGCAGGCTCCTGGGTCGGCCCCTGCGGCAGGACTGCCAGGTGGGCAAGACTCAGAAGGATACTCTGCAGGGGCCCGCGCGCCTCGCACCGCAGTCTGCGTTGTGCCGGGTGGTTCTTGTACTGGGCTTTCAGGCGGCTGCAATGCTCGCGGCGGCGCATGCTCTGGGGCCGAGCCCAACGGCCCCGTCTCCACACCTCCTCTGATGCGCGGCCCCGCTTGCAGACGCCCGCGCATTTGAAAGCCGGCGCCCCGCGAGAGGGCGGCAACAGGTCGCGCCGCCGCGCCGCCGGCGGGGAAGAGGGCCGAGAGCAGGCTGACCAGCCGTCCACGACGAGCGTTGTCCTGGCCGACGGCTTCTCCTCCACCAGGCGCCACGTCGCGGCAGCCCAGGCCTCTGGGGGCAGCTCCACCACGTACCTCGGGAACCAAACCACCTGGGCCGCCCGTCTGCTCCTCGAGGCTGCTCTGCTCGCTGCTGGAGGGCGCCGCGGTGAAGTAGCTGGATGCCCGGCGCCCCAGGCCCTTGCAAAAGGGCGTCGCCACCCTGGCGTCGGCCGGCCCCGAGGGCAAGAAAGACCTGTCGGGGTACTTGGCGCAGCGAACCCGCGCCGAGCGTTCCAGCCTCGTGGGCCTCCGCGCCGGCCGCCCTGGCGGCGCCCCGACATGCGCATTGCTTCGCTGGGCGCTCACTATCGCCCTCTGCGAGCTGGTCGACTTGGCAACGAAAAATATACCCACTGACTCGGTGGGCCGAGCCGTCGCTCCAAGAAGCCCTCTCTCCGCCAGCTCGCGCGCGAGCGAGCGGCGGGACTTCGGGCTCCTCTTCGGCGAGGGGTCCGAGGCCCGGCCGTCTCAGCGGGAGACGAAGTCCCTCGGCCCGCGTCCGTCTCGCGCGCGAACTGCCCCCGGAGCAGCTCCCGCAGGGCCGCCCCCGCCTTCGGCGTCGCTTCTGGAGCTGCGGCTTGGCGCCGATGAGCTTCGCAGAGCAGATGCCGCTAGGGGCCGCGTGCTTGCCGAGCGTCGATGCGCCTGGGCTCGGCGATCGGCCCGCGCCCTTGGTGCCCGCCATCCAGTTCAGGCACGAGAGAACGCGATTCACCAGTTTGACAGCGCGCGGCCGACGATCCGCCCTGCAGCGAGACCCCGCCCCCCGACCGCCCCCGCCAACCTAGGCCAGCAAGGGCATCGGCGTCGGAAGACGCCCCTCCCAAAATCGGGCGGCGGCAGCGGAGTCACCCAGGTCGAACTGTCGTTCCAACCAGGGGGGGCCATTCCCCCGGCGGCGCCGTCTCGGTCATGGCCGGGCCGGCGGCTGGAGACTGGCGCCCCTGCAGCCTCTGCCGCCCTCGCGCCCCCTGCCTCCAGCGCCGCTGGCCCATGCTGCGCCCGCGCCTTCGCCCGCGTCGGCCCCCGCGGCAGCGGCGGCGGCCAGCGCGTCGACCGCCCCCGCGTCCTTCATCGACTTCGCGGCGCCCTAGGCTGCCTCGACAAGCCGCGTGGCGCGGCTGCGCAGCGAGGGCGCCAGCTGCTCGTTCGACCAGCCACGGAGCGCCAGGTGCCCAGCATTCGCGAGCTTCTGGTGACTCAGATTGTAGCTCACCGACTTCTGCCCCGCCATGCGGAACTCCGTGCAGCGATCGCCGCGGTCGCGACACTCAGCCCCGAGCGCGCGCGCGCGCCCTCGGCCGCCAAGACCTCGAGGGAGACCTGGGCGGGGGCAGAAGCTGCCGCCGCCGCCGCGCCCCGAGGGCCGAGCTGCGGGGCCAGGGCGGCCTTCGCCCCCGCAGGGGCGGCCGCAGGCCACCGGGGCCAAGGGGGGCCCAGGAACCGCCGGCCGCAGGCGTCGCCGCAGACCGCGGCCGCGGTGCGCCTTCCACTCTGTCGCCTCGCTCTCGGCCGTTAGCTCGACGCGGAGGGCCCGGTCAAAAGGGGCCCAGACCGCGTCGCGTCCTGCGCCGAGAAACTGCTGAGACAACTGATGGCACTTGAGCGACAATAGTGGTCCCAACTCTACTTGAACGGCACTGATCTCTACTCCATCTCACAACATGGATTGCACTCACAAGCGCGGGTGATAGTGAGCTAAGAGCAACGACAAGTTTACATGGAAGGCATGTTCGATATCAGACATGTTGCACATCAAATGCACATATGTGTACAGGTCTTGTTGGTGGGAGTTGTGCTGCTTGGACCTCATGGAACTGATGGAGCTTACGGAACTTATATAGTTAGATAGCTAAGTAAATGTTTCTAGCGTGTTGTTTGGTTTTCGCGTTTTTCTTGTTTTTATGTTCTAATGTCTTTCTACTGTTTTAGCGGAAGACCGCTCGGTGGAAGGAACAAGGGAACTGGAGGAAACTGGAAGAGGTGGAGGTGGAGGTGTAAATCTTTAGCTTTAGCGGAAGACCGCTGCGCCGCGGACGGCCGAAGTGGCTGGCGGTCTCCTTGTTGTCGAGCCGCAGCAGGCGCGCTGACGGGCTGGCGGAGGGCGCAGTCGTCGTCGTTGTAGTCGTCGTCATCGTCGGTCGGAAGACGAGCCTGGCAGCCATGGGGCCCGCGAACCCATAGCCCCCCGCACCAGGCTCTCTGCCACCGCGGGCCAAGGCCCACGACCTTGGCCGCTGCGCGTCGTCGTCGTCGTCTTCGTCGTCGTCTTCGCCATCGCCATCGCGCTGAAGCCGTGCCCTCAGCTACTTGCGCACGAACCCGCACTCGACGGTCTCGTAGGACTTGTCCGTCTCGCGGGAGCTCCCGTTAACGTTCTAGTCGTCGTAATCGACCCACTTGGACTCGTCGTAGCTCTCCCACTTCGACTGGCCGTCGTCCTCCTTGCCGCTCGAGCTCGCGCCCCGCGACTTCTCGACAAACGCTCGCTGCTGCTCGTAGGCTTTCTTGAACTGCTCGTTCTTGATAGCCTCGTCGTCGCGAACGATCGTGAGCTTGTCGGCGCGCTGCAGCTGGTCGCCGTCCACGTGCCTGCCGCGCTCGACCGCGATATGCTGCTTCTCGTGGTCGCAGCTGATCGTCGAGTCGGGCATCGGCCACAGAGCTGCGACGCGCAAGGCCCAGGATTCGTCGATGGCCCAGTTGTCAGGCAGCACCCTTGCCACCCGCGGGCCATCGTCGAGGCGGAAGCTCCCCTCGAACTTGTCCCCGCGGGCGCCGTGGAGCACGAGCTTCGCCGTGTCGTTTGGGCCGAGCGCGGCGCGCAAGGTCGACGCCCCGGCGAGGGGGGTCTTCCCCGCGCTCAACACGTCGGAGAACCAGCCGAAGTCGCCGCAGAAGCTGAGCGGGAAGTAGAGAGGCACCCACGTCCTCCAATCCTCCATCCAGACCTAGCGATGCGCCCTCGGCACACTGTCGATCACGACGATGACTTCCTTCCCAGCCATCTCGGCGTCGGGCGGGGCGCGTCGGGCAGGGCGCGCCCGGTAGGGCCGCGTGGGGCGTCGGGCAGGGCGCGCCGGGCAGGGCGCTCAGAGCGCTCCTTCGAATGCTCGAGGAGCAACGGCTAGAACCGAGGGCCGCCCGGAAGGGGTTGGGCGCGCGCGGGCTGCGAACAGGAATGGTACTCTCGCTCGGAAACCTCCTCACAATTTACAACGTCGGGAATGGTGCTCCCGCTTGGGGACCTCCTCGCAACTGACCCCCCATCGCTTGGAGACCCCCATCACAATTGACCTCCTCCGTGGGGGGGGGGAGGGGGGGATAGAGATGGGGGGCGGCGGATGGTGGCTGGTTGTTTTGGTGGCAAGGAAGCAGCTGCCCTAGTTCAGCGCAGCGCACGCGTCTCTGCCACCCAAGTACCACGCATTTGCCTCGCATGCCTGGCGGGCGCCTCGACAACCTATATCTGGCACTCGAAGCGGTCCTGCCACCTATCACGTCCATCAGTCTCCAAATCAACGCGTATTGGTTTGCCTCCAAGGCACGCCCTGCAACCGCGCCGACTCATGGGCCAGGAAACACAACGTCGTTGGTGTAGGTGCAGCCCGCCTTCGGCCAGCTGGTTACATTGCTTGGTCAACAACGGGCAAGCTACCTACCGCTCCCATACTTCCGCGTTGGCGGCCACCTCCGCCACCTGCTTCACGCGTAGGTTCAAGCGTTCGACGACGATCATGTCTCTGACGCCTTCGTCTTTGACGAACTGCTCAGGCACATGAAAGCACATGTGGTGTTTTGGGGGCACCAGCCTGGCGCCATAAGCCCTTTGATGAGCGTTGCAGTAGGCTGTCAAGGATCTCTGCAACTCCGTTGAGACCTCGAGGAGGCCGTGCTTATCGCATCGTTTCGCATCCAAGCACAGGTCGAGAACCTTACACGATGCCTCGAAGGAGATGCGGTTTAACGCGACGCGATCGTCATTCATAAAAATAGTTCCGATGTGGCGCCGCATCAAACAGTGCAAGCTCACATGCTCGCTCGCCCTGGCTATCACCAGTCCCTTCTCCTCGATGTGGTCCGAAAAGGCGTTGTCCAACTCTGCCGTTTTCGCGCTTCTACGCCTAGAGAAGCACCAGTCGCACTTTTAAGCTCCCTCCAATCCCCAAGCTCCATCCCAATGGACTTGCAGGCGGCAGTGAACGCCGAGCGTTCCCTCGAGAAAGCACCGCGGGCCAGCGCGTTGCGAACCCAGTCCGCACGGATCACAGCGGGGAAATCGATCACGTGGGCGAGGGGCTCGTTGAGCAGCAAGCTTCACGGGCTTGGGTTGATGCCAACCCCCTGTGTCAATCTCATGTCTACGCCACTTTGCCTGAGTCCGCACCAACGCATGCATGGCGCCGACCAGCGCGTCCTGATCGGCAAGCTTGAACTTGGAGGAGTCGGTGCGACGCGTGTTCGCGCGGCCCCTGGGCAACGGGAGATATTTCTTTCATGCGTTCGAGAATAACAAGCACGGCCGATGCAACGCAGCTCCGCCACAGTCCAACGCCCACCTGGGACCGTCAAGGTCGGTCAAAATCACCGCGACGTCGGCGAAGAGCATGAACGTTTGCCCACGTCGCTCCAGCCGGCAGCCAGCTTGCAACAAAGAAAGATCATCGAGCAGAAGCAGCGGCAATATGATCGCAAAACACCTGGGCCACCCCCCGCCCACGTCGCGCAGCAAGTGGTTCCGACACAGCGCAACGGTCAGCCACGTCATCTCGCGGCACAGCGCCGAGGTGCCGAGCTCGAGGAGGTTGATTGACACTGCCATTGTTTTCCGTCTGTTGTTCGGCTTCTTCTTGTCGCCAGTTGTGAACTCGCCCAGGCCTATTACCATCCTCCATGGGTTGTCGGGGCCGCAAGGTGAGCGCTCTGCGGCGCTCGCACGCAAGTCCTGCAGCTCGGCGGAGCCGCGACCCTGTGCTCTAGCTTCCCGAGCATCTTCGCCAGGCCGCCTACTGTGGCAGAGCCAGCGCGCAACAATGACTGGGCGCGCCGTCGCTTCTCAAACCGGGGCCCCTCTACAAAGGCTAATGGACGATGGCGGGGATGACGGCTCGAATAAATCAGCTCGTCGTCGTCGTCGTCATCGTCGCTGTCGTCGTCGACCCTTTCCTCCAATCACCCCCGTCCCCCAATTTGCTCGTGGGTGCTATGCAGCGGGTGACCGCTCGGAGCTATCCAGCGGGTGACCCTCGGTCACCTCGGGTGACCGCTCGGGCCGCCCGGGTGAGCTATCGGAGCTATCCAGCGGGTGACCGCGCGGAGCTATCGCGCCCCGCGACGCGCGACGCGCGGCTATCTTCGCGCCCTCGCGTCGCTCCCCGGAGAAGGGCGCCTCTCTAGCCCGGGCCGCGACGCGTGAAGTGCGATTATCTGCGCGCCCCTGGGGTGACCTAGGTGGCCGCTCCAGGGGGGGCCCGACGTGCATGTTGTTTTCTTCCCCGCTGGGTGTCCTCATGCCCCCGAACGCGCGCTGTCCAGCTGCGCGCCCCACGCTGTCGGTCGACGAGCGCTCGCGACACCACTTGCGAGCGCCGCCAATCTCGCGTGGGCCCCCAAGATGCGCGAGGCATCATGCAGTGCGCAGACCACTCAACCAAACCTGCGAGCGTGGCTCACCATCTGCTTCGCGTGCTCGACCTTCCTCCTGAGGTCGGCCAAGAGGAACTTGCACGCCCTCGCGTCCTTCATCTGGCGGGTCGCGTGGCCAAGCTCTCCGTCAAGCACCTTCTTGCAGTCGCTCGCGATCTCGGTCAACCGCGTCTTCGCTGCCTTCGTGGACCTCTTGGCGATATCTGGCAGCTCATCGAACATCTCATCGTCGCACAAGGCGGTCAGGCTGCGCTTCGCGCCGTCGACCTTGTCACCCACCGCCTCCGCGAACCTGGCGCTCGGTACGTGAAACTTCTGTTTCGCGGCCTCCTCCGCCTTCCCCTGCTTCTCCTTCTCCTTCTCCTTCTCCTTGTTGCGCCTCTCCTGATCGGCCTTCCATTGTCCTTCTTGGCGCGCTTCTTCTTTTTATTCGTATTGTCAGACTTGCTCGAGGGCGAATTGCTGCGAGTCAGAGCCACCCTGGCTGTCCTCATCGCCGTCCTCAGTCGCCTTCCTCTTGCGAAACGGGCCCGCGCCCGAGTTCTCCTCCTCCCTGGCCTTGCCCTTGGCGCCCCTAGTGCCCGCGGAGTAGATGGGCGCCCTGTTTGTAGTCCCCGACACGCGGTGCTCGCGAACGCCCCAAGGGCCCACGAAACGCGCGAGGGGTGTGCCGCAATGCGCGCGGGACGCAGGTGGACGCAGCCACTGGCGCCATCGGTGGAGTTCTCTAGAAGGCGACGAAACGTGTCAGGAGTGCGCCGCAATGGGGGCGGGGCGCATGCGGACGCAGCCATTGGGGCAGTCGGCGGAGTTCCCGCTGGGCCCCCGAAGCGCGCGATGGGGTGCCCCGAAATAAATGGCGGGCGCGCGCGTGGCCACCCCCGTTGGAACCGTTGGTGGAGCTCCCTTGGGAAGTACCGCGAAACGCGTGAGGAATGTCCCGACGCGAGCGGCCGGGGCGCACGCGGGCGGCGCCACTGAGACTCTCAGTGGAAATGCCTACGGGGCCACGAAGCATGTGAGGGCGTGCCAAACTAAGCGCCTGGGACGCAAGCGGGCGGCGCCAGTGGGGCCTTCGGTGGAGCCCCCTGCGGGGTCGCGGAACGTGCGAGGGGCGCGCTGACCTACGAGGCTGGGGCGCATGCGGGCGGCGCCATTGGAGTCTTCGGTGGAGCTCCCTATAGGGCCACGAAACGTTTAAGAGGTGCGCCGACCTGGGCGGCCGGGGCGAATGCGGGCGGCGCCGCTAGGGCCTTCGGTGGGGCTGCCTATGGGGCCACGAAACATGCGAGTGGTGCGCCGAAGTGGGCGGCCGGGGCGCATGCGGGCAGCGCCAGCGGGGCCTTCGGTGGATCTCCGCATGGGGCCGCGAAGCGTGCGAGAGGCGCGCCGTCATTCGCGGCTGGGGCGCGCGCGGGCAGCGCCATTGGAGCTTTCGGTTGAGCTACTTATAGGGCCACGAAGCGTGCGAAATGTGCCCCAAAATGATCGTCTGGGACGCATGCGAGCGGCGCCGCCGAGACGTTCAATGGGGATGCCTACGGGGCCACGAAGCATGTGAGGGGCGTGCCGAGCTGAGCGGCTGGGGCCCATGCGGGCGGCGCCAGTAGGGCCTTCGGCCGGGCTCCCCATGGGGCCCCGACACATGCGAGGGGCGCGCCGACATGGTGGACACGTGGAGAGCAGAGGCCGCGATGGGAGGAGGAGGAGGAGGACGGAGGGGAATGCGAGGAGAGGAAGGGAGAGGAGACGCGGGGCGCAGTCTCTTCCAAACGAGGGCCCAACACCACAGGATGGTGGGGAACAGAGAACCTTTCGAATTTAAGGATGGGCGCGTCCGGGTCAAACGGATGAAGATGCTGGCCGAAGTGCCCGGCCAGCGACCGCACCCGGAACATCGCTGTCTGCCCGGCCGTCGGACGATCTGATCGCGCTTCACCGGATGACAACCTTTCCCGTGCCAGATGGCCTGGCTAGACCAGTCTCGAAATCACTTCCAGGCCACCTCCTTCTGGTGCTTTGTTAATCCCCACGAACCGAGGCGACGCCTGCGCGCTGCAGTGCGGCTTGTCTCTCAAGATCTTCGCTTGAAGATTGATTGAGCGGCGGGATCAGAACCTCGTGCGGAGAGTCACCTGGCACTGGTAGGTCCACTGCACCAGGTGCCCACTTCGGTAATCGTTCCAAATCGTCGGTGGCGGTGTCGGTATCCTGGATCTCTCTGGTGTAGCAGGTCGTGGTGGTCCAGCCTCGGGTCCTCCAGTCTGAACGGCGCCTGACCCTCGCGGGGTCTCGCAGCAGGCGGTGTGTCCACCTGAGTCGGCACCTCCACAATAGTGCCCAAGTGCTCTTCGATGCCGCCGCTCACGCGTGGTTCGTCCGCTGCGCCCTTCGCGAGTTGGCTCGCCAGGCCAGGGTCATCTGCTCCATGCGCGTCGCCAGTCGAACGCGTTCGGGAGCAGCGTCGAGCAGGGCGCCAGCGCGAGATGCCCAGTGCCCTCGGCGTCGCGCTGGTCGGGTTGAATTGTCCAGCTCGCTGCCGACGATGACTCCAGGTTCGCGCCAACGATCGAAATCAATGGAATATCTGCGTGCCGATCGGCAGGTCGAGGCCAGAGGCGCGCGCCCCAGCCGCAACTGCGCGTCGATGTCGATCCGCCTGGTCCAACCAGACCACGGCCGCCGAAGCTGCTGAACGAATGTGAAGGGATCGTCTGGCAGCGCCTGCCCATCGACAGTCTCCGCCTCCAGGAAGGAGTCGAGCGCCGGGCCAGGTAGACGACCTGGCGTTCCCAAGACTCGTTTTCGTGGGGAATAACCGCTCCGGTCGACCCTCCTGTTCTTGACCATGGCCGGGTAGTATAATGTCATCGCGCGCACGATGTCTCCGAGCCCTGCGCCATGTTGTTCGATCTTGACCTGTTGCCAAGGTGCCCCTGTTAGGCCAGCGATCATAGGGATCTGCATTATTTCCGACATAGCCGTCGTCTCGCCCTGTAACTCATCTTCCAGGTCGTGCAACGCCGCGTTGGGCACGCCTGCCGTTTTGATTTAAGAAGAGAAGAACGGCTCTGCCGCCACCTCGTCACTCTTGCTTTCCATTAGTCATGCTCCACTCGCAGGTCGAGTCCGCCCGTCGTGTTGAGCCTCTGTGGCGGTCTCGGTATAGATGCTAATCGCACTCCCTTGGGTGTCTTTCTTGACGCACTACGGAATTTGCATATCCTTCTCGTTGGGCGTCGCAGTCTCGTCCATTTTCGAAGTCGCCTGCTGCGCGACCGCGTCGTCCAGCGCAGGTGCGTTAGGGCAGGGCTCATGCCCCTGCTCGTGCACCACTGGGACCTTCGGTGGAGCTCCATATGGGCCACGATGCGTGTGAAGCGTGTGCCGACATGGGTGGCGGGAGCGCATGCAGGCTGTGCCACTGGGGCATTCGGTGGAGCTCCCTATGGCGCCACGAAGCGTGTGAGGGGTGTGCCGAAATGGGTGGATGGGACGCAGGCGGGCTGCGCCAATGGGGCCTCCGGTGGAATTTCCTATGGGGCCATGAAACGTATGAAGGGTGTACCGGCATAGGTGGATGGGACGCATGCGGGCTGCGGGTGGAGCCCCCTATGGGGTCACGAAGCGTGTGAAAGGGTACGCCGGCACGCATCCGGGGCTGCGCCACGAAACCTGTGGCGGGTGTGCCGAAACGGCTGGCTGGGACGCATGCAGCCTGCGCCACTGGGGCCTTCGGTGGAGCTCCCTCTGGGACAACGCAGTATTCCGAAATAGGTTGCTGGGACGCATGCGGGTTGCGCCACCAAGGCATTATGTGGAGGGAGCTCCCTGTGGGGCCACGAAACTTGTGAGGAATGTGCCGAAATGGGCGGCTGGGACGCATGCGGGCTGCGCCACTTAGGCCTTCGGTGGAACTCTTTTTGGGCCTACGAACGTGTGAAGGTGTGCCAATATGGGGGGATGGGACGCATGCGTTCTGCGACACTGGGGTCGTCGGTAGAGCTCCCAAACGTGTGAGGAGTGTGCCAAAATGGGTGGATGGGACGCATGCGCGCTGCGCCACTGGGGCCTTCGGTGAAGCTCATTATGGGGCACGCAACGTGTGAGGGGTGTACCAGCATGGGTGGCTGGGACGCATGCGGGCGCAGCCACTGGGGCCTTCGGTGGAGCTCCCTATGGGGCCACGACGCGTGTGAAGGGTGTGCCAAAATGGTGGACGGATGAGGAGATCAGAGGCACGCAATGCCCACAGGGGAGGAGGGAGGGGGGGAAGGAGGAGAGGAGAGGAGAGGAGAGGAGAGGAGAGGAGAGGAGAGGAGAGGAGAGGAGAGGAGAGGAGAGGACAGAGGAGAGGAGAGGAGAGGAGAGGAGAGGAGAGGAAATGTGAGGGGTGTGCCGACGTGGGTAGACTGAGGCGGAAAGCAGAGGCACGCAGGGGAGGAAGGAGGATGGGGGAAGAAGAAGGAGGAGGACGAGAGGAGAAAAGAAAAGAGGAGAGGGACGCGGGGCGCTGTTTCAAAACGAGGACCCAGCACCAGAGGATGGTTGAGATATGCATATGTATGTATGTATTATATCTATATACATACATATGTGTATGCATGTAGCTGCTAGCTTGCTTCTAGCTTTACAACATGTCTGGCAAATTCGCATCGTTGACCGAATCTGGGCCGCTTGGCGGCGTTCAACTGTGATCGCCTGCGCTGGGGTCGTCGCCGCGTCGACGCGGCGCGAACGTGTCGGTATGTCCACGCCTGCGAAGGCGAACAAGGTTGACGAACGCCGCCGATGGCTCAGAATCGGCTGGTACCTAGCAATCCGCGCTGTCGGAACGCCGCGATCGTCCAATGTTGGGTTCTGGGCGCTGCCAATAGCCGAGTCCGACACCGTCGAGACAAGGACTGGCCAGCCGTAGACCCCTCCCCTGGGGAACCCATGAAAGACGTACGCGCCCACGCACGTACATGGATACGACCCCCCCAGTCCGCGAGGCCAGCCTCGACTTACGAACGCTCGCGCAATGCGTACCCTCGAAATCAAAGGAAAATCACGCACACGTGCGTATTTATGCTCGCTGGCGATCCTCCTCTCCCCCTTGAGCCCGTCCCTGGCTGGTTCCTCCGTCTTCTCCATCGCCATGACGGCGGGCCCCGAGTCGTGCGTCACCTGCGTGAGTTCGGACCCGCTTACTCCTCCGTTTCGGAGGAGGGAGGACATCACATCACGCACGCGTGAGAAAGTTACTCACAAGCGGCTGGTGCGAGTGCGCACAAGTTGCATGCGATTGGGTGGCTACGCGAGTCCAATCATAGCAAATGCGCAAGCAGGTCCGCATCACCCTGCGGCTTAGCTAGGCAAGATAAAACGCCAAGTCGAACACGTACCAAACGATTGATCATCGAGACCAAACGCAAGGCCCGCCTCCGTGCACCCAGTGTATGTCGCGCGTTTGGTGCCAGTGTGTCAGAGATGCCTCCCAATTCCCAATGGTCTCCTGAAACAAATGACACTCCTGGCAACAGACGACCCGAAAACACGTGTTCGTGTTCGTGTACGTGGCCGTGCTGCACCATAACCCTCATGCGTATGATAAACGTGCGAGGTACCCAAGCCATTTGCAGCAAACAGCAAAACAAATGCCCAAACTGGTACAGTGCATTGCGAGAACCGTAGTTTGTTGCGCACGCTACAGTGGATACGCGCGCGCTGCACGACTCACATGACAACAATGGTAAGGCGAGGAATGGACTCCGAGTTTCGAAGAAGACAAGGGCGGGCACACAAAGGAACACAAAGCGGATGGAAGTGCGAAGCGGGAACATTGTCCTGGCGAATGGCCCAATCATCTGCAGTTGTGTGTGTCGCCGTTGTGAGCATCGCCTTCAATGGACGCATGCGGGCAGACATTGGGGCCGTGGGTGGCGCTCCCCATGAGGCCACGAAGCGTGCGAGGAATGTGCCGAAATCGAGCGGGGCCGCCACGCGAACGTCACCACTGGGGTCTTCGGCTACGACATGCGTGAGGGGTATGCCGATATGGGCGGGGGAGACGCATGCGAATGTCGCCTCTGGGGCCTTCAGTGGAGCTCCGCATGGGGCCACGAAACGTGTGAGGGGTGTGCCGAAATGGGCGGGGGGGGGGCGGATGTGGTCAGAACCACTGGAGCCGTCGGTGGACCCCCCATGGGGCCACGAAGCGCCGTGCTGGGTGGGGCGCGGGGCGCATGTGGTCACAATCACTGGGGCCTTCGGTGGAGCCCCCTATTGGGCACCGAAACGTCGTACTGGGTGGCGCGGGGCGCATCTGGTCACAACCACTGGAGCCTCTGGTGAAGCCCCTATGGGGCCACGAAGTGCCGTGCTGGGTGGCGCGGGAAAAATGGTGTCACAACCCCTGCGGCCTTCGGTGGGGCTCCCTATGGGGCCACGGAACGCCGTACTCGATGGCGCGGGACACGTGTGGTCATCGCCACTGGGGCCTTCGGTGGAGCCCCTTATGGGGCCACAACGTGCCGTACTGGGTGGCGCGGAGAGCATGTGGTCACAATCACTGGAGCCTTCGTTTGAACTCCCTATGGGGCCACGAAGCGCCGTGCTGGGTGGCACGGACGCATGTGGTCACAACCACTGGGGCCATCGGTGGAAGTTCCCATGTGGCGCGGGACGCACGTGGTCACAGCCACTGGGGCCTTCGGTGGAACTTCCTATGGGGCCACGGAGCGCCGTGCTGGGTGGCGCGAGACGCATGTGGTCACAGCCACTGGGGCCTTCGGTGGAGCACCCAGGGGGCCACCGAATGCAGTATTGGGTAGCATCCTTCCGCATGTGGTCACCGCCACCAGAGCCTTCGGCGGAACTTCCTATGGGGGCACAAAACGCCGTACTGAGTGGCACGGGCTGCATGTGGTCACAATCACTAGGGCCTCCGGTGTCAGTCCCCATAGGGGCACGAAGCGCCGTGCTGGGTGGCGCGGGACGCATGTGGTCACAGCTACTACAGCCTTCGGTGAAGCTCCCTATGGGACCACGAAGCGCCGTACTGGGGGTGCGGACCGCACGTGGTCACAGCCACTGGAACCTTCGGTGGAGCTCCATATGGGGCCAAGAAGCGCTGCACTGTGTGCGGAGGGCAGAGGCAGGGATGGGAGGATGGGCAGGAGGGGCGAGGAGGAGAAGGAGGAGGAACGCGGGGCGCTGTCTTTTCAAAACGAGGACCCAACACCACAATATGTTTGGGAACAACACGGCAACAGCAGGGACACGGAGGAAGGAGAACGAGGACAACTACGAGAAAGGAGGGATGAGAACGGAGGTGTTTTTTTCAAATGGCTCGCTGGTGAGCAGCAGTTCCGACGCCATGCCGCCCTGGCTCCACGAATTGTCATTTGTTCTCAACCAGTGCAGGGAGCGGGCGAGGTGTAACTCGCCTGCCAACCTCTTCGCTTCCTTCCTGAACCTTTCAGTGCGAAAGCTAAACCAACGACGGCGAGGCTTCATCTGAGATGGACAAGGCGACTCTCCGCTGGACCTCCTGGGAGCCCTTGAGATGAGAGCGCGGACAACTTCGCGGCTCGCAGCCCCCAGCGACGGCGATGTCTCATCTGAACTGACAAGGGCTTCGCTCCGCTGGACTCCCCAGGAACTGGCGACAGTGCCGACAGTTTCGCGGCTCGCAGCCACCAGCGACGGCGATGTCTCATCACATCTGAATAGGACGCCGCTCCGCTGGACACCCCAGAGGCCCACTAAAGTGCCGACAGCTTCGCGGCTCGCAGCCCCCAGCGACGGCGATGTCACATCTGATCTGACTTGGACGCCGCTCCGCTGGACCTCCCAGAGGTCCACGAAAGTTGCGACGGTTGCGCAGTTCGCAGCCCCCAGCGACGGCGAGGTCTCAACTGATCTGACACGGACGTTGCTCCGCTGGACCTCCCAGAAGCCCACGAAAGATGTGACGGTTTCAAAGTTCGCAGCCCCTAGCGACGGCCAGGTCCAATATGAGATGCATAGGACGTCGCTTTGCAGGACTCCCTAAAACAGGCGACAGTGTCGACAGCTTCGCGGATCGCAGCCCCCAGGGACGGCGATGTCACATCTGATCTGAATACGATGTCCCTCCGCTGGACCTCCCAGAAGCCCACAAACATTGCGACTGTTTCGCAAGTCGCAGCCCCCAGTGACGGCGAGGTCTCATCTTATCTGAAGAGGACGTGACTCCACTGGACTCCACAAGAGCACGCGACAGCTGACAGTGCCGCAGTTCGCAGCCCCCAGTGACGGCGAAGTCCCATCTGATCTGAACTTGACGTGACTCCACTGGACCCCACAGGAGTACGCGACAGCTGACAGTGTCGCAGTGTGCAGCCCCCAGCGACGGCGAGGTCTCATCAAATCTGTACAATTAGGAAGGCACTCCACTGGACACGCGACAGTTGCGACAGCTTCGCAGCTCGCAGCCCCCAACGACGGCGATACTTCATCTGATCTGAATCGGGCGTCGCTCCGTTGGACCTCCCAGAGGCCCACTTCAGTGCCGATAGTTTCGCAGCTCGCAGCCCCCAGCGAGGACGAGATCTCTTCTGATCTATCTTGGACGTCACTCCGCTGTGCCAGATCTCCCAGAGGCCGAGGGAAGTGCCGACTGATTCGCACCAATCATCCCCGAGCGAGGGCGAGGTTTTTGATGACCTGATAGGACGTCACTCCGCTGGACCGCCCAGAGGACCACGAACGTGCCGACAGTTTCGCAGCTCGCAGCCACCCAGCGACCGCGAGGTCTCATCGGATCTGCACAGTCGCAAGTGACAGCAGTTTCGCAGCTCGCAGCCACCCAGCGAGCCCCAGGAAGGACACGGCGAGGCGGGAAGCAGGCTGGCAGACTAGTAAGCGCCATGTAGGAAGAATATCTTGGATAGCGTCGGGTCTCCCGTGTGGTCCCACACGTGGTCTCCTGTATGGCCTGCCGTATGGCTTGTTTCGCAGATTCAGTGCACTGCGATACTCAACGTACTACCTGATTATAGGGTTGAGGGTTTTCTGCCCACATTGGCAATACACATATTGCATTCGTCGCCAGATCTCATCTTCATCACATTCATTCGTATCGTCACCATCGTCATCATCAACGTCATCATCAGCATCATCATCATCAGCAGCATCATCATCACCAGCAGCAGCAGCGTCATCTTCACCCCGAGGTTAAAGAACACGTTCTCACCCCGTTCTTATTCCCAAACTACTTTCATGTCCCGCCCGACCCGACCCACCCGCCCATCAAGGCCCCCCGGCCGATACGACTCGATCCGCCCGTGATGGTTCCAACGCCCGACCCGGCAGATAGGTTCCGCCCGACCCGCCCGTCAGATCCTAAGCAAATGCCCACTCCTTGTCCCACGGACTCCTGGCTTGAAGGGCTCATGAAAAATCAACCTTCGTTTTGGGCAGGGGGGATCTGATCGCGATTCGCGAACAGCTGGACTACGCTGCACTGGGCAATCAAGTCTGCATTCTGTCATCCCTTGCCCAAGAGGGATACAACACCGAATCGCACAAGCACACCTACTTGATACAACCGAAAGATTGGAAAAAGATATGGAGCATCGCCAAGTGTGCGCGATCAGCGACAATTCTAAAGTGCGTCTTCAGTGACTGCATGAATCAAATCAGAGCCACTGCGCCATCAAGTCTGCATCATGGCATGCCTTCCCCCAGGAGGATACGACACCCAATCGAACGAGCACCCCACACTTGACACTACAGCCAGAACGTAACGAGATACGTAGCATTGCCCAGTGCGCGCAATCAGCGACAACTCTAGAAGCGCATAACCAGTGACTGCATGAATCAAATCAGAGCCACTGCACAATCAAGTCTGCATCATGTCATGCCGTCCCCAACGGGGATACGACACCGAATCGAACGAACACCCCACGCATGAGACAATCGCAAGAACGTAACGAGATACTGAGCATCTCCTTGGGGACAAAATCAGCGATAACTCTAAAAGCGCGTCCACAATGGCTGCATACACCAAATCAGAACCACTGCGAAATGAAGTCTGAATCATGTCATGACCCTCTCGAGATGATACGACACCGAATATAATGCACACTCACACATTTGAAGCAATCGCCGAGGAGTAACGAGATGCGGAGCATAGGCCCTGCGCGCGCGGTCAGCAACAACTCTAAAAGCGCGTCCTCAGCGACTGCATGAATCAAATCAGAGCAAAGCCAAGTGCGCGACACCAGCGACAACTCTGAAGTGCGTCTTCAGCGACTGCATGAATCAAAGCTGAACCACTGTGCAATCAAGCCTGCATCATATCATGCCGTCCCCAAGGGGGATACGACACCCAATCGAACAAACAAACCAAACTGGAAACCACCGACAGAACGTAACGAGATACGGAGCGTTGGCCCAGTGCGCGCGGTCAGCAACAACTCTAAAAGCGAGTAACCAGTGAATGTATGAATAAATTCAGAGCCACTGCACAATCAAGTCTGCATCATGTCGTGCATTACCAAAGGGAAGCACGACACCGAATCGAACAAACACCCCACACTTGAAACAATCGCAAGAACGTGTCGAGATACCTAGTATCACCCAGTGCGCGCAATAAGCGACAATTCTAAAGTGCGCCTTCAGCGACTGCATGAATCAAATCAGAGCCACTGCGCAATCAAGTCTGCATCATGCCATGCCTTCCCCAAGGGGAATACGACCCTACTTGAAACAAACGCCAGAACGTAAGGAAATATGGGGCATGGGCGCCGTACGCGCGATCAGCGACAACTCTAAAGTGCGTCTTCAGCGACTGCATGAATCAAATCAGAGCCACTGCGCAATCAAGTCTGCATCATGTCAGGCCTTTCCCACGGAGGATACGACACCCAATCGAACGAGCACTCCACACTTGATGCAACCTCAAGAACCTCACGAGGTACAGTTGCGATGCACCCGTCGCGCTCATCTCTGGGAAATGCTGAAAACATTAGTTATGCTCCAAAAATGCTCCTTTTGATGCTCCGAAAAAATGCTCGCGCGGGTTCGGCGCAATTTGACGATGCTCCGAAAAATGCTCGCGCGGGTTCGGCGCAATTTGACGTTGCTCCGAAAAATGCTCGCGCGGTTTTCGCGTTCGTTCGGTTCCGGGCGCGTTTTGAAGATCCCCCCATCGCCGACGCCGACGCCGACGCCGCCGCGGCCGCCGTCGCCGCCGCCGCCGCCGACGCCGACGCCGCCGCGGCCGCCCGGCCGCCGCCGCCGCCGCCGCGCCGACGCCCCGCCGCCGCGCGCCGCCGTCGCCGCCGCCGCCGACGCCGACGCCGCCGCGGCCGCCGTCGCCGCCGCCGCCGCCGACGCCGACGCCGCCGCGGCCGCCGTCGCCGCCGCCGCCGCCGACGCCGACGCCGCCGCGGCCGCCGTCGCCGCCGCCGCCGCCGCCGCCGACGCCGACGCCGACGCCGCCGCCGCCGACGACGGCGACGACGCCGACGCCGACGCGGGGTTTCGGGTTTCGGATTTCGGCGAATGATTAATGATGAATGATTAATGCCTGATGATGGGCCCCTACCCCTATTCCCTACTCCCTAATCCCCTACCTGAAGAACCCCAGGAGCTTCTGAGGCCTGCGCCCCCCTGGGTGTGTGGGGGCTTTGCAAACATCTGGGGGCCTGCGCGCCCCCCGGGGGGGACTTTTTGCAAAATCTGGAGCTGACAACTAACAACTAACAATTCGCGCGGAGCGCGAGCGGTTTGTATGATTTTCAAAGGAGCCCAAGAATTATTATAAACTCGCGCGGAGCGCGAACGATTTTTGCGATTTTCAAGCGGCTTCATTACTGGAGCCTGCGACCCCCCTGTGGTGGACTTTTGCAAAAATCTGGAGCCCGCGCCCCCCCGGGGCGACCGCGCTCGGACCACGGTCGGAGGACGCTCGGACCTCGCTCGGGCCACGCTCGGACCACGCTCGGGCCATGAGGCATCGGCCCAAAGGGTTTCAGCGTCCCAGCCCACAAGGTACAAAGTCTCGACCCATAGAGTCGTTGCCGATTGGTTTTCACGATTTGGGGGTCTCAGCCCAAAGGCCATAGGGTCTCGGCCCATGGGGTTTGACCCCTGGTGTCTCCGCCCATGGGGTCTCGGCCCATGGGCCACGGGGGCCGCGTCTCGGCCAATGTGGTTCGGGATTCGAGATCGGGGTTACGGGTTAAGGGTTACAGGTTAAGGGCTAATGGGGTTAAGGATTAAGGGTTAACTGTTAAGGCTTAGGGCATAGGGGCTTAGGGGCTTAGGGTCTCGGACCACGGCATGTCGCCAGGCGCCAGGCGCCAGGCCAAGCAGCCAAGCAATCAAGGCGACTCTTATATATTATGTCTTATATGCTCCGCGAGGGGATGAGAGGATGGGCGGTGGGAGGGCTGGCCCCGAAACCGGGCGGCGCCTCCCCCCTCGCGGAGCACTCCATTTCGACGATGCCCCAAACATGCTCGCGCGGTTTTGGTAGCATTTTGATTCTCTAGGCTCTAGGGCGGGCAGAGGGGAAGGACAACGAGGAGGATGACGAGTCTGGGTTGTGGGCTGGGGGCTGGGCCAGTGGTGTGCTTCCTAGGCTCCGATGGCAGGCGCATCTGGCTTCTGGGGTTACTGGTTAGTGGTTAGTCGGTCAGTCCGTCTCAGGAGCATCCAGGAAAATGTGTGGCAAAGGCTCTAGGGTCTAGGGTCTAGGGTACGGGGTCTAGTGTCCGGGGTCCAGGGTCTGGGTCTAGGGTCTAGGGTCTAGGGTCTCAAGCCCAGGGTCTCATGTCTAGAGCTCTAGAGTCTAGAGTCTGGAGTGTAAAGTTTGGGGTCTAGGGTCCAAGGTCTAGGGTGTAATGGGGCTTCAGGGCGGAGCAGGGATCCGGGGGGCGGAGCATTTTTTGAGCATCTTCGAGGGCATCTTTATGTGCATTTTTGGAGCGCCCCGAGAAACGAGACGGGCCAGGGCGGGGGCCGGGGGCGCGGAGCATTTCTGGAGCATCTTTAGAAGTTTAGGAGCATCTGTAAGAACATGGGGAAACAAAAACGAGGAGGACCAGGACCTGACCCGGGAGGCGGAGCATTTTCGGAGCATCTTTAGGAGCACTTTTAGGAACAATTTTGGAGCATCCCGAGGAGGACCAGGACCTTGCCCGGGAGGCGGAGCATTTTGGGATCATTTCTGGAGCATCTTTAGGAGCATTTGTATGAGCATTTTTGGAGCACCCCGAGGAGGACCAGGACCTTGCCCGGGAGGGCCAGGACCTTACCCGGGAGGCGGAGCATTTCTGGAGCATTTTTGGTGCATCTTTATGAGCATTTAGGAAAGCATTTTTGGAACATCCCGAGGGGGCCAGGACCTTGCCCGGGAGGGCCAGGACCTTACCCGGGAGGCGGAGCATCTTTGGAACATCTTGAGGAGCATTTTGAGGAGCATTTTTGGAGCATCCCTAAGAGGACCAGGACCTTACCCGGGAGCCGCGGAGCATTTTTGTAGCACTTTTGGTGCATTTTTGGGGCATCCCGAGGAGGACCAGGACCTTACCCGGGAGGCGGGGTATTTTTTGAAGCATTTTTAGGTGCATTTTTATAAGATTTTGGAGCACCCCGAGGAGGACCAGGACCTTACCCGGGAACCGGAGCATTTTGGGGGCATTTTTGGAGCATCTTTAGGAGCATTTTTAAGGGCATTTTTGGAACATCCCGAGGAGGGACAGGACCTTACCCGGGAGGGCCAGGACCTTACCCGAGAGGCGGAGCATTTTTGGAGCATGTCTGGAGCATCTTTAGGAGCATTTTTAGGAGAATGTTTTTGGAGTATCCCGAGGAGGGCCAGGACATTACCCGGGAGGCGGTGCATTTTTGGAGCATCTTTAGGAGCATTTTGAAGAGCATTTTTGGAGCATCCCGAGGAGGGCCAGGACCTTACTTGGGAGGCGAGCCATTTGTGGAGCATCTTTAGAGCATCTTTAGGAACATGTTTGGAGAATCCCGGGCAGGACCAGAGCGGGTCCCGGGGGGGCGGAGCATTCTTGGAGCACGTCTGGAGGGTATCGCAGCTGCCTTTCAGGGGGGTCGCAGGGTCGCAGCCGCTCCTCAAGGGGCTCGCAGCCGCCCCTCAGGGGGGTCGCAGGCTTCAGATGTTTGCAAAGTCCCCCCTCCAGGGGGGTCGCAGGCTTCAGATGTTGCAAAGTCCACCCCAGGGGGGTCGCAGGCTCCAGATTTTGCAAAAGTCCCCCCAGGGGGGCCGCATGCTGCATGGTTCAGATTTGTGCAAAGTCACCCCCAGGGCCCCAAGTGAGGTCACAGGCTCTAGATTTTTGCAAAGTCCACCCAGGGGGGGCGCAGGCTCCAGATTTTAGCAAAGTCCCCCCAGGGGGGTCGCAGGCTCCAGATTTTTGCAAAGTCCCCCCAGGGGGGTCGCGGGCTCCAGATTTGTGCAAAGTCCACTCCAGAGGGGATCGCAGGCCCCAGTAATGAAATCGTTTGAAAATTGCCAAAATCGCTCGCGCGCGAGTTTGTAATGATTTCCAATGATATTCGCTAAAGTCGCTCGCGCTCCGCGCTAGCTCCAGATTTTGCAAAAGTCCAACCGTCTGCTGAACCTTCTGGTCATGAGTGAGGATAGCGTCCGAAGTTCTGGCTTCAAGGCATCCACCTGGCTTGGCGTCGACTTGACTCGAAAGGGAGCGATCCAATGCGCGGTGAAGGTGCCGCTGTCGCCGACGCCGCCACAATCCGCGCATGAGAGACTCCAGCACAATTGTGGAGCCAGTAGCACCTTCATCAGGATCCTGGAGGACGATGCCCTGCGTCAATCGGTTGACGGTGTTCGCCTGGCGCAGCAGGTCGCTGCGAAAAAAGTTGAGCTTCTCTTTGGATGGCAGCGGGATCTGCCGCCCCTCCCTTGTGCCAGAGAAAACAACAATTCCAGCGGCGATCGCATCGTAAACCGCTAGTGCGTACAGCCCCACCCACCCACCCACCCACCCAGCCACACACACACACACACACACACACACGCCACGCCCCACACCACCCCACGCACCGCCCACCGCCCCCGCCCCCCACCCCCACCCCACCCGCCCCGCCCCCCCGCCCCCCCAGACGATATCCGATATCCTTGCTCCTTGCCCTCTTACCAAGCGACCGAGCGCCCCCTGCCCCCCTGGCATCTGTCCAGGCGAACCGCATCACTAGTCCGAACGCTGCCGCGTGGTTCTGGTTGTAGAGTGATGACGCTCCAAAACTGCTCGCGCGGTTTTGGTCTGTCTTTGGCGATGCTCAAAGAATGCTCGCGCGGTTTTGGCGGCATTGCGAAGGTGTTCGCAAAAGGCCGAGCATCCCGGAAGCATCTTCAACGAACCCCAGAACCGTGCGAGCAATTTTTGGAGCATCGTCAACATTCAACAACCGAAAACGAAGAGCATTTTTTGGAGCATCGTCAACATTCAACCGAAACCGAAGAGCATGTTTTGGATCATCGTCAAAATTCAACCGAAACCGAAGAGCATTTTTTTGGAGCATCGTCAAAATTCAATCGAACCCTAAGAGCATGTGTTGGAGCATCGTCAAACTTCAACCGAAACCGAAGAACATTGTTGGAGCATCGTCAACATTCAACCGAAACCGAAGAGCAGTTTTGGAGCATCGTCAAAGTTCAACCGAAACCGAAGAGCATTTTTGGAGCATCGTCAACATTCAACAACCGAAACCGAAGAGCATTTTTTGGAGCATCGTCAAAATTTAACCGAAACCGAAGAGCATGTTTTGGAGCATCGTCCATATTCAACCGAAACCGAAGAGCATTTTTTGGAGCATCGTCAAAATTCAGCCGAAACCGAAGAGCATTTTTGGAGCATCGTCAAAATTCAACCGAAACCGAAGAGCATTGTTGGAGCATCTGCCTTAAAAAACCGAAGAGCATTTTTGGAGCATGAATAATGTTTTCAGCATTTCCAAGATATGAGCTCAGCGGTGCATCTTAAAGGTACAGGACATCGCCCACAGGGCGTGATCAGCGACAACTCCAAAAGCACGTAATCATTGAATGCATTTATCAAATTAGAGCCACTGCATCATGTCATGCCTTCCCCAGGGGGGGATACGACATTGAAGCGAACGAAAAGACCACACTTGAAACCACCGCCAGAACGTAACGAAATCCCACCAGCCCTCTAGGTTGTGAGTGGCTTAGCGGGTTTTCTCTTCCATCCCTCTTTCTGCCCCTTCGGGGATGGCTTTATAATTTTTCTCTACTAATTCACACCCCCTCCGCCAGGAGACCGGCAGCCGTCCAGGACCAAACGCGACTCCCCCCATCCCTGTCAAAAAACAGAACGAAGACATGTTTGGGCAAACTCTTGGGTCATGCTCGTGGGCCCCGCGAGCACTTTGTATTGTTTTGTTGTAAGCATCCTAAGATTGCTTGTATTGCGCAAGCCCACCATCCCTGTCACAAAAACAATACAACATGCACTGCGCGCTGATCCTGCGATCACTGTCTATTTGTGTTTGATAAGGGCTGCGGGGGTGCTGACATATTGCATTCTGTGCGCAGGCCCACTGGACACCATGATGGCCTCCCCGCACTGCTTTTCGACACAAATTGTGGGGGCCGTCATGTTTCCCGGTGCATGCTGCCACGTGCGCGGGCGCACCTGACGTGACGCACCTGGCGCGGCTGGAGTATGCGGCGGACGTGGCGCGCGTGGAGCACGTGGCGTGTCTGGCATGCTCGGGCCCCAGGGGTGCCTGGCACACCTGGAGCGCCAGGCACGCGTGGCGCGCCTCGCCCCAGCGACGCGCACATGGGTCCTGTATTGGTTGCCAGTAGATGCCCATCCATCGACGACCGCCGAACATACTGAGGCCGAGTGCTACTTATGTGCTGGGAGGGCGGGTGGGAGTGAGCGAGACAGCTTGCGGGCGGGGAGGGTGTCTTGGTTAGTGTTGCCTTTCCGTAATCAGCCCCTCCCCCAGGCGACCGGCAACCAACCAGGAACGATGCCGACCACCATAACCCCCCCCCTTCCATCCCTGTTCAACAACAATACAGACACACACACTCTGCTTCCAAATTTATAGCATTCGCAACCAACCCGATGTGGCCCCCCTCCCACATCCCTGACAAAAACAATACAATATACACTCTTGGGGCCAAGTTCCCCAATCAGTGCTTGCACTGAAGGGGCCCTAGCGGAAGTTGAAGGATTTGGCGAAAATTTCCCGCCGATTTTGGTCGCACGCTGGGTTCCCGGGTTCCAAGTTCCGGGTTCCCGGGTTCCCAGTTCCGGGTTCCAGGCCGATTTCGATGGGCGGCGGGGTTCCCGGGTTCCCGTTTTCCTAGTCGATCTTGTCATCGATCGGTCCCACCATCGATCTCATTACCCACCGCGCTATCGACCTTACTATCGATCTCACAACTGATCCAACTATTGATCTTACAATCGATCTCACTATAGATCGCACGAGCGATCCCCCGATCGATCTCATACTTGATCTCATTGAATCGACTTCACTGACGGTCTCACGATCGACTATACAATCGTCCTCATTATCGATTCCACTATGGATCTCACAATCGATCTCAATATCCATGTTAGTGATCTGGATATTGGGTTCGAATATGAGATGTTTTTCTCTGGTGTTTCATGACCTTCCACTGATTGGGTTTTTTCTCTGGTGTCATCTTAAATCCTGTTCGTGAGGCCCGCGAGCCCTTTGTAACTTTGTTTTGACAGGGACGGCGGGGGTGCTTGCATGTTGCCTGCAGCGCGCGGGGCCACCACCCCTGTCAAAAAAAACAAGTGCCGCAGGGCCACCATCCCTGACAAAAAATACAATCCACATCGGGGCCAAATCTGGATCATGCGTGGCCACCCCGCGATCACTGTCAAGCGGTTTTTGACATGGACGGCGGGGGTGGTGGCGTATGGCAAGCTGTGCGCAGGCCCACCAGACACAATGATGGGCATTGGTTTTCGACAAGGATGGTTGGGGTCGGTATATTTCCCGATGTGTGATGTCAGGGGCGCCTGTCTGGACGTGCCCCGAACGTGGGGCACCCGGCGCGGCTGGAATGCGGCACACATGGCGAACATGGAGCACGTGGCGCATCTGGCACACCAGGCGTGCCTGGCACGCTCGGGCCCCAGGGGTGCCTGGCGCGCGTGGAGCGCCTGGCACGCGTGGCGCGCCTCGCCCCAGCGACGCGCACACGGGTTCGATGTTGGTTCCCAGTAGCTGTACATCCAAAGACGACCGCTGAACATGCTGAGGCTCGAGTGTTACTTATGTGTTGGGAGGGCGGGTGGGAGTGAGCTAGACGGCTTGCTATCTGGGAGGGTGTCTTGCCTGGGAGGGTGTCTTGCCCCCTCCCCCTACCCCCTCCCCCTGGACCTGGACGGGGCGGTCAGCGACCGATTGGAGCGTCCAAGAAGGCCTTGGCGAGAAGGTAAACATCATTGGTGTGTGTTCCCTACCCGACAATATGGGGTTGTTAGATTTCGAGAACAGGCCCCCCCTGGCCAACCCGACACTACAAACCGCGGCCGCCAGACCCCACATTGTCCCGAATATCCCGGGTGTCCCGCCTCGCGCCCGGCCAACACCACCCTGCATACTGCGGCCGCCAGATCCCAAATGTCCCGAATGTCCCGAATATCCCGTGTGTCCCGCCTCGCGTCCGGCCAACCCCACCCTGCATACCGCGGCCGCCAGACCCCAAGTTGTCTCAAGGATCCCGCCTCGCGCCCTCGACGAACACGACATAACACAACATAGCATAGCATAACCAAGTGTAACAGAACACACCTTGACATAATTCGCGGGCCCAACGGGCCAGGGCGTGCTAAGATCTCCGGTAACTGGTTAACAGTATTAACAGTATTTCTAGTTCGCGCGCGCGGGGCGGCCCCTGGGGGTCCCCCGGCGAAAAGTACCCCGACCAACGCCCGGTCGCCGCCCGACCGCCGCCCGACCAAGTCTACTCAGAGATGGTTTTCCTTCTGGGTGCGGCCTCTCAGGCTCCCCAGAGCGCGCTCAGAGTGCCCCAAGAGGCCCCCAAGACTGCCCAAGAGGCCCCCGAGACGCCCAAAGAGCGCTCGAAGACGCCGAAGATGACCCCAAGACGGCCCAAAAGGCCCCCAAGACAGCCCAAGAGGCCTCCAAGACGCCCCAAGAGCCTTCCAAGAGGCCTCCGAAGAGAGCCCCAAGAGGCCAAAATCGTTGATTTTCATTGGTTTTTTCTATGTTTTTTGTGTTCTGGCTTTTTCGGCTTCCGGACGCTCCAAGACGGCCCAAGAGGCCCCCAAGACCGCTCCAAGACGGCCCACGAAGCTCCCAAGACGGCGCCGAAACGACCCAAGAGAGCCCTCAAGACGGCCCAAGTGCCGCCCAAGACGGACCAAGAGGCCCCAAGACGGGCCCAAGAGGGACTCAGGAGGGATACCGAGAACTCAAAAATGGAGCCCTCCGTCCCAGAAGGCGCCCAGGAGGTCCCAAAGAGGCCCCAAGAGGCCTCCAAGAGGCCCCAAGATGTCGCCAAGAGGCCCCAGGAGACTCCCAGGAGGCCCAAAAGAAGCCCCAGAAGGCTTCAAACATGTCTCCCAGGCGCCCCCGAACGGCCTCTCAACAGACCCCAAGAGGCCCCCCAAAGAAGCATCTTGACGACGACTCTATTTCGCCCCATCGAGAGACGACCCCCAGGGAACTGCTTCACCATCAAAACTCCCCACGCAACGCGTCCGAACGACACCCGCCCCCAAGAGCGCAACATGGGCAACGAACACACAGACAAAAACCAGCGATGCCATATCACGGGCCAGCGGAATGAGCGAAGCGATTCAATATATAATATCATGGCACGGCATCCCAGAACAGGTCATAACACGACAGCATACCATAGCGACAACGAACACGACACAACACAGCATGGCACAACACAACATGACAGAACAGATCACGAGCATGACATGACATGACAGAGCATACCATAGGAATGGCATGGCAACATAAAGCATATCATAACGTCACATAACATACCAGCGCAGAACATGACACAAGATAAGGCGACATAACACAACCTAACATAACATGACATGTCATTGCGTAGCACACATTGGCAGAACATATCATACCATGACGCAGCAACACAGAAGATATTATCACACGGCAGCAGAGCATAGCGACACCAAGCCGTCAACAAACACAACATCACAAAACCGAATGGAACATGACAAAAACAAAAAGACGGCATAACACACTATAAGAGACCATAACCGTGCATAACAAAACACACCTTGGCAGAACATATCATACCACGACACCGGATCACAGAACATACCATGGCAAGACAGCAGAGCATAACGACGACGAGCACGACATAACATAACACGGCACACCATAACATAACACAACAGAACATGATAATGACAACGCATGCCAGAACATAACATAGAAATGCCATGGCAACATACATCATAACAGACCATCACAGAAGATACCATAACATAATATAGCATAACAAAAGACGACATACCATCACATAACATGACCGATCATAACATAACAAACCGTGGCATTACATATCATATAGTGGCAAAGCATCACCTGACATGTCATAACACGACAGCAGGGCATAGCGACACATACTAGCAGGGCAGATCGTAATATTCTACACAGAGCCGAACCGTTAACAAACAGACCATCACAGAACATACCAGAGCAGAACATGGCAAAGCAGAATACTACGTAACACACGATAGCAACACATAACCAAACATATACTAACACACCTCGATAATAATAGTGAATCAAGCTGCCAACAACACAACGGGACATACTTTGCTTTACAGAGCTGGGCTGCCAACAGCATCCCGGAACAGAACAGACTAGACCATCTCCTGACATACTGTATCATGCCATAACATAGTGCCACCGAACAGACCATGCCATGACATAACACACGCATGCATAGTGCATAACATAGTGCCACGTGACAGAGATGAACATAACATAACACACGCAAACAGAAGGACAACATATACGCGAAGAGAAACATCATAACAGACGACGCATCGAACGTCACAGGCGTCACGGCGTCACGCCGTCTCGTCGAAAACACAACAGGGCATACTAAAGCATAACATGAAACACCGTGACTACATGGAACACGGTTGAACCGTTTCTGAATCCAGAAACGGCAGTTGTGCAGTGATGGAGAGAAGTAGCATGACAGGAAAGGACAACAAAACATACTACCAAAACAGATCATACTATACTATTCTATGCTGAACTGAACTGTCAACAACATCACAGAACATCGTATACCACAACATAAACTGGCAGAACATAGCATGTCCCAACATGTTGCCGCAGAGCAGAGCATACTATAATATACCTATACGACCACCCTGCGGGTGATAAGGAGGTTGGGGGGGGTGGAGGGGCCGAGCAATCGGCAACAGTGGTGATTGTTCTCCTGACGATGCCAGTGGAGATTTTTTTCTCGGAGGCCTGCTGAGGCTCCTCTCCCTCCCTTTGTCGGGTTGCACATGGTGCAAATGCAATTGATGAGAACTGCTGCGACAGCGACGGCGGCGGCGTCCTGTCGGCGTATCCCTTTTTATGTCGACGGCCCAACTCCAGGGCCGAGACGCACCAGTTTTTCGATTCGCTTCCAGCCGCGGCGGCGAGCAGGGCCTCCGAGGGCCAGGAAACCTCGACCGAACCTCGGCGCCAACCTCAAAACGGAACCGGAACCCCTCCCAGGGGCCCGCGCCGGCGTCCTGTCGGCGTATCCCTTTTTATGTAGACGGCCGAACTCCACGGGCCCAGACGCCCCAGTTTTTCGATTCGCTTCCAGCCGCGGCGGCGAGCCCGCGCGGCCGCCCGAAGGAACGGGGCGCGCTCGGAGAGAGCGGCTGGCAAAGCCTAGCCTGTACTGGTGGGTGCACGGGGCCTCGCCCGCACGCACGGCACGCACGAACACGAAACCGAAATCGATTTCCCGGTAGGGGGGCTCTCCGTTCCACTTCGATCTCACCCCCCAACCTCCGATCACAATCGATCTCACAATCGACGTCGTCATCATCATCATCATCATCATCATCACATCATCATCATCATCATCATCATCATCATCGCCATCATCAACATCATCATCATCATCCATCATCATCATCATCAATCATCATCAACATCATCATCGGGACACCGACGGGACACCGACGGGACACCACCGGGACACCGGCGGGACACCGCGCGGCCCCGCGCCCCGGTGGAGAATCATTTGGTGCGGCCGCGCCTCAGCCACAGAGGACACCACCGGGACACCGGCGGGACACCGCGCGGCCCCGCGCCCCGGTGGAGAATCATTTGGTCCGGCCGCGCCTCAGCCACAGGAGACTTTCCTCTCGCCCGCCCACGCAGCTTCGCCTCGCCCGCACGCACGGCACGCACGAACACGAAACCGAAATCGATTTCCCGGTAGGGGGGCTCTCCGTTCCACTTCGATCTCACCCCCCAACCTCCGACCAGCGCGCAATGTGGCAGAAGCGAGCATGACAGAGCATACTTTAACGGAAGAGATAAAGGAAGGGTAGAGACATAGCATAAGAGAACGTAACGTAGGCACATGTTGGTTAGCTTGTGCACAGGAACCAACAGTCACAGCAATCAATGATTCGACGATGCATCGAACGTGACAAGCGTCACGACGTCACGCTGGCCCGTCGATTCGATCATCACAGAACACAGTGTCACATATTACATTGGGACATAATCCTACCACACACACACACTAACACTAGAGCACAACATCACGTATGCAGTAGCCACTACTCCATGGAGTCGCCCAAGCGTCACGACGTCACGCCGGTCGAGAACATAACAGGACTTAATAGAGGATCACATAGTAGAACGCTGCTGCATGGAACATTGTGGGAGTGACAGGCGTCGCAGCGTCACGCTGGCCAGTCGAGATCACAACATCACATAACACATCATGGTATACTACATCGGGCCAGGATCCAAGCAAACACACTAAGCATCGCCTGTACAGTGGCCCACTCTCCACGGCGTCGCCCAGGCGTCACGACGTCACGCTGGCCAGTCGAGGACATAACCAGACATAACGTAGCATAGCACGATAGACCATTAGCACATGGAAGATTGTCGAACACTTTTGAATACAGCAACGGCCGCAGTGGAGAGGAGTACCACGACAGAACAGGACATGGCAAAACTCAATGAAATAACAAATCAGACTAGTGTATGTTGAACTGAGCCGACAACAGCATCACGGAACAGAGCATACTACAACATATCCTGAGAGAACATATCGTGCCCTGACACGGTGCCACAGAGCAGAGCGATTCGACTACGTATCTAACGTGACAGGCGTCACGACGTCACGCCGGCCCGTTGAGACCAGAACATGACAGGACACAATATCACAGACTGCATTGCGGCAGAGTCCAATCAAACAAGCAACAGCACAACTTCACGTGTACAGTAGCCACCAATCCACGGCCTCGCCCAGGCATCACGACGTCACGCCGGCCCGTCGAGGTCAGAACATAACAGAACACAGCGTCACATACTACATTGGGGCATAATCCAACGAACCACACTGCAGCACAACATCACGTATACAGCAGTTACCGCTGCACGGCACCGCCCTGCCGTCAGGCTCACCACAGGGACAAACAGGCGCAACAATGACCGATTGGATGACGCGTCGAACGCGACAGGCGTCCCGAAGTCACGCCGTCTCCGGTCTCCGCCCCGCCTCCTCATCCTTGTCCTTGCCTCCTTCCCCTCCTTTCTCCCCACCCGAAAAATTGGGGTTGTTAGATTTCAAGAACACGCCCACCGGCCAACCCCACCCTGCATACCGCGGCCACCACACCCTAAAATGTCTCGATGGTCCCCGGTATCCCGCCTCGCCCCCGGCCAACCCCACCCTGCATAAAGCGGCCACCAGACCTCAAATTGTCCTGATGATCCCTGAGTCCCGGGTGTCCCGCCTCGCGCCCAGCCGACTCCACCCTGCATACCGCGGTTGCCCCGATGATCCCCGAGAGTCCCGGGTGTCCCGCCTCGCGCCCTCGACGAACACGACAGGACACAACATGACATAATAGAACATGACAGAAAGGAACAAGAGCATGACAGAAAATGACAGAACAGAGCATATCAATAGCATGACTAAGCAGAGCATGCCGTAGCATCACATAACATACCAGATCATGGCATAACAGAAGACGATATAGCACGACATAACATAACATGACCGAGCATAACATAACACACCTTGACATAACATTGCATATCATGACATAGCATCACATAACGGGCCATGACACGACAGCAGAGCATAGCGACGACGAGCACGACAGAACATATCATGACACAGCGTAACATGTCAGGGCGGAACAGGAGCATGACATAGCCTGACATAACATAAAACGGCAATGCCATGTCAAAAAAGAGCATAACAGCACATCACATAACATACAAAAGCATAACATGGCAGAACAGAAGACGACAAAACAAAATAGACAATTACATAGCATATCATATCATACCACATATTGACATAGCATGTCACGACCAGGCATCACAGAACAGGCCATAACACGACAGCAGAGCATAGCGACGACGAACACGACAGAACACAGCATGGCACAACAGAACATGAAACCATCATGACCGATCATGACAGCACAGAACATTGCAACGCCATGACAAAATAGGGCATCACATACCAGAACAGAACATGGCATAGCAGAAAGCGATATAAGACAACATGACATAGCACAACCGATCATCACATAACACGCCTTGACAAACCATACCATACCATGGCACAGCATCATCGAACATACCATAACACGACAACAGAGCATAGCGGCACGTACTTGTAGAGCACATCATCATATGCTATACAGAGCCAGGCCGTCAACAAACAGAACATCACATCACATGCCAGAGCAGAGCATGACATACCAGAAGACGGCATAACACTACATACCATAACAAGACCGGGCATTACATAACACACCTTGACGGAAACTATCTCATCATGATACAGCATCGTAAAAGAGACGGTAGCACGACAACAGAGCACAACGACGTCGAACACGATAGAACATAGCATGGCGCAGCATAGCATGACCGAGCATAGCACGATCATGACAGAACATGACATAACATAACATAGCAATGTCATCGCATGACAAGGCATTGCACAACATAATCTAACACATCCGAGCACAACATGTCACAAAAGAAGACGACATAACATAGCACGATATAACATGACCGAGCACAACATAACACACCTTGACAGAGCATACCATATTCTGGCAAGTCGCCACAGCACTTAACGAAACGACAACAGAGCGTAGCGACACATACTAACATCACAATTCCTAATGTACTACACGTAGCACCCCGTAATGGCGGATAAGACTGAGGGGGCAGGCGCGGGCGACGCGGGTGTCGAGCTGGTGGACCTCGTGGCCCTCACCTTCCCTGTCGATGGCACCCTCCTCCTCCTCCTCCTCCTGCTGCTCCTCCTCCTCCTCCTCTTCCTCGTCCGCGTCATCGTCCTCATCGTCGTCGTCGTCGTCCGCCTCCTCCTCCACCTCCTCCTCCTCTTCCTCCTTTTCCTCCTCCTCCTCCGCCTACTCCTCCTCCTCTTCCTCCCCCATCCCGATCCTCCCCCTCTTACTTTCCGTCGTCGTCGTCCTCCTCCTGCTCCCCCTCCTCCTCCCTCCTTTCTCGTCGTCCCCCTCCGTCCCCCCCTCCTTTTCCTCCTCGCCCTCGTCGTCGGCCTCCCCTTCGTCCTCGTACTCGTCGTCGTCGTCGTCTTCCTCCTCCTGCTCCTCGCCCTGCTCCTCCTCCCCTCCTCTGGGGAGCGCGCGCGCGCGCCGGGTGGGTGGATCATGAGCTTGTTCAGTGAACGTAGTGGGTCGCGGGTGGGTCGCGGGCTCTCCACCTTCACCTGGAAGGAATTCAAAAACAGCCCGCCGCAGGCGCCGAAAACTTTGATTTGTACACTGAACGCGGTTTGAGTCGCGGGTGGGTCGCAGGTTCTCCACTTGGAACGAATGCAAAAGAAACCCGCCGCAGGCGCCGAAAATTTTAGGTGGGTCGCCGGTGGGTCGCGGGTGGGTCGCGGGTAGGTCTCGGTGGGTCGCGGGTGGGTCCCGGGCGCGGTTTGGGTCGCGGGTGGGTCGCAGGTTCTCCACCTGGAACGAATGCAAAAGAAACCCGCCGCAGCCGCTGAAAATTTTGGGTGGGTCGCGGGGTGGGTCGAGGGCGGGTCGCGGGTGGGTCGCGGTGGCTCGGGGTGGGTCGCGGGTGGGTCGCGGGTGGAACGCGGGTGGGTTGTGGGTGGGTCGCGGGTGAAGGGTGGGTCGCGGGTGGGTCGGGTGGGCGCGGGTGGGTCGCGGGTGGGTCGCGGTGGCTCGCGGGTGGGTCGCGGGTGGGTCGCGGGTGGAACGCGGGTGGGTTGTGGGTGGGGTGGGTCGCCGGTGGGTCGCGGGTGGGTCGCCGGGGGGGTCTCGGGGTGGGTCGCGGGCGGGTCGCGGGTTGGGTCGCGGGTGGGTCACGGGTGGGAGGCGGGTGGGTCGCGGGGTGGGTCGCGGGCGGGTCGCGGGTGGGGTTGCGGGTGGGTCGCGGGTGGGTCGCGGGGTGGGTCGCGGGTGTGTCGCGGGGCGGGTCGCGGGTGGGACGACGACATCAACAAACAACAAACAACAAACAACAAGAATCCGCATCGCGGAATTCCACTTCAGCCACGCACCCAGGGACAATGAATGACCGTTCGGTTCAGCCCCCACACTCTGACAAGGCTGAGCCGTCAACAAACATGGCATCACATAACATACCATAACAGAACATGACCGAACGGACGGCGACATAAGACAACATAATATAGCATCGCAAATCATACTATAGCACACCATGCCATACCAGGCCAGATCATAGCATGATAACAACACATAACATATCATACCACGACAACAACACACAGCGAAACATGCTAGCATAACATATCATGGCTTACTATATTAAACCGAGCTGCCAACAGCATCACGGAACACAATATACTAGAGCATATTCTGACATGAAAATCATGTCATCACATAGTCTCCCAGAGCAATTCATGCCATACCATCTGAAGTGATTTGGTGACAGCGATGAGCATAACATAACATACTCAATCAGATGAACAACATAATTCGCCGTCCCAAAGGGCCAGGGCGTGCTAAGATCTCCGGTAACTGGTTAACAGTATTAACAGTATTTCTAGTTCGCGCGCGCGGGGCGGCCCCTGGGGGTCCCCCGGCGAAAAGTACCCCGACCAACGCCCGGTCGCCGCCCGACCAAGTCTACTCAGAGATGGTTTTCCTTCTGGGTGCGGCCTCTCAGGCTCCCCAGAGCGCGCTCAGAGTGCCCCAAGAGGCCCCCAAGACTGCCCAAGAGGCCCCCGAGACGCCCAAAGAGCGCTCGAAGACGCCGAAGATGACCCCAAGACGGCCCAAAAGGCCCCCAAGACAGCCCAAGAGGCCTCCAAGACGCCCCAAGAGACTTCCAAGAGGCCTCCGAAGAGAGCCCCAAGAGGCCCAAATCGTTGATTTTCATTAGTTTTTTCGATATTTTTTGTGTTCTGGCTTTTTCGGCTTCCGGACGCTCCAAGACGGCCCAAGAGGCCCCCAAGACCGCTCCAAGACGGCCCACGAAGCTCCCAAGACGGCGCCGAAACGACCCAAGAGAGCCCTCAAGACGGCCCAAGTGCCGCCCAAGACGGACCAAGAGGCCCCAAGACGGGCCCAAGAGGGACTCAGGAGGGATACCGAGAACTCAAAAATGGAGCCCTCCGTCCCAGAAGGCGCCCAGGAGGTCCCAAAGAGGCCCCAAGAGGCCTCCAAGAGGCCCCAAGATGTCGCCAAGAGGCCCCAGGAGACTCCCAGGAGGCCCAAAAGAAGCCCCAGAAGGCTTCAAACATGTCTCCCAGGCGCCCCCGAACGGCCTCTCAACAGACCCCAAGAGGCCCCCCAAAGAAGCATCTTGACGACGACTCTATTTCGCCCCATCGAGAGACGACCCCCAGGGAACTGCTTCACCATCAAAACTCCCCACGCAACGCGTCCGAACGACACCCGCCCCCAAGAGCGCAACATGGGCAACGAACACACGGACAAAAACCAGCGATGCCATATCACGGGCCAGCGGAATGAGCGAAGCGATTCAATAAAGAATAACATCACAACAAACGACGTATCCAACAACAACAACAAAGGCGTCACGACGTCACGCCGGCCCGTCGAGAACATAACAAAACATAATAGAACAGAACCTGTAATAAATTTACTACATGAAACACGATTGAACCGTTTTCGAATCCAGAAACGGCAATTGTCGACCAATTAGGCGACCGCGCGCCGTCGGGAACAAAAGCTTACGCTTTCGGTGGGAATCTCTCGAAGCAACATAATTCTGGGTCGTCGAACTCCTCCAAGGTGGCGTTAAGATGGACACCGAGGCTCCCAAGAGTGCCCAGGATGGCCCCACGGGGCGTCCAGGAGGCCCAAAGAGACCTCCAAGAGGTCACCAAGAGGCTACCAAGAGGTCCCCAGGAGGCCCCAAGAGACTCCCCCGACGCTCCACGAGGCCCCCAGGACCGCCAGGAGGCCCCAAGACGCCCCAAGAGGACAGAGGACTCAAAGAAGCTCTCAAGAGGCATCCAAACAGACTCCAAGAGGTATCCAAGAGGCCTCTGGACATTCTGCTCGCCCTCCTCCTCCTCCTCCGCCTGTTCCTCTTTCTCTCTCTTCCCTTCTCACCCTCCCCTTCCTCCCGTTTCTCCTCCATGTTCCCCCTCTTGGGTTATGACGGCTTCCCCAACCCTTTATTCCACGGCATGCTCCTCACCATCCGTGATCAGGGCAACTCGCTTGAACATCGTTTCTGGATGGGCCAGTGAGGTTACGCGAAGCGTCTATAAGATGTAACATCACATGGTGGGCTCGGCCAGCGACAACTCCAAAATGCGTCCTCAGTGACTGCATGAATCAAATCAGCGCCACTGCGCAATCAAGTCTGCATCATGCCATGCCTTCCCTAAGGCGAATAGGACACCGAATCGAACGAGCACTCCACACTTGAAACCACCGCCAGAACGTAACGAGATACGGAGCATCGCCAGGTGGGCACGATCAGCGACACCTCAAAAGTGGGTCCTACGCGACTGCGCAATCAATTCTGCATCATGTCATGCCTTTCCCAAGGCGGATAGGACACCGAATCGACCGAGCACGTTACCCTTGAAACCACCTCGAGAACTTAACGAGATATGGAGCAACGCCTGGTGCGCGCGATCAGCGACAACTCTGAAGTGAGTCCTCAATGACTGCATTAATCAAATCAGAGCCACTGCGCGATCAAATCTGCATCATGTCATGCCTTCCCCAAGAGAGATACGACACTGAATCGAACAAACGGACCACACTTGGAACAACGGCCAGAACGTACTTAAATATGGAGCATCGCCCGGAGGGCGCGATCAGCGACAACTCTAAAGTGCGTCCTCAGCGACAACATGAATCGAGTCACGGCCACTGCACAATCAAATCTGCATCATGTACATGCCTTCCCCAAGGAGGATACGACTCCCAATCGAACGAACACTCCACACTTGATACATTCGCTAGTACGTAAGGAGATACGGAGCGTCGCCCGATGCGCGCGATCAGCGACAACTCGAAGATGCGTCCTCAATGACTGCGGAAATCAAGCTATAGCCACTGCTCGATCAAACCTGCTTCATGCCATGCCTTCCCCAAAGGGGCTACGACACCGAATCGAACGAGCACACCACACTTTAAACAACCGCCAACTTGGGCGCCAGAAATGGGTAAGGAAAAAATGGTGCGGTGCCCAACAACACATGTTGACCAAAATAGGCGGTGGCCGCTGGTGGGCAGACGGCATTCTGTCTCAAATGGACAACGTCCGCGGCAACACCGGCCGCGAATTCTGTTCGACATGCACATGAACGGCTGCTGGGCGTTGTACATATTATTTCCGTACCCATGCCGATCGTACCGAGCCAGCAGCGACAATTCTAAAGTGCGTCCTCAGCGACAGGCATGCCTTAAACAGGAACCACTGCGCAATCAAGTCTACAACATCATGCCATGCCTTCCCCATGAGGGATAGGACACCACATCGGAAGAATCCACTCCGCCGCCAGACGAGATACGGAGCATCGCCGGATGCGCGCGATCAGCGACAACTCTGAAATGCGTCCCCAACGACTGCATGAATCAAATCGGAGCCACTGCGCAATCAAGTCTGCATCATGTCCTGCCCTACCCAAGTGGGATTACCGAAGTGGGATACGACACCGAATCAAACGAGTACGTCACACTTGAAACAATGGTAAGAGCATAACGAAAACAGAGCATCGCTTGGCGGGCGCGATCTGCGACAACTCCAAAGTGTGTCTCAGCGACTGTATGAATGAAATCAGACCCACTGCACAATCAACTCTGCATCATATCATGCGTTCCCCACGGGGGATACGACACTGAATGGAACGAACACGTCACACTTGAACTCACCGCCAGAACGCCTGGACTGGACGGGGAATCCCGCGACCGATTGGAGTGTCCAAGAAGGCCTCAGCGAGAAGGCACAAATCAGTTATGTTACAGGTTTGGGGCCAATTTCGGCCTCCTGGGGGGAGAGGCTAATTTACGCCCCCCCCCCTATTTCATCGAACTCCTCCAAGAGGGCCCAAGATGATTCCCAAGGCTCTCAAGAGTGCTCCAAGATGACCCGAAGACCTCAGGAGGCCGCACGAGGCCCCCAAGAGGTCCCCCACGAGGCTCCCAAGAGACCCCCAAGAGGAATTAAGAAATTCCCCCGACGCTCCAAGAGGCCCCCGGGATCGCCCCAAGAGGACTCAAAGAAGCTTTCAAGAGGCATGCGAAGAGACTCCGAGAGGCATCCAGGAGGCCTCTGGCCATTCTGCTCGCTCCTCCTCCTTCGCCTGTTCATATTCCTCTCTCCTCCCTTCACCCTTCTCCACCGTCTCCGATTCCTCCTCAATCCTCCCCCTCTTGGGTTATGACGGCTTCCCCAGCCCTTTACTCCACTGCATGCTCCTCAGCATCCATGATCAGGGCAACTCGCCTGGGCATCGTTTCTGGATGGGCCAGTGAGGTTACGCAAAGCGCCTAGAAGATGGAACATCACACGGTGGGCACGGTCAGCGACCACTCTAAAGTGCGTCCTCAACGACTGCATGAATCACATCAGCGCCACTGCGCAATCAAGTCTGCATCATGCCATGCCTTCCCCAGAGGGCGGTAGGACACCGAATCGAACGAGCACTCCACACTTGAAACAACCGCCAGAACGTAACAAGATATGGAGCATCGCCGGGTGCGCGCGATCAGCGACAACTCTAAAGTGCGTCATCAGTGACCACATTAATCAAATCAGAGCCACTGCGCAATCAAGTCTGCATCATGCCATGCCTTCTTCAGAAGGATACGATGCCGAATCGAACGAGCACTCTACACTTGAAACCACCGCCAGAACGTAACGAGATACGGAGCATCGCCAGGCGGGCACGATCAGCGACAACTCAAAAAGGTGTCCTCAGCGACTGCATGAATCCGCCGCCGACCCTGTCGGCGTGTGTGCAGTGTCTGTCCGGTCCCGTCGACGGGGAGCCTTCTTTCGTCCCCTCCTTCCCATCCTCCTCTCCCGTCGGGGGAGACAGAGGGAGAGAGCACCCTGCCTCGTTCAGGGAACGAGTTCGCAGCTTGAGGGAGTCCATCCACGTCCACGTTACGTCAAAGGGAAACGCCTTCCCTTTGTCCCTTCCCCGGCGTGGGGGGGATCCCGGGGGGGGGGGGGTCAGATTGGCATCGAGGGCGGTAGGACACTGAATCGAACGACCACTCCACACTAGAAACCACCCCCAGAACGTAACGAGATACGGAGCATCGCCTGATGCGCGAGATCAGCGACAGCTCCAAAGTGCGTCCTCAGTAATTGAATGACGGGGGGATAGGACACCGAATCGAAAGAATACACTCCACACTTGAAGCCACCGCCAGACAAGATCCGCAGCATCGCCCAGGGCGCGCGGTCAACGACCACTCTAAAGTGCGTCCTCAGTGACTGCATGAATCACATCAGCGCCACTGCGCAATCAAGTCTGCATCATGCCATGCCTTCCCCAGAAGGGGATGGGACACCGAATCGAACGAACACTCCACACTTGAAACAACCGCCAGAACGTAACAAGATATGGAGCATCGCCGGGTGCGCGCGATCAGCGACAACTCTAAAATGCATCCTCAGTGAATGCATGAATCAAATCAGAACCACTGCGCAATTCAGCCTGCATCACCGAAAGCGGTCAGGAACCCAAATCGAACAATGGCAAAACCACCACAATTGAAACAACCGGCAAACTACGATGCAATACAGTGTTCGTCCCGTGCACGCAGCGGAGTTGATTCGTGATTCGTTGCCAATGGATGAGGGCAGCTCGAAAAAACGCGTCCTCAGTGACTTCACGAATCAAAGCAAAACCAACTCGTAATCAAATCTTCATCATGCCATGCCTTGGCCCTCCCGAACAAGGATGTTCGCCGGAGCGAAAGCTTGGCCCTCACGTGAACCCACTTCAAGTCGCACGCGTAGGCTGTCTCGGGGTGAGCACACGTCGTCCCATTTGCTGTATGCCTCTTCTATTTATTCACATTGCAACGGGCGGGTGGGGCTATCGAGCCCCTATCGGCGCTGAGTGGGCGATTGGGGGTCGATGCATCCGCCCCTGAGCCAATCCCCCCTTAACGTTGCACCTGAACTAGAGGGCGCTCCTTGAGAACTGGCCGAGTGCCCGGCGGCGATGGGAGGTGGGTCCACAGGGGCCACGGGAGCGGACTGTGGCGGGGGGTGGGGCCAAGAGGCCCGCGGCCCGTTGCTTACCTCTGGGCCCAACGGTGGCGTCGACTCTGGGCTGTGCCAGGCGGCGACTTATCCAGAACCACCGCCTAGGGAATCATATTCGGAGACGTCGGCAGGCGGTGGATCAGGGTCGGGATTGGGTGTTTGTCGGGGAGAGAAGGGGCTTGGGGGAGTAAGAGGGGTGGGGGACGGAGGGAAAAGGCGGGAATGGGAAAGACTGAGGACACAAGACTATAAATGAGGCCCGCACGTAAAAACCATATCCAAGAACAAAAAGGACGACGACAACGACGACGACGACGACGACGTAGAAGAGACAACGGCATGAAGGCGAAAGAGAAGGGGCAGCGGAGAGCGGGCCGGAGCAGAGGGGATGAGGGGGGGGGAAGGGAGCTGAGAGAGGAGATGGAGAAGGTGGGAGGGAGTCTCCAGTCCAGTTGGACGACGAATAGCGCCCCGTCTGGGCCCCTCCGACGTTCCGGCGCGCCGAAGCAGGCTCCCAGTCACGGCGCGGCTGGCGACACTGAGCGACTTGGCCGCCTCGTCTAGCTCCATGTAAGCCTCGCCCCCACCCATCTCGAAGAGAAACAGATAAACGAAGGCATAAATAAGCAGCAATGCGACGATGCTGCACTTTCTGTTTCCACTTCAAGTGAACCTATCATTCTTTCTCTGTACTATGTCCATTGCCCATACGTAGAAAATCCCTCATGGAGGGAACCGTGCATGTGCCATTGAGGATGCGCGCTTGCTGAGTTCATGTCAACAAAGAAAGAAGAGGAAGAGAAAGATATTCCAAGACTACTGGTTCATCCCTCGTGCTGCTCCTCCCTGTTCCTCCTTCCCTTGATCGCTCCCCTTTTCTCCAGTTTTTCTTTCCACCTCCTCCTCCTCCCTCCTCGTGGTCCTCCTGCAACTCCCTCTATTCTCCTGCCCCACAAACTGCCCCCCCTAATTCTCCTCGGCGCGTTCCATCCTGTGCTACGAAATGGACCCAGCCGTGGCGACGCGGGTGCCACAGGAAACCCGAATCACGCCGGAGGCCTCCGAGAAGCATCCATCTCCGACCCTCGATCCTCCCGCTCCCCGATGAGCATTTCTTTTCGCGACGTGGGCAAAAACAATCAACACCGAAACGGGAGATCGGGTCGAATCGGAACCTGCGTCGGACCGGTCTGTCTCGGCACGGCCTCGAAATCGACTCGGATCGGCTGCGCTGGGATGCACAGCAACACCATGCACTCATGTGACCGCATCGGACCGGCGAAACATCGGAATCGAATCGGGTCGAGCCAAGTGAAGACCCAGATCGACTCGGATCGATAGGACCGCCCATCTGGAGCCCCTGGAATTCGGCCCATTCCCCAGAGCCAGTCGTTTCCTCCCGACCCGTCTGTCGACGGTCCTGGGGCCAGGAAGCGGCACCCAAACGCCGAAGACGCACTGAAACCCACCGTCGCGACTTTCGTTCCACTCCGAGGCAGATCCTGCTTTGGCGACGAGGGCGCTGCAGGAACCCGAAACGCACCAGAAGCATGACAAAGCTCGACCTTAGATCCTCCTACTCATGGTGACTGTGGCGTTGGATGGTGATCAGCGTACGATCTCACCTGCGGCCACAGCAGCGGCATCGGCTCCCAACGCATGCATTTGAGCGAACGTGCGCGCACGTGCTCCCCGCTTTGACCGAAACAAATGTATGCGGAGATGTGGACACGGAAAGGAAGGGGGGATGCGCGATGGGGGGGGCAAATTAACAGTCACTGCGCCGTCAATCACTGTAGTCCTCGTCCTCCTCTCCTCCTCCCTTCCTCACCCTCTCCAGCGGCAACTATTTTCGCGTTTCGCGCTGCGTAAAGCGCGACTAAATTCGTGTTATCGCGCCGCCCCCCAAGGGGAGAACAGGAGGATACAACCTCGACAAGTGGAGTTCGCCAAATGCGCGCCGACAGTTCTGAAAACTGAAATGTTGAAGACGCAAAACCAGCGATGTTCGCCAACGTGGCAGCGCGGGCCGCCGCAACTCTTATTCGGGCCACGGGGCGGGCCGACTAAATAACTGGCCAAGCAAAAACAGGAACGGGCCAGAGAGCGAGGGTCCGAGGAGAGAGACAAGGAGGGGGGGAGGAGGGGGGACGACAGGAAGAGACAGACCGGGCCGACAGACGGAGGGGCGGTGGGACAGGGGGGGAATCCCAGCAAGGAAAGAAAGGGAACACAAGGGCAAGGGGAGGGACACAAGGAAGAGGGAACGCAAGGGCAAAGGGGGGGGGTCACGGACAGGGAAGAGGAGGAGAGGAGGAGGAGCAACCGAGGGCCACAAGCAAGGCGCGAAAAAAAACGGGCCAAGAAGAGCAACAACTGTGCGCCAGCGCGTCGGGAAAATTACCAGCCTCACCACCGACGGGGAGAAGACTACACAGAACAACGACCGCGCCAGGAGGCGGAAGGGCGGGGGAAAGGGGAAGGAGGAGGAGGAGGAGCGAAGAGGTTCGAATGGGACGCCCTCAATCACTCTGGGCACCGGCCTCCTCTTGACGTCCCGCGTGTAGCAAAAACGCCGCGAGGATGACACGGCCAGCATAGGCGCCGACTTCCTGAGGGGTCCTGGCCAACAGGGCGCGTGCGTTCGCAAACATCAAGGTGAAGCCCAGGCCCGAAGAAGAGAAAAGTGATGTTGCTCTCTGTTTCGCCACTGCGCGCTGCGCGGGCATGAATCAAGCTCCGGAGCACGCATTACGCCGTCGCGCCCCGTCCGCCGAAGGACTCCACGACCATGGTGACTAGGCGGGCGAGTTATTTGCCAGAGGAACGGGATCCTCGGCAAATTGGGGTGTGATGATGATACTATATCGGTCTCATTACTGCTCTGGACGTAGCGATGGTACTCGGTATGCTGATATGCAAAGGATATGCGAGCGCGGCAGAAGGGACGACGACGCGGCGACGACCCGAAGCGCAACCTTTCACAAGTGCACGGTTGGCCCGAGATGCCAACCAATCCTTTATCCTTAGTGCACAGCTGCGGAAAGCACGCTACGGCGCAACAGCAGCAGGCGGCGGCGGCGGCACAGAGACGGCAGGAGAAGATCCAAATAACTCCCCCCACGGCGAGACGCGTAGGCCCGTAATTTCGGCTCCCCTCGGGGCTCCACGGGTTCCTGGCACCCCCTAGGCACGTTGGCCCCCTCTGGCGCCAACCCCCAACAAACTTTTACGGCGCCGAAGGCGGGGTGCCGATGCTACCGTTGGAGCTCCCTCGAGGAGGGCCGAAGCAAACCGACGAATCCCACGCCTGAACAGCGCTCCGCATCAACACATCATGTTACCGTCTTGGATCTGAAACTTTGTCAGGATTCGAACAGGTAGGGGCATCGCCAGTTGAACTCGTCTCCCTGTCTGCATCTACCAACACCGACGACAGTAACCGTTGTAGTCATTTGCGTACCAGTACCGCCACTTCTGCTCGGCAGTATTGACGACCCTATGGTCACCGTTCTTCGCATGGTAAAGCTGAGACGTGCCCCAGTTGCCATCACCCGCGGCATCGCGGTTCCTGCGGATGTCCGAACCAGCTCGGTGATGGCATGCGTGAGCTCCATTGGCAAATATGGAACGCGCCCGACTTCCAGCCCATCGATCATTTGCTTCTTCACGCGCATAATCACCCCATCCCATGCGCCTCGGTGCAGCAGGGGACCGAGGTACGGCGTCATCTCGGGCGCGCGCGAGCCGTTGCTCCGACTCCTTTGCGGCGCCGATGGCGGCGTAGGCTGGCTGCGCGGAGCGGCGCGGCAGCTGCGCGAGCGGCGAAGGCTGCTGGAGGCGCCGCCCATCAGCGGCCGCCGTTATCTGCGCAGGCAGCAGCGCAACAACATTTTGGAAGGCAAGTGGCTGGTCACCGGCTGAACCGGTGGCCTCGCTAGCTGCAGGCTCTGTTTCCATTGCGTCCCACGGCCTAGCATAAGAAGCACTGCGGGCTGTGCCGGCAGCGTCCTCCTTAGTATTCTGAAGGGGGCCAGCGGCTAGGGACGCACAGATAAATACACGCAGATCCCAAGATTCCCGATACTTTGCACTATTTTCTGGGTTTCGTCTTCTCCCCACTTCCTACATTTTCCGAAATGTTCCTGGGGGCCGGCGATTAATTGTGTCTGTGTGTTTTTCCCTCCTGATGATCGTAGAACCAAAATGTACCAACCGCGGGCATTCCGCCGGCTTGCAACGCCGGCTCTTTACCAACAGCACTAGGCGAATGTTGAACTCAGAATTCAATATTCGCCTGATCTTTTGCGACAACTGTGGCAACTTGCGTTTCAACATCCGTTGGAATTCCGATACTGGTTGAACCGCTATCGGGTCCTCCGTGCTGTTTACATGCTAGCGAAATTCCGAATTCAACCGTGGCGGCATTCTGATCATATGCAATAATCAATGTGTCCCGACATTCGGCGCGGTCGCCGGTTATCTCCTCTTTCCATTCAACCTGGCCATCACATTCGGCAATGCAGATCTGAATTGGGCGCGAGGCGTTTCGCATCTTGGATCTGAAGTTGACTCCCCAAGTCCTTTTTATGTATTGTTCTACCACATCTGAATGTTTGACCGCCTCTCTTATGTCTACGTCTAATGTAGAAATATCTCTCCTCCTTTGTTTGGGGCACTGGCCTGGTCAATCTAATTCTTCCGATTCGAACGGTCCGTCCGGGAAAGCCGCATATCGTTATCTTGCGATGCGGCCTGCGACGCATTCCAAAAAACAATCCGAACTATTATAAGCGATATCACATCACGTGGGTTGAATTTCTGAAATGGTCTCACATCCCTGATATATTGCATATCGATCTCACATCCCTTATATATTGCCCCAGAAACGGTCAATGAATCCTGAGATGTGTTAATGGAAAAACTTCGGCATCGGTATTCTCTCCTTCCTTCCAATATTCCATCACGTTTCGACGTGCAACTTTCTTTGAGGTGCGCACAGGCGTCTGAACGGTAATCGCCGCAATGGGGACAGTGGATAAATCCAATCCACTGGGTCTTGAGACCGAGTCTCAACATATTTTCCTTTTCCGAGATCTTCCCCCATTGGTTTAACTCTGGCGAAGCTCGCCTGTGTGCGCTTGAGATTGAACAGAACAGATTCGTTTCCGTCGTCACCGTTGCCTTGTGGTTTGATGAAAGGGACAGCAAAAATGATGATGATCATCTTGCGGAACTGGGCCTATCGGATACATATTTTGTCCATGGAAGGTTGCTCTATCGGGTCATAAATTGTTCATGACATTTTTACGCCGAGCAATTGCTTTCGATGTGTGATGAAGATGGTCCCGGAGTTGTTCCATGATCATGACCCAGAATTCCGTTAACAAATCACATGCAAGCGACCACCGAGCCTCGCTTGCATGATCTGTCGCATCAGCAGATGCAAACAAAAAGGTCCCAATCAATCATGTAGCAGTGGGGGGCTCACTTCCGTCTGCTGGCAGTAGTTCCTCCCAGATCCCCCATCCTTCTGCGGGAGCGGCCTGGTCATCCTCGACTCCAGCTGGATCGAAAGCAATCAATGGCGGGCACGACGGGGCGTAGCCGTCTGGTCAATGTGTTGCCAGAGAGCAGGCCACCAATCAGCAGCCTTCGTACCATCTCCCTTCTATTTGTTGCATGCCAAGAACCTCCTTTGGATGGGCGCAACGTACCAGAAGTATGGTTCATGACGCATGGGCGGTTTATCGCCAGCACTCGGAGCCCTCCACGATGGGACAGATCCAGGCCTCGTTGGCGAGAAAGGTTATATCCACCCTCGGTTTTACAAGCCGACTCTCCGCCTTCTCAACCCATTGCATCTCATGCTTGTCGTATTCCTGCTAGTGGAAGTTAGCAATCATCGAATAATTCTTCTGCAACAAGCGCCGTTTCGTGACCGTTAGGTTTGTATTTCCTGGTTGAACATTTATCACAAGACATCGCCTCTGAAGACAGGAATCGATCCTGGCGGTCGGCTGCGGTTCGTGGCGCGCACGTGAACTCTGGAGACTCGAAACAGGCGTCTTGCAATGAGGAGAACAACTGAATCCCCAACGACAACTAGGCGAGTTCGTGCAGACAGATCGTCCGTCATCAGTCCTTGGGCGGTCGTAGAGCTCGCACCCTGCCTCTTGATTTGTGTCATCGCCCCCGGTGAGGCGGAAATATTCGTCAGAATGGATCCACGCTCCCGAGCTTCCAAGAAGGCCGAGGCAATCACCCAAGGCCGCCAACATGCCCAAGATGTCTCCAAGACGCTCAACGATGGCCCCAATGTGGCCTGGGATAGACTCAAGATGGCCCCCCATGCGGCACAAGAGGGCCACCAGAGCACCCGCAGTAGGGCCCGAAGAGGCCAGAACCATGTATGACCCACAGGTGTCGAAACGATGTGGGCGCCTTCACGTTTTCGGGCGCGTTCAACCCCAGACGGCCCTGGAGGCCACCAAGATGGCAATCATAAGACAGCCCACGAGGGCCCACACGAAGACACGTAGACCAATCATCCTCCGACATGGCCCCAAGGCATCCCACGAGGGCCCATAGACGGCCCAGGACGGCCCTAAGAGAGTCCCAAACTGGCGCATAAAGGCATCCAAAACCCAACATGGCCTTAGAAAAACACGTGACGACCCACGACGGTCCCACGACTACCGCAAGAGCCCCCCCAAGACGGCCAAGAGAGCCCCAAGACGGCCCAAGAGGGCCCCAAGACGGCCAAAAGTGGGACCTCTAGGACTGCCCCACAGGAACCCAAGAAAGGACGGACGAAAGGGAGGAGGACGACGAACACGAGAAGAGAATCTCCGACACCATGCGGAAGAATGTACCACACGTTCCTCTGGACCCGAGGTGTCACGCACTACTGCCTCCTGTGCGCCCCCCGAACAATCGCCACCCAAGGTGCTGGACTGGCACGTTTGCGGGACTTGCCGCAGACAGCAGGACGCTGGCCGCCATCGCCGCTGCCAGCGTTGGGGTGACAACGCCCACAGATCCCCCCTCTCTCAATGTATCCCCCTCTCCCCCCCTCCTTGCTGGTCTTCTCCGCCATGCCGCAACAACATATTGCACTCTGCTTGACGTCCATCCCAAGCATACTCCCGTGCAGCTCCTGCTGGAAGAAACGGGATGATGACGGGCACGAAGAATACGGAGGGGGAGGGGAATGGGAGGACGAGGCGTCCGTACCAATCTTCCCCAATCATCGCTTGCACATCGGGATTATAACTTGGGTTGCCATGGTGACGGCTCCGCCGAAGTTTTGTCTGGGGCAATTTGGTGGACAATCGTGGGCGCCTCGCAGGCGCACCGTGCGCTGGGTGGGTCAGCCAAAGATTCGCCTGGTGCCAACCCGTGGCGGCGCTCCGTGCGCCGGGTCGGCTGGCATTTCGCCTGGTGCATGCCCGTGGGCGGCCGCATAGCTTTCACCGCGCTGTCTGCCCCACATAGATTCCACAACAAGCAGCTGCAAAACCTAAGTTGTAGCGCATAGCTGCCACCCCATACTTTGTACCACAGTGCTGAGACCGCATAGCTCAAGCAGATTGCACAACCTGACTTACACCATACAACTTGCACCACATACCGCAAATCACATAGCTTACACCACAAGGCTTGCACCACATAGTTTGGACCTCTCAACTTACACCACGTAGCCTGCACCGCATAGCTTGCACCGCATAGCTTGCACCGCCCAACTTGCCCCACCTAGACTGTTCCACACATAAGTGTACATGATGACTTGTCAGCACGCAGGTTTCACCACACACATGTTATATTACACAGTTGGCACCACCCAGCTCGCAGCTTACACCACACGGCTTGCACCACATAGCTTGCACCGCACAGCGTGCATCACATAGCCTGCACAGCAGGACTTACACCGAATAGCTCACATCACACAAGTTACACGACATGGCTTGCGCCGCATAGCTTACACCGCATACGTTACACAACATGGGATGCACCCCACACGTTGTGCCACATAACTTTCACATTGTACATGATGCACTACACAGCATACCAAGAAACATGCGCTTTGAACATGGTGTAGTGAGGACAGCATGCACAGCTTTGCCACGACCCTGGAGGAGCTCGCGCGCCCGAGGGCGCCCTCATTCGTGCACAGTGGACATCGTACATGCACGCGCAGGCGTTACAAATGGCGGAGGGCGACCCAGACCGCCTGCAAGAACTGCTTCTTTGTTCATCAGCACAATGGCACAACGCCATTGGTGGCTACTGCATGTCATGATGTCGGCTGTTCTGGTCAAAGTACGCATGAGCCAGACAACCTCATCACGACTGTGGCGCAGTAACAAAATCGCAAGGAGCCACACATCCGCATCACGAATGTGAAGCAGAAGCGTACTTACATGAGGCGGCATCGGACAGAGCATCGCGTCACTTCTTCCTCCTCCTCGTCCTCCTCCACCTTCCTTCCACTGCTGATGTGACGGTGACCGCGTTGTAATCTACAATTCCTGTCCACTGGCGCACCCCGCATCAACTTCGTTCTGCATGATATTTCCAGGCTTGCCGATGCGCCGTCTGGGCGCGGCTTTCACCTGACCCTACACTACATACCGCAAACATCCGCAGTGCAATGGCTCACCTTTGGGGGTCCTCGGAGGCAGACATTGGCTCAAGTCAGCTTGGCCCAAGGCCCACGACCAGGGGGGCGACACCCAACGCTAGGAGGCTTCCCAAGCCGCCGAGGCGACAACGATGCCAAGCGCTACGATTACGAAAACCACACCAGAGCTTGCGATCACGACAACTCCGAGATCCACAAGCTTCCTGAAGGCCTCGCGCAGCTCGGCTGTATTGCCCGGCGAGGCCAGCAAATGGATATCGCTGACGTCCAGATCGTTGCCAAACATTCCTGTGACTGGCACTTTGGCAACCAAGCATGGCGCTACAATGACGCCCGCGAGACTACAGACGTGGCGGGGATGACTGCCGCCATTGGGACAAGACCAGCAGCACACGGCACCAACAGGATCAGCCGGACAGCGGTACTCCACCGATAGAGCACGGGCCGAACGAAGCACGGGCGCACCGCCGCGAGCCCAAATAGACCAAAGAGCAGCGGCACCCAACACCTGCTGCCACACGGGATGCCGACCAAGGAACGAAGGGGGCTCTGCTGGCCACGGCGGGCCTCGGCCACGAGCAGGCTCCCCGAGCTGGCTCTGAGGAGCGGCCTGAACACCGGAGCCCCTCCTGAGCCCAAAGAGCGGACCCTGCATTGGCGTCTTGACTGCGTCGTCCCAGCAGAAAGCGGCGCTGCCGGCCTGCGTCAGAGCCCTGCCGTCGTCGTCGCCATGGTGGTGGTCCCGCCGCCGCCGTCGTCCCCAACCCCGATCGGTGGGCTGCTTCCGGGGCATCTACGCACCGCCGTCGTCGTCGTGGTGGTGGGCATCGTCGCCGGCGGCGGCGGGCATCTTCCTAGACGCACGGTCCACCGCCGGGGCGCCCGGCGGAGCACCACCGACGGCGTGGACAGCGTCGACGACGTCGAGCGTCGGCAACGCTGACTGGTTGGACAAAAAAGAATCCGATAGCGCAATTTTCTGACCAAATCTTCCATACGACGGCGGTCAGCGACGACGACGCACCGCGCCCAATAAGAGGCGGCGACAGCACGGCCGTGCGACCCGATGGAATCCCGCAATGGACTCGGTGGCTTCCAGCTGGTGGCTTCTTTCTTTCCATTCCTCTGCGACGACGGCGGCATTGACGACGACGCACGTCGCCGCGGCCGCCGTAGCCTCTGTCGCCGTCGCGGCGGCGACGGGCAGTTCCCGGGACGCGTGGCCCACGTGCCGCATCCAGTGGAGCAGCTCGCAGCGCGCCGCGGGCCACCATGCCGCATCCGCCGGCGCCGGGCCTCGCCGCGGTCGCCGCAGCAGGCCGCAGCCGTCGACTTGCTTTCGAAATTGTCGGGCGATTGTTCGCGCACGACTTTGTGCTCTCGGGGGGGGGGCTTTTTTCACCACGGCCGGGACGCAACCCGCGAGAGATCCGTGGGTGGACTTTCGAGGGGAAGGCGTCGTCGTCGTCGTCGTCGTCGTCGTCGTCGTCGTGGTCGAAGTTGTTGTCGTCGTCGTCGTCGTTTGTCGTCGTCGTCGTCGTCGTCGTCGTGGTCGTCGTCGTGGTCGAAGTTGTCGTCGTCGTCGTTGTCAGCGTCGTCGTCTTCGTCGTCGTCGTTCTCGTCGTCGTCATTGCCGTCGGCGCCGTCACGGTCGTCGTCGTCGTCGTCGTCGTCGTCGTTTTCATCGTCGTCGCCGCCGCCATCCCGCACCTCATCGTCAGCTCCCAAACCCAAAACCTAGAGTCACTTGCCACCTGGTGGAGCATGGTCTTGTCCCTCCACGTCGTCGTTGTCGACCAGGTGGGGAAGAAAGCAGTGGGGTGGGCAAGAGCGCAACCAGGAGCAGCGGCGGGAAAGGAGAGGGGGAGCCTTTTACTCCTCCCCCTCGTCGCGAGGGCCTGAGCTGCCAGCCTGAGGCGTGAGGTGTCAACCTCCTCTTCCGTTTCTGTCCTCTTCCTCCTCCGCCTCCTCCTTTTCCTCCCGTTGCCAACTGTGAACGAATGGCGATGGGGTCGTTCTGGAGCCGCCTCCCTCTCCCCTCTTCCTTTCCTCCACCTCATTCTCCTCCTTCGTTACTGGTCTTCCTTCTCCTCAGTTGTTTCTGGGCCCGTCGCCATAGCTGGACGAGCGCGGAAGACAAGCCGGGACGGTCCCCATCCTGATCATCCCGCGTTCCTGCGTCGTCCCTTCATCCTTATCCTCTCCCATCCCTCTCCTCCTCGCTCTCCCAGTTCCCTCATCCCCTTTTCCCCTCCCCCCTCTGCTCCTCCTCGCCCCCGCTCTTGTCCTTCCCCCCGCCATTCTAACCTGTATTCAGATGCGGTGGCGAAAGGTACGCACGAAGGCCCAGAATAGGAAGGTGGAGGAGGACGAGGAGAGGAGGAGGAGGAGAAGGACGAGGAGGAGGAGGAGGCGGAATGCCTCTCCAGGTCCGTCTGATCAACTAATGCCGCTGCCCACGCCCCCGATCCAGCTGCTGCCGCCTCCATGGCCCAATGGGAAAGTCGGTGGCCAAGCGCGCAGCGCGTGCGAGCATGAAGGCAGTCGCGAGGCTGGGTGGACCGTCCGATCCTCTACTGCTCCGAGCGTGCACGAGGCGATGGAGGTGATAAAATATCACGAGCCCTCGGAGACGAGAGAGAGAGAGAGAGAGTGCACAGGTGGAGAACAAGACGAGACGGGAGAGGCTCAGGAGGGGGGCGGGGCCAGGAAGGGATGGGCGAGATACCATTGCAACATTCCGATGGAAATGAGAGCAATGAATACAGTGTGTGAGGCTATCTTGGCATGGGCATCCGAGCAGGCAGCCTCGGTCGAAAACGCGCGTCTGTTACCCACCTCTTTCCACGTGCGGATCGCCGCCAAACGCCAGGACGGTGGGGCCAACTCCAAAACGAGACGCACCTCTGGCCGCTAGAACTGGCTTCAGGCGACGGGGTCAATCTCAAACAATTTGGCGAGGCGTGCGCGAAAGCAGGGGAGAAGGGAGTCGGGGGGCCGATAGAGGAGAGGGAGGATGCCGCAGGTCAGAGCACGCTGCGTCTTGAGACGAAGGCCACTAGCAGCAGGACGTGTCTCCAGATTGTTCTGGCGGAGGTGTTCTGAAACGCGCTGGGAACGGTCTGCTCCGCGATGGGTCAGCAGGGCGCCAGATCGTTCCACCATCTGCGGCATCGAACGTTCCCGCTCCGCTCTGCGTTCTGCCCCCAGAGAGGACGGCCACGCAAGGGCCGCCGCGCGGTCCCACCCCAAGGAGACCCGAGCCCCCGCCGCTTCCCGCAGAGACCGCGCCACCGCAGGCTCCCGCCAGAAGCCGGGCCAGTGACAGAGCTCTTCCTTGCCGGCGGGGCCTCCCCAGTTCAGCTGACCGACAGGCGTGCACTCCCATGCGCAGTCTTCAAGCAGACGGCGCATTCGAGACAGCGCGCTTTGAAGGTGAGACCCGTCCTCATTCTGGCCGCTGGTGCATTGCCGCGGATGCCCTTGACCCTGGGCCCCCCCCACAGGGAGGGGAGGTCGAGGAAGCGGGCGGAGGAGAGCCGAGATCCAGGGGCCCGAAAACGCGAGTTAAAATATCGTTCTCCCTGCGGCGCAGCTGCTTGGAATCGGATGCAACTGGGATTTACGCGGGAGGGCACTGATCGCCCGCTCGCGACATAGTGCATCCGCGGCATGCGCGTCCGCGCGCGAGCGAAAAATCGCGAGAGCCCTGGCATCCAGCTTGGCCGCGGGGACGGCCCAGTGCTTCGAGTTCTCAGCCCGGCCCAATTCGCACCCCAGGTGCTCCAACGACGGACCGACACGAAAAACCTCCCCAGGACTCGTCGACTTGAGAATCTCGGCAGCTCGCGCCTCCAACTCTTCGGACCGAGGGGCCCAGAGCGGGGTGGCACAACATTTTGACAACTTCAGGCCAAGGCCAGCATTCTTTTTCGAGATTCTAAAGATGCGCGCGAAAACGCGCAGACCTGGACTTCCCCGCGCCGGCGCTCCCGCGTCGTCCGCGCGCCACTTCCCAGCCCCCTTGCCAGCGGCCTCCAGAGCCCGCTCCATGTCTCTGCAACACGGATGCGCGGCAAGAACAGAGAGGCTTCCTGAGAGGGGGCCCCCGTGGAGGACGCCGACCAGGGTCCAAAACAGGAGTGGGCGATCGCCGTCGGCACTGGGAGTGGCAGCCGCGCTGCGGCAATTCGCTTGGGCCGCTGCTATCGAGGCCCCGGGAGCGCGCCGAGACTCCAGAACTTGCCAGATCCAGGCGCGGGCCGCCGAGAAGGCGGTGGTCGCCGTGAGCTCGCGGCCATCGACCTCCAGCAGGCGCCCAGCGTCGCGCGCGGCGACGGAGCGCGCGCTGCTGCGCGACCGGTCGCGCAGCAGCGACCAGTCGCGCGCTGCTGCGCGACTGGTCGCGACCAGCTGCATCCTCCGAATATCCTCAGGCCCCTGCTGGGCGGCAGTCTCCAGCGCGCGCCGCTGGCTAGCCGCCTCCTTCCTCCAGGCAATGTTGCACCCTCTGGAACTCCGCAAACTCGAAGGTCGCCGCGGACTTCGAAGAAGCGTCGACCTGCACCGGCTCGCGCGCCCGGGCATTCTGGGAGACCGCCAGCAGCGCGAGCCTCCAGTTCTGTCTCCACCAGGCGCGGGCAAGCCGGCGCCAGATGAGCGCCGTGGCGCCATTGGTCCAGCCCTCAGCCACCAGCAGCTCCCTCTGGACGTCGTTGGCGGCTGCCTGCAGGATCCTCGCGAAGTACTTGCGCTCGTCAGGAGGGGCGTGATGCGCCAGCTGCACCTGCCCAGCGTAGCCATCCACGATCTCCTTGATGCGTGGGCGCGCGACCACATCGCGCGGGATGGCCGCGGGCATATCGGCGTCTCGCAGCGGGCGCTGGCGGCGGAGCAGCGAGGCAAACGACTCCGTGGAGTGGTCACTGATACCACGGGCATGGAGCTCGCGGGCCCCCCCCACTCACCCGGCGCGACTGCAAGCCTTGGCAGGGCTGCCGCCGCGGGAGCTCTGCGAAAATCCGATCGATGGTTGAGCTCGTGCGCGCGCTGGCGTTCGCAGTGGGTGGGCCTGCCGGGCATCGGCTCCGCGGCAGCTCGCAGCGCCTCCGGCCATTGCCTATGGCCAGGGTGTTGCGCAGGGCGAGCCGCCTGAGCCCCCGCCCGCGGGCGGGCGAGCACTGCCCCAGAAATGGCGCCAGACTGTTCTGGCAGAGCTGTTCCGGAACGCACCAGTGACAATATGCTCCGCGCTGGGTGGCCGCGGGCCATCCAGCATCGGGTTCTGGCCGTCCTGCACGAAGAAACCGATATCGTCGTAGTCGCCAAAGTTGAAGTCACAGACGACGAAGACAGAGCGTGTCAAAGGTTCACGGCAAGCCCACTCGAAGAGGAGACGCGGGCGCGCAGCGACCCGTCGCCGATGATCAGGTGAAACATAGTTGCCGCGCACATACCAATGAACAAGACTGACTGGCGACGCCCCAGAGATTGAACGGCGCCACGTCAATGAAGAGCGTGCCCAGGGACAAGTTCCTCAGGTTCAAGATCGCAGGCGTAGCGTAGCCGTGAGCTGTAGCAAGCACTCAAGTCGCCGCACCTCCCGCATCTTCTGGCCTCCTGCCAGGCACGAGGCAAAGAAATGCAATGGCTTCCCCAGTCTCTTCAGCATCGCCTCCATGCTGACATCAGAGGCGCGAGTCTCCCAGGGCCCCAGAAGCATTGGGCCCTTCCAGTAGCGCTGAATGTAATTTAACTTGTTCTGGATCATGCGGTTGGCGCGCTTGCCCGACTGCTTCGTGGCACTGCAGTTCCAGGCGCCAACGAGGTGTGGGCCGTTCCCGTCGCCCCCCCCAGGCGTGAGATAGCCTGTCAAAGAGGCCACTGCTGGGCCTCTGGCTCCACGGCGCGGTCCGCCAGGGCCTGGGGCGCCTCCTTGGTCTGGTTGATGGCTTGCGCTGCCACCGCGTTCCACGAGACCTCGGGCTGCGCGCCCGGAGCCGACATAGATTGCGTGACCAGCTGCCTCAATTTGACTGCGATCGCATTCGGGTCCTTGTCCACAAAAGGGCGCTCGGGCACGTGCTCCTGGAGGGTCTTGCGCGGTTTCTCGAGCTGGATCTCGCTGGAGGATGGATGGGGCAGCACCAGAGAGGCCCTGGCGGCCCTCAGCATGCCGACGACCGCCAGGGCCCCAGATGTCAAGGGCCCCGAGCCGTCTCGAACGCGCCGCGCGGGCGCCGTGGCGACGAGGGAAGGGCCCCGAAGCAGTCCGGACAGGCACCTGGCATGCCCCGCGGGCAAGCCAGGGGGGGCGGAGAACACCCCCGCGGGGGCAAAAGCGGGCAATCCCAGCAGCCGCCAGCCCGCCGCCACACCCGGAAAGGGGGAACGGGAACGCACGGGCCGAGCCCGACCCAGACGGCGGCCCCCCGAACCCACGCCGAGGGGCGCCGCGCCAACATTTCGAAGCGGATCCGGCAGGACAGAGCGCGGGCCCGCCTGCGTTCCGCGGGCAGCGCGGGCGGCGCCCACGCGAAAGGGGAACTCGCCCTCCACGTGGAAGCCCTCGGAGAAACGGGGCGAGGCCATGTAGCCGCTGGCGGGCTCGATGTCGACGCCGACGCGCTCGTGCACGCGGGCCACGCCGCCCATGCGCACGCCGCCCTCGCCCCCCGAGACCGCGAACATCTCGGCCAGGAAGTCCTCGACGTTGAACTCCGACGCCGTGCCGGCCCCGACATCAGGGCCCCGCCTCGAACGACGCCCATCCCGCTCGCCCCCAGGGGCCCCGCGACGCCCCCCACGATGGGAGCCACGGGCGCCTCCAATCCCTCAGGCTCTCGGAAGTCCTCGCCATCGACCTCCGCCGCTGATTGGGCCGAGCAGATCAGCCCCACATCAGCCTCGACAGCCTCGACCACCTCCAACTCCCCGCCCAGGGCCGCGACGCACTCCGTCGGCGACTCGGCCGCCACCTCGACGCCGAGATCCTCCATGCAGGTGGCCTTGGACGCCCCGCGCTCGCCGACGAGGACGCGCAGGCGCGGCTGCAACTCCACGCCGAACGCCTCGAGAAGCAGACCGGGCTGCTGTGGGTCCTGCCAGAGGCCCGGAGCCCACCCCGCGCCCGCAGGCCCGCCCTGGCGCTCCGCCAAGCTCCAGCCCGCAACCATGCCTTGCCCGGAAGCCTGGGCCTGGCTCTCCGCGATGGGGCTGGACCCATTCCGCGCAAGCGCGGGGGGGGCCCTCCGGAACGGCACCGAGGTGCGGCCCGCGCTGGGCCGCGCGGAACGCCCGTGCGTCGGCGCCCTCCAGCTGCGCCCCGGGCTCGGCTGCATGGATGCATAGGGAGCGGCGTTGCGCCGCAGCCTCTGGAGCCACGCGGGCGCGCGGCACTCCACCAACGCGGCGAGGGCTGCGAGAAAGCAGCGGACGCGGGCGGCCACCTGGCCGTCACCTACGATGACCTGGAGGGCCTCATCCGCGCCCTTCGGTTTGAAGGGGGCTGGAAGGCCCAGTCAGCAGCTTCGCCTCAGGCGAAGCCAAGCTCCCGCTCTGTTGTACCGTAGAACGATAGTCCCAGTATAAGAGGAAATGCCATCTCAAGCAATAGGAATATCCTTTTGGTCTCGGTAGCGATTGTGTGCCTCGCAGTGAGGCACAATCATGTTTGGGCGGCCGGCCTCTTTAGCCGACGCGGCCGCGGGCGCACGCTCGCCTCCACCCCTCACGCCCCTCAGCTCGCTGTAGAGTCGGGGGGGGGGGGGGGGGGGGGGGGGAGACGAAGCGTGAGCCCGTCGCCCCTATACAGCGGGCATAGCAGCTATCATACACAAGGACAGAAAAGGAAGCGGGCCTAAAGGAAGGTGGACCCGCTCGCAAGTTGCCTCGCATGTACGTGACGCACTCATCAGGCGGCGTCAGGAATTGATGTCTGGCCGGCCCGCTATGGAGTATGTCTCTTCAGGTCATGTTTGAAGGTCTGTATATCTCCCATGACTTGTAGGAGCATTTCTCTGTCGATGCTCTCCTTGGTGTGGCCATCCGCAGTCATATCGTGGGTGTCACACCACTGAATGCTGTGCACGATTCCACGCTCCATCATCTATCGTATCCATCTGATTCGTCCTAAAAGGGTGCACTCAGTCGGCTTCTCCAAGTCTTTGCTTGACAAGGACTTAAAAACACACGCAGCATCGATGGTCAAAGTGGCCTTGATGCTCAGGCCACCCAACTCCGGTGCATCTTTCAACTGAGTGGGCGTGAGCGGCCCTGCGTGGAGCTCGTGCAGAGTCACAATCGTGGGATAACAGTCCTCCAAATTATGGGCTGCTGCGAGTGTCTCTGCTGAATAGCTCGACAGGGCCTGCAAGCGGTGAGACTTGCAGTGCGCATCGATCAAGTGAACGACAGGCTTACCAGATGACGTGTTTCCACGTCGTAGCAGGTTTGCCCCGCGAATACCATAGCCTTTGACGTCGCCATCGGCGTCTCCACTCAGGCGTCGATATCCTGAGTCGCGATGTAGATCAACCTCGCCCGTAGGATTCATCGCCTGGTAGACGATCTTCTTCGGGCAGGCCTGTGGCTTCCTGGTGATCGCGTTCAGTCGTCGCACTTGAATGCTGGTCGGTTCTTGGACGCGCTCTAGAGATACAACATAAACCATCAACCACACCTGGGTGATTAATGCATACGCTAGCGCACCTCTGAGGCTGACGAACATGTCCGCCACCATCTTGGATGCCTGAGCGTCAGCGTCGGCGCCGGTCAATTCGGGATGTTGTACAGGACGGCGCTATTTGATATATTCATCTCGATCCAAAGTGGCATTGCCGTCATCGTCCTTGGTGTATCTTACAGCACAGTTGGTCTGTGTGCTTGTTGAAATGTACACTTACCAAAGGTATCTTCAACGCATTTGACACGCTTGTCAATGGTGTCCTCAGTACCGGCCATAGCGATGTCATCAACATGCTTGGCCGTGAGCAAGCTGTTGCTCGTCTCGAGCTCCTCGTCGTATGACGTGGGTCGGAGACCGAATCCTCTGGTGGCCCTCCTGAGCTTAAGTGAGAAAGCCCGTGGAGCGCCTTTGGTGCCTGTGCCTGGTTTCAAGCACTGTAGGCAGTGCTTTGACTCGTCATAGTGCTCGAATCCTGGGAGAATTCGGAGCACTGTGGCCAATCCAGGCGGCAAAGTAAAACACGCCACGTTCGTTTTCACCAGTAGCCTCATCAAGATCCCGATAGGTCAATCCTTCCAGGAAGGCCATGTTGATGTCGAGGGAAGCAATGATCCACTGATTATTGCACGCTGCCGTGCTAGCGAGTAACCTCTGGCTTGGCCGTCTCGCTGTTCCCGAAAATGGTTCTACGTCGAAGGCTTCAAGGTCCATGAAACCTCGGGGAACCAAGCGTGGTCGGATGGTACGTACCATCTCGCCCTTCTCGTTCTTCACGAACTTATAGTTGTACACGTATCTCGATGCCATAATATTCCACGTTTTAGCTATTTCTTGCAACTTATACCATTTGTTACAGAACCATGTCTGGAGCTCGGTGTAGAGGGCCTTCGATACTTTGTCGGGATTCGCCCCACTGTCACCTTTAGTGAGGAGGTCGTCTTCCTTGACGACCACAGCTCGCTTTGCAGCGGCGGTTACGTATACCCGCACAGTGGTCACCCGGTCGGCATCTAATATGATGCGTTGTTGCTCGGACTAGACGACCTTCGACATTTCTGTCGTAAAGCATAGTTCGACATATCGACCATGTTCGTCTGCGCCTAACCCGTACTTGTCGTCTTCGACCATGGTGCAGATAGGGGCGTAGTACGTCTCCTCGGCATCGGAGTCGCGAGTGCGCCCCCACTTCGGTTAGATCGGGTGCGTCCAAGACCTCTCGCACCCCCAGGAAAACCCGAACAACTCAAACCGAATCTCGCCGAGAGAGAAAATCTCAAACCAGATCTCAAACCAAATCTTGCCGCGAGAGAATATCCAAACGGATCTCCGATGAAATAATCCGAGACACTTTGGGGCCCAAGCAAAAACTCAAACGAAATCTTGCCGCATATAAATCACGAACGAATTCTCAAACGACATCATGCCGCTGCCACGTCCCAAACAACATATTAAACGAAATCTCGCCTCTTGCCAGTCCCCAACAAGATCTCAAACGAATTCTTGGGCGACCAGAAACTCAAACGCAATCTCTCCCATAAGCTGCTGGCCAAACTTCGTGCCGCGCGCGGCGTGGTGGTAAAGCGCAACTTCACGGTGGTCGAGTGCTTTGTCATCGGGGCAAAGCTGATCGGAGCTGTGCGCGCCTTTAGAAGAAGTGCGCAGTGCGGCGCGGACGGGCATTCCCCGCCCCTCGATCGAGCGACTGCATCGGCCGCGATGCTGGGCAGCGAACCTGGAGATCGGCGCCGCACCGCCCACCGACGGCCCTAGTTCACCAGGCGCACTGGCGCGCTTAGCGGCCACCGCGGGCAGAAGCCAGCAGGTCACTAAGTTGCGGGGCTCGCAACCACCATTCCCTAGGCGAACCGAATAAGAGCACCATTTCCGGCGCGCGCGTGCGGGGATTGCCTGCGCCCGCGCATGACCCAATCGGACTGGGTTCGGCGGTGCATTTTAGGCGAAGGCGTCTCGGGGCGGGGGAGAACAGCCCAATGCTCATAAGCATGCGCGTTACTTTTGGAACCGACTCTTGGAGGTAACAGCCCTAGCGGACGTTAGCAAACTTCCCCCCCCCCCCCACCACTGGCTCCGGAGCGGTCCGGTGACGTTTTTGTCTTGGGGGTGGTTGCAGTTGGGGCTGCGCGCGCGGTAACTGGCCATGGGCCCCTTCTTCGCCCTCCTGTTTAGCTTCCTCCTCTCCTCATGCTGTTTACTCCACTCCTCCACGACCTCTGGCTTCTCCTCGGTGACATCCGCGTGCACCTCAACGCTGAAAGCTCCCGGTAAAGACTGCCCGAGTCCCTGAGGTTGTTCTCCTGCTGCTACCCCAGTGGCTCCTGCTGCCCCCCCCTGGGCCGGCGGTAACCCCATTGGCCCCTCCGGGGCAGTGAAGGCCGACGCGCCCCTCACCGCCGCACTTAAAGCATAGACTCGCTGTGGGGCACAAACCATTGGCCTAATTTACCTCCCCCTTTAGCTCCTCCGCTACCTCCTCCTGTATACCATCCTTGGTAACCTCCATTGCCGCCTCTGCCTCCTGCTGCATTTCCCCGGTAACTTTTCTGGCTTCCGCATCCTCCTCTGCCGCCCTGGCCGCCTGGGTACTTTGCAGTTGCTGTTGTAGTTGTACTTGTAACCTCCGTACTGGAATCCTTTACCGGTATTGCCTCCTCCGTCGGCCACCCCCTGACTCTTACCTTCGGCAACTCCTCTGTTCGGGCAGTCGCGGCCGACGCGGCCTCAAACTCACGGGGGGCCCGGCATAGAGGTGTTCCACGGGGGCCACCGTGGGGCCTCGCCGCCCATGGCGAGCTGCGACCTGCTAAACTCGAGCCTCTTTCGCGCGCTCGGGGGGTCGAACGAAGGGCGCCCCCAGGGCGCCGCCATGGCGCATCGCCGCCCCTGGCGGGCAGCGGCTTGGACACAGTCGCCAATGCCGCGGGCCCCTGGGAAGCCCAACGGGGGGCGCCCCGCGTGCGCCAGCGTAGACCTCGCCATCCTTGGGGCGCCGCTATCTGCGACAACGCCGCCACTTACGTGGGCCACGGAAAAACTCCAACGAAATGGCCCCCTTCCCTTCGGTGACCACCATGAGACGGCGCCGCCCCCTGGAGGGCAAAACAACGGGGGCGCGGATGGGCGCGCGGCCACGGGGCACGCGGGCGGACGGCGGCGCAAGCGCCGCGGCCGCCACGCCTAGGCGCCCCAGCAACCCCAATAAGCAAGAGATGCACTAGCGGCGCTTTCGGCCCGTAGACCCCCAGGAAGCGCGAGCTGGGCAGCGGCGCCCGCCTCTCGGGCAGCGCGTCTAAATCGAAGCATTCGAGGCCGCGCCCGTCTTTCCCGCCCGCGGCCCGCGGTGCGACGGCCGCGCCAGGCCGCAGAAATTGCGGGCGGGGCCGCGGCGGCAGGGAGCTCCGCGGGCGCGCGCCCAGGGCGGCCGCCTCGACATCGGCGCTTCAGCGCGCGCGGGCGCGCGCGCCCGCTGCAAATGGCGGGCGCGCGCGCGCAGGAGCTGCGCGCGGCCATGGCGCGCGGGGGGGGCGCCTCGCCAGGCCCGCGACCCACCGCGCGCTGGCGCGCGCGGGGCGGCCCCCCCGCCTTTGCGCGCCGCGCCGCGGCGCGCGATCACGCGGGCATCTATCGCGGAAGCGCGGCGGCCGCGCGAAAACTTCTCAGCGATCTCGGGGGGCCGCGGCGGGCGCCCCTGCACCGTGTCCCCCGCCGCCCCAGTCCGGGCGACCCAAACGTTCAAGGACCGCGCGGGCCGCGCTGCCCGTGGAGCGCGCCACCCGCGGAGCGCGCCGCCCGCCGAATGCGCCCGCCAGGCGCGGCCCCCCCGAGGGCCGCGCGGCGCCCGCCAGGCTGGCGAGGGCAAGGGCGCATGCCGGGGGACTTCGCCGAAGCCGGCGCGAAACGTCATCGCGACGCTTTCGCGCTCGCGCCCGGGCAGACGCCCGATCGCCCGCCTGGAATGCCTGGGCCCCCCCGGGCATTCCCTGAAGCACCGTCGCCGCGTCCGACCCCGGCCGGACATTTCCAAGGCAGCCGCAGGTAATGTCACGGGACATCGCGCCCCTCGGAAACGCGCCCCGGGGGATCTCCGAGGAATCTCCCGGAAAATCTCCCGGGGAATCTTGCCCCTCGGAAATCTCCGTGGAAATCTCCCGGGAAATCTTGCCCCTCGAAGGACTCTCCCGGAAAATCTTGCCCCCCGGAACTCCCCCTGCAAATGCACTCGGGAATTCATTGTTTTCGTTTTTTATTTCCAAGCAAAAAATGCGCCCCTCGCAGAAACCTCCGGCAATTCCCCGGGAAATCCCCCTCACGCGCATCACCTGAAAACTCCCAGCACATCCCGTATGCCCGAAGAACGATCCCAGCAATCGCAAGAAAATCCCCCGGGAAATCTCACAGAAAATCGCACCCCTTAATCTCCGTGGAAATATCCTGGGAAATCTAGCCCCTCGGAAATCTCCGTCGCACTCCCCCGGAAAATCGCGCCCCTCGGGCACCCCCATGGAAATCGAAGACACACCCTGGACATGTCCTGGAACATCTCCCGGAAAATCTTGCCCCTCGGAAGTCTCCGTGGACATCTCCCGGGAAATCTTGCCCCTCGGAAATCTCCGTGGGAATCGCCCGGAAAATCGTGCCCCTCGGGAGTCCTATTGGGAATGTGACAGGACATGCCCCGCTGTCTCCCGTTGGAAATCCCAATGGGAAATCCCCCGGGAGAGCCGCCCGAAAATCGCACCCCTTCGGATGCCTCCACGGGCAGCCTCCGGGGGCAATTCCAACCTCGACGCGGAAATCCCCCAAGGAATATCCCCCGGATCCCCGCGAGCCCCCCCAGGCAAAAACTGGATCTGGCGAACTTTATCCAATGGGTCGGGCCCTGCGAAAGACGCCCCCTGGTTAAGTTGAAAACCCAGTGGCCAAAACCCAATGTAAAGCTTCATTATGTGAGCCCAAAAGGCGGCCATATAAACATGGAATGTAAGAAAACAATATAAGATGCGAGGCGCGCGCGCGCTGGCGACCCGCGCGGGGCCGGGTCACCCGCGCGCGCGCGCGAACGCGCACGCGACACATCTTGCATTGGTTTTATACAATCGGAGGCCATGTGAAGTTGAAAACTCAATGGTCAAAACCCAATGTAAGATTTCATTCTCTTGGCCCAAGAGGCGGCCATATAAATGTGGAACGCACACAATAATGCAATATGCGAGGCGCGCGCGCGATGCTTCCTGTATTGCTTGTAAACAATATGAGGCCATCTTAAGTTGAAAACCCAATGGTCAAAACCCAATGTAAAATTTCATTCTCTGGGCCCAAGAAACGGCCATACAAATGTGGAATATACCAGAACAGTACAATATGCAAGGCGCGCGCGCTGGTGATCCGCGCGGCGCCGGGTCACCCGCGCGCGCGCGTGCGCGCACGCGCTGCATCCTGCTAGGTTTTTTGTTATATATATATATATATGCAATCGGAGACCATGTCAAGCTGAAAACCCAATGGTCAAAACCCAATGTAAGATTTCATTCTCTGGGCCCAAGAAGCGGCCATATAAACGTGGAATATGCAAGAACAGTGCAATATGCGAGGCGCGCGCGCGCTGGTGACCCGCGCGGCGCCGGGTCACCCGCTTGCGCGCGCGCGCGCGCGCGCGCGCGCGTACGCGCACGCGATGCATCCTGCATTGGTTTTATTCAATCGGAGGCCATGTTAAGTTGAAAACCCAATGGTCCAAACTCAATGTAAAACTTCATTCTCTGTTCCCACAAGGCGGCGATATACATGTGGAATATACAAAACCAATACAATGCCCTGCTCCGTGTTGCGGGGTGTCCCGGGAAGGGTGGGTCCGGCAGAATTCGTTAGAGATTGTCTGTCCGGGCGATGCCATGCTCGTGGCCCCATAGGGAGCTCCCCGGAAAGGCCCCAATGGGGGTGCCCGCATGCGGTTCCCCCACCCAGGGCAGCGCTTCGCAGCCCCAAAGGGGGGCACACCGAAGGCCCCAGTGGGGGTGCCCGCATGCGGTTCCCCAACCCAGGGCAGCGCGTCGTAGCCCCATAAGGGGGCCCCACCGAAGGCCCCAGTGGGGGTGCCCGCATGCGGTTCCCCCACCCAGAGCAGCGCTTCGTAGCCCCATAGGGAGCTCCACCGAAGGCCCCAGTGGGGGTGCCCGCATGCGCCTCCCCTACCCAGAGGTAGCGCCACCGAAAACGATATTCATATTTGCGGCATTCACAACTGCGCATGGTTGGGTCCTTCGCCAGGCGTATTACGAAAACTACCGGACACCATCAGGGCAACCACAAATATCGAGACAACCGCCAGGACATTCACCGGGACAACAGGGGGCCACGACCTGCGCTCGGGAGGCGGCCCTTTTGGCAATACATGGCCTCTACTAAGGATGGAACTCGCGCAGCTTCGCCTCGTCCGCACGCACGGCACGAACCGAAACTGAAACCGATTTCCCGGTTGGGGTCACTTCCGTTCCAAACCTCCGACATTGGTGGGTCCTTCGCCAGTTCCCAATTATCCTGTGGTGTTGGGTCTTCGTTTAGAAAAGATCCCACCCAACGTCCTTTTTCCCCCTCCTTCTCCTCCTCCTCCTCCTCCTCCTCCTCCTCCTCCTCCTCCTCCTCCCACTCCTCCTCCTCCTCCTTCTCCTCCTCATTTTCCTCCTCCCCATCATCATCACCATCGTCATCGTCATCGTCACCGTCACCGGCATCCTCCTCCTCCTCCTCCTCCTCCTCCTCATCATCATCATCATACACATCCTCGTCCTCATGATCGCCTCGGCATCACCAGTAGTATCATCATCAACATCATCATAACCACCAGCATCATATTCGCCGTCCTCACCATCACCATTATCGACACTAACTCTAGCATAAACATCAGCACCAGCACCAGCTCTAGCATCAACATCGACATCATCACCAACATCAGCAGTAACATCAACGCCATCATCATCATCATCATCATCATCATCACCATCATCATCATCATCATCATCATCCGCATCTTCATCAACAGCAGCCTCATCATCATGATCATGATGATCATCATCATCATCATCAACAACACTACAAAGTATCCTCGTCGTCGTCGTCGTCATTACCAGCATCGTCACCATCATCGTCATCACTACTACCCTCACCATCACCATCGCCATCATCATCAGCAGCATCATCATCATCCTCATCACCACAATCATCATCACCATCATCATAATCATCTTCGCCGCCTCCATCACCATCATCACCACCACAACCATCATCATCACCATCATCAGCAGCATCATCAGCACCACCATCACCATCTTAGGCATCATCAGCATTAACATTATCACCATCATCCTCTTCATCATCATCACCATCCTCGTCCTCGCCCTCATCCTCATCAGCATTATCATCATGCATGGGGAGCTCCACCTCAGGACCCCGCTGGCGATGCTCGCGAAAAAAACGTCACGCGCGTTGCGGCATAGCTATCACATGTTCGGTGGCAACACAGGGAGCGACACATGAGGCCCCAGTGGCGTAGTCTTCACGTCCCCCACACGATCCGTGGCCCCGTAGGGCGGAACTCGAGTTCAGGCCCCAGCAACGACGTTCGCATGCGGGCGTCACGCTCGTTTCGGCACACCACCTCACACAATTTGTGGCCCCACAGGGGGCTCCACCTAAAGCCCCAGTGACGACCTTCCCATGTGGGCGTCACGCCCGTTTCGGCACACACCTCACACATTTCGTGGCCCCATTGGGAAGTCCACCTAAGGCCCCCGATCGCGACGTGCGCATGTGGGCGTCACGCCCACTTCGGCACGCACCTCACACGATTCGTGGCCCCATGGGGAGCCCCATCTAAAACCCCATCGGCGACGCCCGTGCGTGGGCGTCACGCCCGCGTCGGCACCTTCCTGACTCGCTGCGGGGCTCCACAAAGAGTTCCACATAAGGCCCCCAATCATGACATTCGCACGTGGGCGCGACGCCTTTCCGGCAAACCCTTCACGCGCTTCGTAGCCCCGTACGGAGCTCCACCGAAGACGATACACACAACTGCACAACTGCGGCCTCGCAAATGCAAAATGATGGCTGGAGTCTATGGCATGGTAATGCAATGCGCGGCCCGGAAATCCCGATTCCTCCCCAGGGCGCCAGTTTCTCGCCCCGGCTTCGCGTTGGATGGCCATGGGGCCCAATAGAAATCACCATGCGCCAAGATCAAAGAACGGCGCCCGGATTGACTTGGCCTGGCGAAGGACCCAACCATATGGAGTTGTGAACACCGCAATCGTGGATGCCATCTTCGCCCGCGCCCCCTATGGGGCCGCGAACCGCGCGGCGGGGCGCACGACGCGAACGGAGACGATGAGTCTGCGCGCGAGAGACTGAGGACGGGCGAGTCCGAGCGCGAGTGAATCTGCTTGTGAATTAGTCTTCGCGCGCGCGAGTTTACGCGCGTAAATGTGCGCGCCCGCGTCGGCGCGCCCCGCGCGAGGGTCGCGCCCGCTTCCCCCCCGTTCTTTCTCTACCTCTTGCCCGCGCGCGCCGATTTCCGAGGCCGCGGGCGCGGCGCAGCGCGAAATCCCCGCGACGCGCGCCAATCGCACCGAAAAGGGCCCCGGCGAGGCGCGCGGGTCGTCCGCCGCGCGGACCAGAGAGAGCTCGTTGGCTGACTGACGCAGGCAGGGCGCTGGCCGCTGGGCAGAGCGGCGAAGGGTAAGGGCGAGGCGACGGGCAGAGCGCAACGTGGAGTTCCCGCGACGCGCGCCGGTCGCTCCGAGAGGACCCCAGCGACGCGCGCGGGTCGCCCGCGCTTCGAAGCCAAACTATCAGACCGTGGAGAGACGGCGAGGGTCGGGCGGGCTGCTCCCCAGATCAAGCCTCGCGGATAAACTCGGTGAACCCAGCTCCCTGGCGAGGGCCGTCGCCTCTCTACTGCGCCGCTTCGTGCGCAACGCAAACTGCTCCAGCTGCTTCCGCAAGCTCTCCGGCGGCCCTGCCAGGAAGAACTCGATGCGCGGCGCCCGCATGAGCAGGAGGTTCTCGTGGCGCGTGGCGCGCGAGAGCATCGCGTAGAGCTCCAGCCACCAGTCGTCGTCCTCCTTCTTGCCGTTCCCGACCTCGTGGCGGCCGCAGTCCAGGATCACGCCTGGGCGGTGTCGGCCGAGGGAGCGGCGCGCCGGGCAGCCGACGGCCCAGGGCGAGAATGGATCGAGGTCTGGGTGCGGACTGCCCGCGCCCAGCAGGTCTGGCCGTAAACTGCCCCAGAGCGCTGTTCCCTCGCCCGGCGCCTTCGCGCATGGTGCGCCCCTGTCACTGGGGCCTTCGGTGGAGCTCCCTATGCCAAAATGGGGCGGCGCCGTCATGCGAATTCCTCCACTGTGGCCTGACGTGGAGCTCCGTATGGGGTCACGAAACGTGTGAGGGTGTGCCTAGATGTGGCGGGGCGGGCCATGCGAACTCCGCAGTTGGGATCTGAGGTGGAGTTCCCTATGGGGCCACAAAACATGTGAGGGGTGTGCCAAAATGGGGCGGGGATGCCATGCAAGTTCCGCCACTGGGACCTTAGGTGGAGCTCCTTATGGGGCCACGAAGCGTGTGAGGGGGTGTGCCGAAATGGAGCGGGCATGCCGTGCGAGTTCCGCCGCTGGGACCTTTGGTGGAACTCTCCCTATTGGGCCACGAAGCGTGTGAGGGGGGGTGACAAAATGGGGCGGGGATGCCATGCGAGTTCCGCCACTGGGACCTCAGGTGGAGCTCCTCATGGGGCCACGAAGCGTGTGAGGGGGCGTGCCAAAATGGGGCGGGGATGCCGTGCGAGTTCCGCCGCTGGGACCTTTGGTGGAACTCCCTATTGGGCCACGAAGCGTGTGAGGGGTGTGTGCCTAAATGTGGCGGGGCGGCCATGCGAGTTCCGCCACTGGGACCCTCGGTGGAACTCCTATGGGGCCACGAAACGTGTGAGGGTTGCGCCAAAATGGGGCTGGGATGCCATGCGAGTTCCGCCCCTGGGACCTTAGGTGGAGCTCCCTATGGGGTCGCGAAGCGCGTGAGGGGTGTGCCGAAACAGAGACCGACGGAGGGCAGAGGCCAAGGGGGGGAGGAGGGAGGGGGGGGGGAGCAGCGGGAGGAGGAAGAAGACGCAGGGCGCGGTCTCTTCAAAACGAGGACCCGAGACCACGGCATGGTTGGAAGAAACCAGATCGTCGGAGATCTGGGGCCGTCGGCGGCGGCGCCGTCGCCGCGTCCAAGTCCGCCGTCGTCGACGGTGGCGGCGAATGCCGGGGCGCCTGCGGCCGTGGCGGCTGACGCTGCGACCGCAGCGTGCCCCGGGGCCATCGCGGGAACAACGCGCGGGCCGCCAAGGCGGCGGCGCGCGCCTCCCGAGATCTGCGCGCGCGGCGCCGCGCTCGGGCCGAGGCGGCGACGACGCGCTGAGCGCCTCGCGCTGGCGCGGGCGCGCCACGCTCCGCGCCTCGCCTGTCGCGCCTCGCGCAAGGACCCCGACCAACAACGTGTCGGAAGTGCTTCCCCATTTCAAGCCTACGCCCCGGGACCTCCCAAAAACGACTCAGGGTGAAAAACCTGCGCTGGGGAAGTTGTCGGGACATCTGGGAACCGCTTCACACCTCGCGGGCCCCCGGAGAGGCGCCAGCGGGCGGCGCGGGAGCGGCGCCGCCTCGGGCCGAAGTCGTCGGCGTCGTCGTTTCAATTGTTTTTTCGAGCGCTTCTGTCGAATCTCCCCAACTGGCGAGGATTGTGAGACAAGGTTGTATCCATAACAACCTCCTCGGGAACCGATGTCGTGGGATCACAGGGGGTGGTAGATCTTGATACAGTTGGGCCTCTGGGGCCCACATATATCCATACCCGTTCTGTCCCGAGTGACGATCGTTCCCCCAGGCGGTGTGTATGGATGGTGGATAAATTCCCTCCTTGGAAGAATGGCTCTCGGTGGGGTCCAGGGGCCAACTCTGAGCAGACACAATCAACGTGCCACCATTAGGAGCGCCAGATGAGGAAGTAAAATGCTTTTCTGGCCCCGACGAGCCTCGGCCGTGAATCGAGTTCTCCGACCTAGAGCTCAGAAGGGTCCGAAAACCAGAGCCCCTCCTGAGCCTCAAGCGGTCCTCATGTCAACACCTTGACTGTATTGGTCGGGCGACGACGGCGGCGCTGCTGCTGCTGACGCTCCCTGCGGCCGACAGTCGGCCGGTGTGCGCTCGAGCAGGCCGGAGGGGCGTCGAGCAGGCCGGATGGGCGCCCAACGGCCGTGCTCGGAGATCACTGCGAAGCCAGAGCCTTTACCTGCCCACAGCCTGGAAGCCGATGCTCTGTCCTACGACCCCATGGGCCGATGGATATACGCGCGGGCCTAAACTCTCCAACTCAGGCGGGGGGCACAAGAATCAGGGGCCCCTCCAGGGCCACAGATCTGGCCGAGATCGGCGCGGTCCCCCGAAACGCCGACCGCAGCACTGCAACCAACCGAACTCCTATCGGCCGAAATTTCGGCCAGCGCTCTGGCCTGGATCTCCCCAGCCCCGGAGCTGCGAAGGCGTGTGATCCGACCAGAATTTCGAATTTCGACGAGAAACCGGCCGTGGCGATGAGTTGAGCAGGGACCGACCGTCCCGGTATTCCTATAGTCCGACCACGACATGTCACTTGAACCCAAAAATGTTCTTAGAACAATAACAGTGTTCTTAGAACACGAGCACGACTTGCCAAAACAAGACAATATCGGCCAGAACTGTTCCCAATAACATTTCGTGCAGACAAGAAAGGTTCTTACGACATCCGTTGGTGGGCCTGTAGGCGATCCAGGACGCTTCGCCATTGCTTGAATAAGGCGCAGAATCTCGATCACACAAGCACCCGTTTGTGCTCAGGCACCCGTGGAAGAGAACGCCAGAACGTTCGGGGATCCTGGCGTCGAAAAAAAACGGCCCCAGGGCTGGGAAGCGGCGTCCCGGGGCCAGAAACGTTGAGAAACGGCCGGCGCGGCTTTTGTCGCCACGCCTCAGAGGGGGTGAAAGGAGGCGGAGGTGGGACCCCCAGCCGCGGCGCCTGCGCAAAGCACAAGGGCCCCGCGAGGGCGGCGCGCCGCGCGACATCAGCCAGTCGGACGCGCACGGGGCACGCCGCTGGAGGGCCGCGCCCAAGAGCAGCGGCATGGCCTGAGGTCCCCTCTTCACCGTCATCTCCCATCGCCGTCGCTCGGATCAGGGAAACCAGTGAGGCAGAGAAGGTGAACTTTGGGGTTCCCAAAACCGTGTGGTGACAGACCGCTCGGTGACCTCGGAATCCCAAAGGACCTCACCGCTCTGTCTGTCACCGCAAGGTCTTGGGACCTCGGAGGCTCCGGCACGGTCGCCCGAGACGTCCTCGAAGAACGACCCGAATCCCAAAACCGCGCGGTGATCCCGCACCCCCACTGCCTCACCACACGGTGTGAACACCACACCGTTTGGGCCCCCTCCGAGGAACAGACCTGGGCCCCTGACAACCTCTCCAGGGAGTGAGTGGCCACGGGCGAGGTGAACAACTTCCCACGAGCACGTCCCAGAGGCAAGCGTTATGCACCTCGCTTTGCTCGGCATGCCCCTCTGCTTGCTGCCGTCGTCGTCGGAGGGTGTCCGAGCCTCCAGGCGCCACGAAGGACATCGCAGCGGCCAGGGTCTCGCCCTGGAGGCCCGCTCTGGGCCCCCGGGCCAACACGGACCGACCCATCGTACCTCCAAGACCCCCCAAAGAAACCCCAAGATGTCTTCAAGAGATCTCTCTCGAAGGCCGCCAGTCCCGCCGTTCCATCTCGATTTCATCGAAGGGACGCCATGCGTGCCAGACTCTTAGGTGCTAGTTACTTGGCCCTCCAAGCGTCCCTTCGGCCTAGGCGGCCGGGACTGAAGGGGCCCTGGGACACACAAAAAAATACACACACAAATAAAAGGATCCCCCGTATTTTCCAATATTTTCTGTGTTTTTGTCTTCCCCCACACTTCCCATGTTTTCCCATATTGTCTGGCGAATTGGCGATTAATTGTGCCTGTGTGTTTTTCTCCCTCCTGAGGGACCTCGGCAGCTTGCTCCGATCCGCTTGCCAGATGCCAAGATGGCTTCCTGGACGGCCAAGATGGCCTTCAAGACGGCCAGAAAGGCCGAAGGCCTTCGATGGACCAAGATCGTCACGAAGACAGCCCAAGATGGCCCCAAGACGGTCCGAGAGAACCTGTAAGGCCCAAAACTGCCCGACGAAAACCCAAGAAACTCCCAAGACGGCCCTGGAGGCACACGTGCTCAAAACCCAAAGTTCGCTTCAGATTGCGAAACAGATGAGCGCAGGCTCATCTCGGAGTGTAAAGGACGGCGGTGATTTGCAGCAGGCGTCTTCGATAATAGGAACCATAATGGGAGCATGAGGATCCTGAGGAGGAAGAAGAGTAACAGCGCAGGCTGCGCCGGAGCAGGAGAGGAAACACGAGCAATGGTAACGGTGGACGTGGTCAAAACCCGTGGTCCGTTGGCACCGACTTGTTTTCCGAAGGAACTCGGCTGGTCGGCTTCTGCCGGGCACGAGGGCAGTGCCAAGAACAGCAGAGCTTAGACACCGTGATTCGAAAGGTGGCGGTAGGCTCGGCTGCCTCATCAATACACGGCGCCCACAATGATCCGGTCAAGGGGCGGGCGGATGCTTCAAGTAGACGCCCGTGGGGTACGTCGTGTCGTACAACATGCCGCAAGTGCCGCAAACCCAAGCCTCTCATGGGCGGAAAACACATCCATATCCAAGGCATCGCTGTCTGGACTCCTCAGACACGAACATATGGATACAGGCCGGCTTTGCGACGATGCCCGCGCGGATCGTATCCATGTGATCGCGTATCCATTGGATCGCGCCTCGGTGTCCAGACGGCGACGGCACGGATATGAATACGCTCGTCGCTCGTAATCCTCGTCGGGGTCCCCGTCGCAAGCGAGGCCGACGTGGGTGTTCTTGTCCATGCCACAATGCTCCTCCTCGTTCTCCTTCATCTCCACTCGGATGAACCCATCCTCGCCCCAACCTGGTCCCCACGAGTTCTTGATGTGCCAGTACCCTGTATCAAGGCTGCCTCCAGGAGGAGGGTGTTTAGGAGGAGCGGGACAGATTCGGAGCAGGCGTGGGAGGAGAAGGTCTGGCACGAGGGACATGTGTCTGGATGGAAGGGTGGTCTGGACCCCAAATTAGTTCCTCGTCCTGGGCCGTTGTGTCGGGGCGGGCGCTCATGCCCAGTTGTTGAACAAGGGGCGTGAAGCAATGGCCTCTCAACACTCGCAACAAATCGCACGCATACACATGGGAGGATACTGTGATATCCATGTTTCTGGCTCGGCTACAGCAGACACATACGATATGAAAGTTCTTCTGAGAAATCACGAGGCTCATTATTCGGCGATCTCCTTCAAGGCGGTAGGGTGCCCCAAAGATCCCGTGGGTCCATGTAATCACTGGGGGATCAGACATTTCCGTGGGGCACCTGTGGGTAGGCCGATTCATTACTTGATATGGTTACTTGCGACAACTGGCAACCATATCAAATAACTGGCCAGCCGGACTGGCTGGTCGGACCCGAACTGTCAGCTGCCTTGAAGCTTGGCGACGGAACGTGGCCAGGGGATGTGACAACGGGGCCTTAAGAACAACATATGGATTCGCCATGATCTCTGGGTGCTGACCGTTGCAAGCTGTAGGTGGCGCGGGGGTAGAACATAGAACTGCGCCAACACAAACCATCCGAGGTCCGCGCGGGCCCTCCGGGCTGGCGCTGGACACCCCTGCCCTGGAGCGCAAATCGCACCAGGGTCGGCAACGGAGACGCCGCCAGTGGGGAAGGGGGTACCAGCGCCGACCCCCCAAATCGGCGCGGAACTCCAGAAGCTTATGTCTACGTAGCTGGTGTGTCGTGCTCTGTTCCCTGGGAGGAAAAGGGGAGGAGGGGGAACAAGGAGGAGGAAGAGGAGGCGGGGGAGGAGGAAAAGGACGAAGAGGAGGAGGAGGAGAAATAGGAGGAGGAGGAGGGGGAGGATGAGGAGGAAAAAGAGGCAAGGGGGGAGGAAATAAATGATCAGGATGGAACGTGGTACTTTTTTTGAGGTGCGCAATGTACGGCGGTTTTTAGGAGGCGCAAATCAGGCGGGCGCGGAAAAGGAACCCCAGAATGGCGACGGAAACTCCTTCGTGCGCCCAACAAAATATAGGAGATCTCCCGTTCGAATATGGTGCTCAACCGATTCGTTGTGCATCTGTGGCGTCCCAGGTACAAACCACCTAGAACACCCCCGAAGCACAACAGAACGGTCGCACTAAACAGTTCCAGACATGGACAGATACAGAGCAACAGGGTTCTGCTGAACCCCCCTTTGCATAAAGCTTGAGGCAATAAGCGGCCTTGCATGCTGAACTGTCTCCGTGGTTACTGCTCCTAAGACATAACTAGCGGAACGAGCAAGTATCTCATTTGCATGCTTTACCGCTCGCTTCATATCTGTCCTACTTGCTCGTGATGTAGGCAATTCCAGGGCCCCCATAAGGCTCGCGCCCCAAAGCCTGCAGACGCAATTTGGGGCCCTGTAGGGCTCGCGCGCCACGGGCTGTAGGCACAACCTGGGGTCCCACAGGGTTCGCGCGCCAATCGGACGCCGCATTCGCGAACATGGTCCGGGAGATGTGGCGCCTGATGATTCAACCATTCGAGCCGCCCTTCTCCTTGACGGAGAGACACTGTGTTGCGAGCGTGGCACGGCTTTCTTGTGCTTCCCCTCGCCCGAATTGATCGCGTTGAAGTCGTAACTGAGCTTGCCGCCCATGATTCAGGAGGGTATCTCTGCCGATGCTTCACTTCGTCATGGGGTCGACTCTCGTGTCACTGGCGTCGCACCACAGTGCGTCGTCGATCTGGGCCGAGAAGACGGACGTGCCCACCCTTCCTCCTGCAGACTCTTGATCTCCTCGGCTGAGGCAGGTCCGCGCGAAATCTCGCGGAGCGTTTGGAGGTGCGCTTGCAGGCCGTCGGCTGCCCCGCAGTCTGCGCCCAGCTCTGTGCTGCATAGTGATCGGCGCGCCAACTTGTGCGATCGGCCCGCGGCGTCGAACAAGTGACATGATTGTTGACCGGCACCTCGGGCACTTGCCCAGAAAGATGCAAGCGGCGCTCCTCATGCCGCAACCACTCTCCTCCCACCGATTGAACGACCCGTCGCTGCGTGCGCATAGTCGCCCGGCGCGCTCCACAGCCGGGAAGGCGACGCGCGCCTCGATCACCTGTGTGGCCAGAACTACGGAGATGATCTGCATCGCGCGACAGATGAGCCGCTTGTTCTTGGCCCTCTGCAGTGCGACGACGCACGCGGTGATGCGGTGCCGCGCGAGCAGAGCGCATGCTACTACTGCGAGGGCGAAGACAAACAGGTCTGAAAAAAAAAACTGACCTCCTGCAGGCTCGTCGGCTTTCGCCGTGACTGGTGCGACGCGCCCGATGGGGTCAGAACGATGCACTCGCTCTGGCCAAGCGTACTCGTTCCAGCGTCAAGCGATCTTCAAAGATTCAACGCGCCTGGACAAAGTGGGCACTGACTCCAAGGCGCCGGCGCCATGGGCGCCGGACGCCTCGCACTCGACCTCAAACTCTGGGCCCCACCTCGTCGGCGCGGCGCCGCGCCCCGGTGATCGCGTGATCCGGGCGAGCTTCATGGAGCAGGCCCTGGGCGCATCCTTCCAGACCCTGCCTGGCTTGATGCAGCGCAAACACTCGGTCCGCTCGTCGTTTTGGAAGTCGGAAAAAGGGGTGTGGCATAGAGGGGTGCGGTGCCAATGCTGAAACTAGCGATGTTATCTACGATGGCCGCAAGCGCAGTGAACCCCAATTTCAACAGCGCTGGTTTCGCGTCGACCGCTCCAAACAAAGTCGACCAAGTACTTCCAATCCCCCAAACGACCGCCGTCCAATCTGAACCGCAACAGAAAAGCCCAATCCGCGACGCCGAATCGCGGGGCACGCGTTTCCGGAGATTCTGGAATTTGCGGAATTCAGTTGTGTGATTCTAAAATTTCCGGAACATCGTTTCTGAATTTCCGGAATTTGTTTCGCATGGAACGAATGCGATTCCAAAATCATGGAATTTCCGGAACTACGTTTTGGACGATGCGGAAATTCTGGAACGGCGCTTTTCGCGATTCGGAATTCCGACACCTCGTGCTTGGTGTTCGCAGCCTGGCACTTCCCTGAGGATGGCGGCACTACCGGGCAAGTGAAATTCACCGCGCGCAGGGTGCTTCGCCCTGATACTGCATGCCGGCGCAGGTCGTGCTTCGCAGGAACGCCTGCTCGACGTCCACGGCGACGCGCGCCCAATGCAGGCGACGCGCTGCCCCTGAGGACAGCGTGCGCTGCGCCGCTTGCTTCGCCGCCGCGGCGATCGCCTCGCGGGCTCCGGCGCCCGCGTCGCAAAGGCTTCTCGGCGCCGCGCGGCGCTGGGTGACCCCGACGGCCTTGCCGCCCGATCCATTCCGGCGCATCCACTTGCAGACCCGGCTGGCGCCCGCGACGTTTGGGGCGCCTTCGAGGGCCCCCCTCTCCAAACAGTTGCACTTGACCCAGATGATGAGCTCCTCGAAGATAATTGCGGCGACTTCCTTCGACACTTCCTCTTTGGCCAGGAGGTCGGAGTCACGCTCGATTGCCGCGGCCGCGGCGGCGGCGCAAGACCTTGGGCGCGGCTGTCGCGGAAGCGCCGGCAAGCAATTGCCGGGTGTGTCCTCGTTGCAGATCAGGAATGCTTCGCGCGCCCCTGGGTTCAGGCACGGCTCCGCAAGCCCCCCCCTTCGCCCCCCTCCTCGGGCGTGGCGCAATCGCCCGCGGACGCACCGCGCAGGCAGTGGTGGCGCTGCGCGCGCGTGCCCTGACGCTGGCGCTGCGTCTCCAGGTGCTGGGGCCACTCGTTTGGCATGCGGCCGAGACCGGCCGCGGCGTGCTCGATGGCGGAGGAGATCTGTTGCTGGCTCTCGGTCCTTTCCTGCCCCTGCAGCTCCGAGGAAGAACCCTCTGCCGCCCCGACTTCGCGCCAAGGTGCCCAACTTCGCTTCTTGGATGTGGGCGGGGAAGTCGCTGTCGGCCTCTTCGGGTATAAGAAGACAAAGCTAGTGGCGCGGTGAACCACCCGCGGCGACGCTGGCGGCGCCCTCGCGGACGTCGATGACACAGTCATCGAGCGCCCCGTCTCGGCCCTGATAGACGCTCGCTGCTACTGGCGGCTCGTCGCCCTAAACAAACTGCATGATGCGAGCTAACTTCCGCCGCGCGCCGATGAGGTGGCGGGCGTCGAACTGAACTGGGCGCCGCCCAGGTGCAGCTGTGGGGCGTCGCTCGGTCTCCGGGGGAACCACCAGATGACCTAGCTGCGGGCGCAGCCCGGCCAGTCGACCGCAGACATCTGGCTGCGTGCAAGACGCACTGCACGAACGTTTGGCGGCTGAAAGCACATGTGAAAAAAGTGGCACGGGGCCTCAAGAAAGAAACGGCGTTACCGAGCCTGCTCGGTCAGCTGCGCGTCGTTCGCGTCCTCCAAGCGGCCGAAGGCCCTGGCCCTTGCGCGACGTGCTCCGGACAGTCCTCCGCGCGATCCCAGGCCAGGCCTTCTCGCGCCAAGCCGGTGCCCGCGCGTCGAAGGCGGCGCCGATGAAGGCCTGCGCGCCCTGCAATATGCAGACCATCTCGGCCGGGCGGCACTTGGGCCCACCGTTGCCGTAGTCGGGCTCGCGGAGATGATCGAGCCAGGTCCCGCCAAGACCGACGCGTCGTTGGTGTTCGGAGGCCGAATGTCTACACCTGATCGCCAACGCGGTAGCTCCACTCTCCGGATTCGGTCGGATGCACATCCCCACCAGCAGAGGGGACGGCACCGACAAAATAGACGCCAGATGCCTCGCCCTCTTCGTCTGCTCTGGGCGGTGGCTGCATGGGGGGCTGATTGCCGAGGGGACGTTGCGCGGCGCGGCGCCGTCAACGCGGGCGAGACCGCTGCCGGCGAATATCGCGTGGGCCAGCATAGAATCGAAATTGGCCATGATGCCTTCGCGCCCTAGCCGCTCCTCTGCGGCGTCAGAATGGCGCCGCGTCGTTCGATGAAATGAACGCGCCGGCACGAAGTTCGGATGTCAACCTATGCCCCTCGCCCCCTCATTTCCTCCACGGGGCAAACAGAGGCCGCGCCGCCTTCGCCGTCGACGATGAAGTTCTCCATCGTGCCGGACAGCTGAATCCACGAACGGTCGATGGTCGCCAGCAGATCTCGCGCTTGCCCGCGATCCCCTGGCCGTTGCGCCACCGCGATGCGCAGCGGATCAAGCGCAAACCATGCGACCCTTGTGGTAGAGGACGTCGCCTCCGACGCGCCTCGTCCGGCGGCGGCCGCTGGCAGACCCCCTACGATTGTCGACCATCGTTGGGGCGAGGTCGAGGATTGCCTGCGGAAGATGTTGGCTGCTCGTAGAGCTGGCGACATTTCCCCTTCAAAGGCGCGCCGCCGCCGAAGGTGTCGCCTGGGGGCCCCCCCGCACGCGTGCCTCGCGCGAGTCGCCGCGTGGCGCTCGCAGCGACATGGCGACGTCAAAGCGAGCCCAATCGGAGGGCGTCGGGTTGCCGACCGCTGCGTCGGCAGCTCGTCGTCCCGTTCGTGGTAGTATTATCCCCACCACTGCGCTGCCTCGTAGCCCTAGCGTAGAAACGCACTATCAAAAGCAACGCGTTGCGGTCCAACGACGCTGCCGCTGGAACCGCCACCCTGAGCCCCCGCGTTAGACAAGTGGGTAGCACCGAACTCGCGTCCCTGCACATGGCCTTCCTGGACGTATCCAACATGCCGTGGCCAGCGGCATTATCGGCAGACCAGCGACGCTGCCGCCACAGCCAGCGACCATATGCAACGAGGCACTGGCAGTGCTCGCCCAGTTGCACCTGGCCCTAGCGCGCCCATCGCAGCCGACTTTGCAATGTCTTCGCCGACGGTTGCCCCGGGGTTACCCTTGGGGGTTTCGCCCCCTTGCTGCGTTCCGCCGCTACCCCGCGGATTTGCCCCCGCGCGCGGCCCCGCCGACTCGGCAGCCATTGGTGGCGCAGAGGCCGCGGCGTGCAACTTTCCTTTGACCGGTCCTAGAATATCTCGGCCGACAGGCCGCGAGTCGCCGCGAGGTTACGGCCGCTGGAGCAATCTAGACCCCGCGGGGACCCACTTCCCCAGGGAACCACATTCAAAAGCAACCGAAACATTTCAAACGAGCGAAATCGCCCCTCGAAAAATCGAAGAAGCCTGCCGAGATGACCGAAAACGTCTTGCAGGAAGCCCGAGGGCCCTCAGGGGGGCCCTCGCAGCCCCGAAAGCACCTCGGGAGATTCAAAGCCCCCCCCCGCGAAACTCCCCCGGCCCAGGAAGCTCTTCGGGGATGTCCTTTGGGGTCGCCTGGGAAACTGCCCGGGCCTCCTCAAAACCAAAGGGGCGCCACTGCATGAAAACGAGACAGGCGCCATATCGCGGGGCGAGGGTTCCCACGTGCGAGAATCTATAGCGAATGTGGGCCCCCTACCCAACAATATAGGCGGAGGTGAAACACCATAGTTGACTTGGATCACTTTTCCAACCTGGCCCGACAGCCTCGGAAGGGTCTCTCTGGAGCCCTGGACACATGTTCCCGGGGCATGAAAGGCTTGACCGGGAACCCGCGAGGCCTCTCAGGATGCCCGGGGGCCCTGTCAGCAAGCCCGAGGGCCTTCCGAGGACGCTCTCGGGGCAGTTTCGGATAGTCGAATAAGCTCACCGGGGGCAGATGCCACCCGAGAGGCCCTGGCGAGCCTTTCGGGATGCCGAGGGCGCCTCTGCAGGGGCCCGAGGCGCCTGCGCGGGCTCTCGGGGGCCCTGGGAGCCCCCGCGAACAGGAAAAATGCAAGGGGCGCCTCTCGGGAGAAGAATGCGCGCAGGCGCGCTGGGCGGCGCGCGAGCGGCACCCGAGGGGTCGCGAGAGAGACGGCGCGGCAGACCGGAGAGAGAAGGATCTAGATAATGCGGCGCAAGGGCCCGCCACGCCCCGCGCCCCCCCCCCTCGCCCCCCGAGAGGGGGGCGCTGTGAACACCTGGGGTTGCTTAAAGAAAAAATACGACGTAGATAAAGAAGGCAGCGGGAAGAGAAAGAAAGAGAGAGAGAGAGAGGAGGTGGAAGCAGTCATTTTACTTCCTCCGGAAATCTGGGGCGCGCTTCAGAGCCCCCCTGTAACCGAAACCCAAGTATGCACAACGGTTACAATACCCGATTAAGGAGCGCCTAAACAAGTAACACAAGTTGCTCATTGGCGCGCGGGCTTCTTCATGGCGGCCTTCGTGGTCTTGCGGCAGTTGCTGAAGAAAGCGCCGCAAGCGGGCTTCTTCGTGGCGGCCGTCTTGGTCGCCGCCCGTTGAGCTGCATTGCGGCGCTTTCGGGGAAATGCGCTGCCTCTGATACTCTCCTTGCGGTTGCTCCAGTGGCAAATGATTTCATTCACCCACAAGCGATGAGAGCTTGGGCGCAGGTTGTTCAGGACGAAATTGAAGCCTCTGATGAAGGGGTCGAACGAACTGCTCCGCGCACGACGTGCTGATCTGGTCGAGACGCTTTTTTCGCAGCAGGTGTGACGCGGCGGCAGGGACAGTCGAACTTGTGATTCGGTCGATGGAACTGGTCCACACACCAGCGCTTACTGCCACCATAGAACTGCTTATGCCTCTTCTGTGCCCATGCCCATGCTTTGAAGGAATACATGCCGTCGTGCACGAGTGAGTAAGTCAGGGGTGACTCCCTGAAGAGTGCAAACCGTCTTGATGCACTGGTGCTTGTCCTCCTGGCACTCGTTATTAATGTGTTCCTTTGCGGGAAGCACGTCAGCGCGCCCCCCATCCAGCAAGAACTGCCATCCGCCTGTGCGGTTGGGGATCCGCGCCCTCTCAGAACGCTTGGAAGCACATGGGGCCACCCGTGCCTCGCGCTCAATCATCTTGAAGCTCTTGCGATTCACGTGTGCCAATGGCTTCGCGCGCTTGTCCACGCTCTTCTCGGAAGCTCGGAACGCGCCGCAGTGGCCGTCGAATGCGAGCGCCTTCACCTTGATGCCCGTTGGCGGCTGGAAGGTGATGACCTTTCGGTCGTCGCGCACGCTGTGTGCTGGATACTCCACGAGCCAGGATGTCTGGTCTTCCCCCCACCTGCTGCCTGGCCCGCATAGGATGCGCACCAGAACAGCCTGAGACGCTCGACGTCTGCCTCGGCAAGGGTGTACGTGAGACGCGCAGGGATGTGCGCGTAGCAATCGTTAGTCAGCGACCTCGGTATCTGCTCTAGGCGGTCCCCCACCGCCCAATTGCCAGACGCGACCAGCGTGCAATCCTCGAAGTTCATAGTGCCATTGAGCTCAGGGCGCGGCCGCCTAAACCAAGCGCCATAAGAGCTTCACGCATTGCGACTGTCGGCGAGCGAGTCGTCCACTGGGGCGTCCTCAGGAAGGGTGGCCACCCCGTGGCCGTCATTAATCAACTGTGCGAATTCAGGAGGCCCCCACTGCTGCAATATGATGTCTCGCTCGATCACCTGGCCAAGTTCGTGCTCGAGGTCCGCGTTGTTCTGTGCGTTGACCTCCAGAACGGGCGGACCTCCGACGCGTGGCCCGCGAAGGGCACGCTTCCCGCCGTCCTCCACGCAGTGCAAAAACTTGTCGGCGTCGTAGGTCTGGTCGAAGAAACGCAAGTGGCCGAAGGGCCGCGGCCAGGAGCTGTGGCCGACATCCTTCGCTGATATAGATGGCAACGCTGCCGCTCCAAGGGCCGGCAACGAAGCACGCGGCGCCCGCCTGGCGCTCTTGGAAACCGACGTCTTGAAGTGCATCTTGGGGCGGGTGCGAAACCTGACCTACAAGGCCCAGTTTGAACCACAGCTGTTGGTGCCACGGTGCAAATATACATACGTTTGACTCCTGCGCGGCCAAGGAGGCCTCGCGAAATTATGAACCGCCCCCTCGTTTGCGGCAGCCGCACCGCAGGCGCGCAGCGGGCGCGCCATCGCCACACTGGGCACAAACGCGCACCAACACGCATAAACACATGGAAGCAATTACGTTATATGTACGCTACGTCTAATAGAGAAGTCTAAGGGAAAGAAGGGCGAGGGACAATCCGCAAAACAATGACAAACACGAAAATCCATAAAATCAATAACATTCAAAGAAGCCATTGGTTTTGCAAGACAAATCAGAAAATAAGCAATCGAACCCAAGGTATCGGTTGGATGTTCCGTACTTTTCTTAGAACAACATGTTTTTGTGTTCCTCTCCCACTCGATTTTTGGTGTGGGGCTCGACTGTGCCAATGAAAATACGAGCTCAACTCGTAATCGCACGAAGGACCAGCCTGTGTTCGCTTTGCTATGCTATGCGTGCTATGCCATGCTACGCGCATCGGCACGCGACGGATGTGACACTTGTAACGCCGAAAGCGTCCACCACCCTATTCCTCGCCTGCTTCCTTGCCCCCCCCCCCCCCCCCAGTGCTCGCAGCGCTCCTTCCTGCGCTCCCCCCCCCCTTGGCCGATCATTGAAGTTGGTTTGCGCACCCGCCCCCCCACCCCCCCCCCGCTCTTCCCCAACTCGCGCGACGACGGGGCCCGATCGCAAGGCCGAGCCCCGACGCTGCGCGGCAAGGCGGGGCGTCGGAGGCATTCCGACACCCGCCCCGCGCGCCCCCTGGCCCGAACCCCCTGCCAAGCGCGAGCTATGCGGAATTGCGCGGCCAAGCAGTCTGCCCAACAAACCCTGCAAATACGATTGAAACAAGCCGCGCGTGGGGCGCGCTCGTTGCTAGTCGACGATTCGACGATGATGGGCTGGCTTCTGGTGCACCTGCGGGTGCCGGTTGTAGCGCAACTCCGCCCGTTGCTCCCGCGTCGGCAAGTCGGCTCCGCTGGGTAGTTGAACTCGCTGATCGCTGGATCGCTGATCGCCGGGGCTCGCTGAGGCAGGCCAGCGCGCGGGCGCGGCTGTGCGTGGCGGCCCGCGAACCTGCGCTTGTTCATCTCATGCGCGCGGGCAAGGCGGTCGCGACCCCCCTCGTCAGATCGGCTGGGGCATTCCCAAAGCATTGGGGCGCCGCGTGGATTCCAGCGCGCGGCCAGATCTCAAGAGCGCACGCCATGCGCGAGTAGCGCGCGCGCGCTAGGCGACCATGCGCCCCTGCCTTCGCCTCCCGGGACCCCGGGAGCCACTGCTGGCAAGGCCGCCGCGGCGACGTCGCATTCGTGAACGAGTCCACGAGGCGCGGGCGCCAGGCGGCGGCATGGGCCCACAATGCCCTAGGCAAGCCGCTCGGCCATCCTTCGCGGTTAATGGCCACACCTGGGCGTCGATGCGGTCGCGGCCCTCGACGCGCGCGTGGGCGCGCCTGCCCTGCGCCTGAGGTTCGCGCATTGCGCGAAGATCTCTGGCGCTGTGAAGACTAAGCTGGTGGACTTCCTCCGGATGCCCCTGCGATGATTTCGACGCCTGCGTCAGCGCTGGTCGGAGATGACCTCGCGCCGCCTGGCGCGGCCGCGGTGGACCGGGCGGCTCATTCACGAGGTGCCCGCCCACCTGCAGGCGCAAAATTGCGCCGCGTTGCCGCAGCGCGCCGCGCGGGGCCGCGCCCTCGCAGGCGCGCGGCCGGGCGCTGCAGTTGCGCTCGTAGCCAAATGTGCCCCGACGACCGAAAGGCTGGCGGGCGGGGGGCGCGACGGTCACTGCGGGCTGCTTTTTTTCCCCAAATGTATCCTTCCACGGCTCTCTGCTAGCTCTGACCGTTGAGGTCGCAGCGAGTGGCCAGGTCTTAGTTGGCAGCTGCCCTGGGTTGGCGGCGGACAGCGAATCTGCTGGCCCGTGCCTCCCCGCCACGTACCTCCATGAAATTGGCGACGTGGTCCATGGGGGCGAGGTAGGCACGGGAGCGGTGAATGTTGTCGAACTCGGTGGCCTGCGACGCTTGACCACTCGCCAGGTAGCGATGCGATGCTGGGGCCGACGAGCCATGAGACAACCGGGTCGGCAAGTCTGAAGTGAGGTTGCCATGGAGGTCATCGTCGTCGTCGTCGCACTCGCCGGCATGGCCCGGCTCGCCAATGGCCGGGAAGCTCATTGGACACGAGGCCAGGCCCATGAGGTCGATACCGCAGTCGTCGCAGCTGTCCTCTACGACCTGCTATCGTGTTTTCTGGCCCGCGTCTATCTTGTATATTTCTGGCAACTGCTCCCTGCTGCTGGGCGGGCGCCGACGACGTAGTCGCCGGACGCCTCCCGTGGTTGGTCGGAATTGCCGTCCTGGGCGTGCTGCGCGGCGTCGTGCCGATTGGTGGTGCGTTGCTTGGCATGTGTTGGTCGGTCGCCATGGGGCTGGAAAGTGCGTTCGAGCCTGGCAAGCAATCTGCCGTCGCGCTCCGGTGAAAGCGCACCCTGCGCAGTGCGCTTCAGCTGGATGAAGTTCGACTGCAGCATCGAGGAAGGCCCAACACTTCGCGGCGCACCAAAGCCAAGTGCAAACGTCGGTTCGTGGACGTCTAATCGTTGACGTGCTCCTCCATCTGGATCTGGCACTTGCACAGCCCTCATGCGCTACAAGAGCACGCGCCGCCGTCGTAAGCAGGCCGCCCTTGCGAAGTCCACGAAGCGCAAGTGCGTCATCACTCTGCAACCCGGTGCGTGCTGGAAAGGAGGGCGCGGGTGTCGATGACCTGTCGCGCGACCGGCTGGCGCCATAGTGGGTCGTCGCGGCCGGCGATCACATCCCCGGCGCCGGCGCCCTTAACCCTGAAAATCCCACGCTGCTGATTTTGCGTCGGGCGCGCCGCTGCGCTTTGCTACTGTGGAAACATGGAAAACGCGAGTTATTGGAAACAAATGAATACAGAACTTCATGCGATGCTAGAGCTTGCGTTTGCATGAGAACATTGACATGTGAACGCGCGCCGTCATGATGAGACTCACAAGATCATCGACCTCTGTAAGGCCGTGATCAAGTCGAGACCCCCCCAGGAGCTCTCGAGCATGGCCTAAGTTGCGGTGTTGGCAGCAGCAGCAGCGCCCAGGAAGGCGAGGTAGTAGGTAAGAGTTACCAAAGGTCAAGGAGAGGTTGGAGTTAGGAGGAAAAGGAGGGAGGATGAGAGTACGGGAGGGATCAACAACTCAAACGGAACCCACGCCAAGAGGGAATAGAACATCTATTAACGAACGTAAGTAGATAACACAACAATAATCCAACCCACCAACACGCTTCACAAGACGGCTCTCCCAACAGGGCCAGCGGATTGAAAGCTGCAATGTTCGAGTTACGTTGCGTTTGCCACGCAGGTTTATAGCTGGGACATGAACTATCCCAAACTCCAATAATATTGGACTGTGTATCCCGCCCTGCACATGTAGAATTGCCACCCAAACTTCGCCCATGTACCTCCGTTGCTCGGACCGTGTACCTCCGTGGCTCTACTTGTGTACCTCCGTAGTTCCACCTGTGTACCTCCGTGGCTCCACCCATGTACCTCCGTGGCTCCACCCGTGCACCTACGTGGCCTCACCCGTGTTTTATCGCTGCTCCACCCGTATACGTCCGTGGCTCCGCCCGTGCATTCACCCGTGCACCACCACACGGATGCGGAGGCACGGCCGCACATGGGTGGAGGAGCGACAGTCCACGCGGGAGCTGCGGCCGACCAATATCTATGAGGATACGCTTCGGGCGCCATGCCAACACCTTTAGGCACGATATGTTGGTGGTGACGGACGAGGAGTGGACTTGGCTTCCGAGCCACGTGCGCAGGCCCGAAGCATGTCGGTTCAAAGACGTTGCGTTGGGGAGCGTGCCGTCAAACCCATTCAGTACACCCATCGGTCGCGCGCTGAAGTGACCAGGCTTTGTGGTGGTGGTGGTACTCAGCATCTGGTCGAGTCTGCAATGGTAATATGATTAGAAATCGCCGCTGTGCGAATACTGAGGCCAAGTCCCCTCGCGAAACTTGACAATCGGCACTCCCGTCACGGCGAGATGTCTAATCAGGGAACACCATGGAAACCTTAGGGTCGACAAGCCTAACGAAATCATCATGAACAGTGCGCAGTGGCACTAGATCCCGGGGACTGCGAAGGCAGACGTCTCAGCTCACACACGCACACACAACAGAACACAGGAGAAGGAGGAGGAGGATGAGGAGAAGAAACAATAAGACGAATAATAAGAAGGAGTGGGGCGGGTGCAGGACGAGGAGAGGGTCGCCGTCGTCAGCCCTCTCGGGCATCTTGTAGCCGACGAGCACGACCGCGTGGTTGATCGTGAATCTGCCCGGGGTGTTCGGGCCCCCCACGTCCGACAAGATCCGCCCGCCCCCCCTTGCGGGGCCCCAGGAATTGGCACAGGCACCCGGACCTCCAACGACACACGGTGGTTCGAATCGCCGGCCCCCCGACCTCTCCACCTCTCCCTTGGGGCCCCTGATTTGCAAGACGTGTCGCTGCTTAGTGTTCCTAGAAGCCTGGAGTCGGGCCTCCGCCGCGCAAGGCCGAAAATGGTGGAGAAGGGTTCTCGAATGTTTCCCCCATTGGTTCCCACAGTTGCTGGGGGACCACAATCCACAGTGGCTCCGCCAAACCTGGACTCAGCGTCTAGCCAGCGGAGTTTCCAGAAGGCAGGGGACCACAACGACTCGCCAGAAACGTGTTCGATCTGGCGCCTCGTGTGGCTCACTGCAAAAACCACTCCGCTCCGATCGGAAAAGATCTGCTCAGGTTTCGTCTAGTGGGCGGCCATGGACGCCTCGTGGTCGCCCCGTTGCCTCATTGTCTGCCCAGGCTTCGCCTGGTGGGCGGCCTTGGGCGTCTCATGGGCGTCCCGTGCGCTGGTTGTGTCCGCCGGGGTTTCCCTGCTGGGCGGCCCTGGACCGGTCCAGGGCAGGCTGGGGCAGAACGTCGCCCAGCGCCACGGCCTCGCGGAGATGTGATGGGGCTGGCGTGTGCGCCTGTCGCCACACGTCCCACGAAGCCTCCGTTCGGCCCGCGCCCAGCGGACCCAGTAGGCGGCGGGGCCGCAAGTTGCCATCCCTCCCCGCTTCGCTGGATCGCAGGGCGGGTATGGGATGCGGTGCGGCGCACTGCCGCTCTGGGGGCACTCGGCCCGCCAGAACACCCCCTCCGGGCTAGCTGGCCGCCAGGCCCTAGGAGACTGGAGGCTCCTTGAGCCAAGGGCTACGGACCACAATCGGCCAGGGCGTTCACCCTCCGCACTTGACCTACAGTCTCGTTCAAATCCAAACATGCCCGAATAGTAGGCTGGACTGCGCGCGGGGCTGCTTGAGCCAAACGGCCAAGGAGAGTGAGGCTCAGTAAAATTGAGCTACGCTGGTCCACAATTGCTGAAGGCACGATACGATAAGATTCCCGTGGCTACGCCTGCTTGGGCAGACCACACGCTTCGTTTGTCTGCGGCCCAGCATTTGTCGCAGGTTGAGGGCTGAGATCGCAGTGGAACGGAGATCCCCAACCAGGACATCGTTTCGTTTCGTTTCGTGTCGTGCGTACGGGCGAAGCAAAGATGCGTGGGCGCGCGAGAGGAATGAACCCGCCGTTGCTAAGGCGAAATCAAAACAACTGTTTCTCCTCTGTCCGGCGGTGGCTCTAGCGGTGTCCCGTGGTGTGCCGTGGTGTCCCGTGGTGGCCCGTGGTGTCCGCCGTAGCTAAGGCGAACGCAAGATAAATGTTTCTCCTCCGTTCGGCGGTGGCTCTAGCGGTGTCCCGTGGTGTCCCGTGGTGTCCCGTGGTGGCCCATGGTGTCCGCCGTTGCTAGGGCGAACGCAAAATAAATGTTTCTCCTCCGTCCGGCGGTGTCTCCAACGGTGTCCCGTGGTGTCCCGTGGTGGCCCGTGGTGTCCCGTGGTGTCCGAGGTTGCCAGGGTGAAGTCAAAACAAATGATAATCCTCCGTCTGGCGGTGGCTCTAGCAATGTACCGTGGTGTCCCGTTGGTAGAGTTGTACTATATTGGTTCCGCTTTCTGGCAGCTACAATTCTGTGGGCCTAGGCCTATCTACCTGTGCGGGCTGTGCGCAGGCAGGAAGAAGTGGCAGCGCATGACCGCGATCATACTCACCATCGCCACCGTCGTTACCACCATCACACTCACCATCAGCACGATCACCATTGCCCAGCGGAGGGCGTGGCATTTATTTGGCCGCGATGGCGGTGGTGACGCACATCGTTAGTGTGATCGATAATGAGATCGACGTGAGACCGATCGTGAGATCGATCGTGAGATCGATAGTGGGATCGATCGTGAGATCGACAGTGAGATCGATAGAAAGGTCGATCGTGAGATCGATTGAGTGAGGTGTTGGTTCCCCCCCCAACCTCATTATCACCCGAAGGGTGGTCGTATAAATAGCCCTTCCATTTCTTTTCTGATGACAACTCGCCTCCGAAATAATCGTTTCGTGATGACTGGTGGGGAGGTGCAAGACACCAAGAGATGCTACCGCAACAACTGGGAAACCACAGAACCCAGCGGCTTGGGCCGAGGTGCCTTACCAAGAACGGTCGGGATAGCGGTGTCTCGCCGGAGGCGTAATCGATTCCTCCATGGTACCCGAACCATGTGGTGGCATCTACCGAGACGCCGATAGGGCCACCAGACTCGTAGAGGGCCTGGATGAGTGGGTGCAGCTTGTTCGATGGCAGGACCTCATAGCCTGTGATGCTCACTAGCGTCTCGTGCTGAGCCGACTCTCTGCACATAACTGCGTGGTCATCTCCTGACCATTCCTGCTCGACGTCTAGTGGGATGCCCGACTCCTGGATCATGTCAAACGCCAACTCGGTGGTGGCGCCCGAGCAGCCGCCATTGCCACCGCAATTTCGCGGGTTAGCCGTGCAGTGCGTGACAGCCTTCACTGACAGGCTCTCGTCTGACGAGGTCTTGCCAGTGCTGTCTAGACGCTTGCGCAGGTACTTCATGATCGAGGCGTTGGCCTCCATGTGGGCCTGGAGCAGGGGGGAGAAACAATAGATCGAACAGGCGAGTAGAAATAAACGCCCGTTCGATGGAAACGGGAACTGCGAGTAAGAACCACAACAACAAGCATCGATTCGGACTGACGCTGGCTGGCGGCCAGGACCAATGTAACAACCGTGCAACTACTGTCGGCGCCGCAACGTGTGGCGAAGTGAGAGGGGGCAAACCTTCTCAAAAGCGGCGGGGCGTCTCAGAAGCCCTTCGGCCTTCTGAAGGCTCAGAAGGCTCTTCAGAAGGATGAATACCTTGTGAGACTTCTGAGAAGGCCCGCCCCCTCTGCCTTCTGCCATGGGTGCACCGCCGACACTGGGGAACAGACCTCTCCCGGAATACGTTCTGACCATGATTTCGAAGCGAATCCAGCCGTGGCGACGAGGGAAACGTAGCGGTGTCTGCATCCTTGTCTCCTCTCCTTGACCCCGGCCAACGTCCCCACCCCGCCAAGAACTTCGACCCCACGATCTCGCTTCACGACCTGGACCACTGGAGCCCTCCGCCCGGTCGCATGGACCGGCGGCTCCTCGTCGCGTGGCTGTATTCCCAAATAGCCCGCGGCCCGAAGCGGGCCTCCGGAGGCGGGCAAGTCTGCCTCCCCCTCCCTCTCCCCCAGAAAACTCGTCCCCTGCATTTCACCTGGGGTACGCTCTGACGCGTCCTGGACACAGCTGACGCTCCAAACACTTCGCGCTGGACACGGCGGGCACTAGGCCGGAACAAAAACACCTATGCTCGACAACACGGCGACCAGGGGCCTGAAGGTCAACAACAAGTTGGGAAGATGGCATCAGGAAGACTTTCAGTAATTTGAATGGGCGTATCTGCGAGAATGAAGCAGTGAGATACAGGGGAAGCGGTTAAACTCCGACAATACGAACACAATAACGCCGACGATGTGTTATGGACCGGTGCCGCAACACATACCGAGTGGCGGACAACCTGCGACAAAACCTGCGTTTCACACAATTGAACTGCCATTTTCCTTGTTGAGGCTACGGCCCCCAACGCCACGCGCTCACGGGCGCTCCCGGGGATCCGACGTGGCGCACTCGCGGATCTGGCGCTCGCTCGCTCGCTCTTTCTGACGCGTTCTGGCCAGAGTTGCGAAGCGGATCCAGCTGTGGAGACGGCTGCTTCCCCAGAGGTGTCCAAAGGCCAGAGAACGTAAGCAAAAACTCACAATCTGGACGCGATCGCACCATCTTGATTGCCCGCTGCCCCCCCCCCACGACTGGCTGGACTAGCACGGGCCTCGAGCACGGACGTGGCCGCGTGGGCCCAGCAGCTGCCTGAGGTTGCAGAAAATATACACCACCCCCCAGGGGGGGGGACCGAGAAAAAAACGTAAAATTATTGTGGCGACCACAGGATATGCAATTTCAGGCAACGAAAGAGGTTGCATCATGTGCCCAACCCACGGATATATGAGGGGGGACGCTCGGGGGGACCAGCTCGGAAGGGACATCGACCTGGAATCGGTGACATCGCCGATAGACCGGCGAGAGGTGATAATGGGCGGTAAGGCTCCTTTTCTTCGGCCTACACGCTTCGGTTTCCCAGCGCGGGGTCCTCACACGCCCTGTGTCCCCACAGAGCCTTGGCCCACCGAGTGAGGCAGTGGGCGGTTGAAGAACTCAAGCTGAGCTCGCACATCCTCGCAACTCGTTGCCACGACGGGCTAACGCGACAAAGGAGAAGGAGGCGAGGAGGATGACGATGAGGATAAACAGGAGGAGAAGGAGTGATGAGGGAGAAAGAATGAGAGTGAGGAGGAAGAGGAGGAGGAGGAGGAAGAACAGGAGAAGGAGGAAGAGTAGGAGTGGGAGGAGGAGGAGGAAGAATATCCGCAACAGCAGCAATAGCAGCAACCGCGATGGATGTATTTCCTGAAGCACAACCTCACAACACCATAACACAACCTTCGCGACACATCGGCGGCAACAGAAATAAAGGAGAGGGGGAGGAGGAGAAACAAAATGCGGAGAGTAGCCAGGGCTGCAACCGAAGGGGAGGACGGAGAGGATTGATGGCGACGATTGGTGACATTGCTTGTGTTTCCTCACCACGAACGAAAGCCGCACCGCACACAATCCAGCCATGAATTTGACGAGTTGCGAAAAGTATGGGCACCATGGTCTGGAGGTGCCGCGTCCAGCGTCCCACAGGCTGGCATAATGGACACCAACGAAGGGGCAATGGCAATGAAGGGCTGAAGGGCTGAAGGGAGGATGAGGTAAGATATGTGTTTCACTTTGAGGCGACTGAGGCGAACCGAAGGACGTCGAAGAAAACACAGAGGACGGAGAAAACAAAAAATCTGTAAACATTTGATGGGCCCACAAATCGACCCTGCAATGCAACTCTGCAATCTAGGCGTGTGAGATAATTTCCCCCCCATATCCCCCCCCCCCCCCCCCAGGGACCCCAAACCGGAGATTTGACCCCCCCCTCGCCGACGACGAGCGCACCACGTGGCTTTTTTGGGCCCAAAACGGCTCAAGACGAGCCAAGAAGGCCTCAACACGCTTCCAAGACGGCTCACGAGGGCCCCGAGACGCCAAACGAGCGTTCCAAGACGCCCAAGATGGCCCAAAGACGGGCTAAGAGGCCTCCTAGACGGCCCAAGAGGTCCCCACGAGGCCCCAAGAGGCCTCCAAGATGCGCCCCAAGAGGGCCCCTAGACGCAACAATTTGCCCATTCCCTTCGTAAAACGTATATGTTTCACCAAATTCGCCTTCTGGGGTTTCCGATGCTCCCAGACGGCCCAAGAGGCCCCCAAGACCGCCCCAAGACGGCCCAAGAAGCCTCAAAGAGGGCCCCAAGATAGCCCAAGAGGGCCCCAAGACGGCCCAACAAGCGTCCAAGACGGCCCAAGAGGGCCCCGAAGACGGCCCCAAGAGCGCTCCAGGAGCGCTCCAAGTGGCCTCCAAGAGAGCTCAATATGGTCCCAGACGGTCCAAGAGCGATCAAAGGCACCGCAGATGGCCTCCAGACGGCCCAAGATGCCCCCAAGAGGACCCAAGAGGCATCGAAGATGCGCCCCAAGAGGGCCTCTAGATGCAAAACATTGGCCCGTTCCCTTAGTAAAACGTGGATTTGTTTCACGAATTCGCCTGTTGGGCTTTCCGGCGCTCCCAGACGGCCCAAGAGGCCCCCGAGACCGCACCAAGACGGTCCAAGAAGCCTCCAAGAGGGCCCCAAGACGGCCCCACGACGGCCCAGGATGGTCCCAAGACGGCCCAAGAGGTCATCAAGACGGCCCAAGAAGGCTCTAAGACGGCACCAAGAGGGGCCCAAGAGGGCAATCAAAAATTCAAAAATCTAGCTTTCCGCCCCCACGAACCCCATGGGGGCCCCAAGAGCGCCCCAAGAGGCCGCCATAGGCCCCCAAGAGGCCGCCAAGACGCCCCAAGGAGCCCCCAAGAGGCCCCCAGGAGGCCCCCAAAAGACCCCCAGACGCTTCCGTATTGCGAGCCGCCAAGCCAACTGCAATGCACCCCGCGCGTGCAGCCTTGCTCTTCCTCGCGACGTGCTCGCTATCTTGCTCGGCGCTAATGTGCTGCTGCCGCGCGAACTGTTTCGCGCGCGCAGCGAACGTCAACGGCCTCTTCACCCGCTTCGACTCATCTGCCACATCTTTCGCGGCGATGCCTCGCTGATCACAGCTTCCGCACGCTACTCTTGCTTCTTTTCGTCTTCCGGTGGTCCTCCACTTGGTTGCGGGTCGAAAGGCCGACCTCCCAGAAGGACGCCCCGCGCCCGGGTGCACAGCGCGCAAGGTTCTCGCAAAACACGCCCCAGACCACCAACATCACGCAAACATTTGGACCCCCCACGTATCTGCCACCACCCGCGCGCGACACCGCGCCCTCACGCAAGACGCCGCTGGCCAGAAACTCCCGGCTTCGCAACGCTCGCAGAGGGGGGCGGCGGATGTGGCGTAAGCCAGTAGATATCGACCCTGCAATGCAACTCTGCAACGCAAGCGCTGCTGCCTAGCAAGGGGCGAGGATGGGGACGAGGTGGGGAATGTCTTTCAGTCGGAGGCGGCTGAAGTGAGCCGAAGGACATCTATAAAGAAGCAGAGGACTGATGGGGCCACAACACATGAAATAACCATGTCATGGGTCCTTTTCCTTTCCAGCTCGGGGGGTCCAGATTGAAGCGAAGCGCTGGGTTAGCACTGATTTCGTCATCGAAGCACCGCATCACCTCTAAACTCCGCCCGGCGTTGTACCCTGAGGAGGCTTATCCTACGAAGCCGATGATCAAATCTGCAGAGATGCGGAGCACTGTCAGCCCACGGCTGCGCAGGCCCCGCTAGCACACCCTCGAGGCACGCAACCCCATGGAAAGGTGGTCAGCCCTCAGTCGCGGGGAAAACGTGAACTCGAACACTTGCCTTTTGCACTGCGACCACTCCTCCCTTTGCCTCCTCGAGCACGTCTAGGGATTTGAATGCTAAGCTGCGAGCCCGACGCACGCAGCTCCGAGGCGCAGGGAGGGCTATATTATTCAAGGGGAGGCACGGACGGGAGGGGGGACGAAGGGGAACAAAACCTTGCGCCACCAAAGCGGCAATGCGATCGCTGTGGCGCAGGGGCGGCGGCAACCTTCCCATCTCATCTACTACTTGTGATCCTCCAAGAACTGGCTGATCGCGCGCTCGAGCGGGCCGCGGGGCGCTGGCCCGCAGGGGCGGGCGCCTCCCTCGGCCAGGATCAACAATTGAATCCAACCGTCGACGAGGGCGCTGCGCTGGTGCTTCGGGAAGAAGTGCCACATCACCGTGCACTGCTGCTCCTGGTTGTCGTGCTTCTTGTGAGCCTTGCTTCGGATGTGCCCGACGAGCGTCGCCACGTCGTTGATTTCTGCCGGCGCGAGCTTCTCCTGAAAATATTGGAGCATCTCCTTCGCCAGCGTCCTCTCCGTGTCCATGCCGTTCTCTGGAACCGCGCGCGTCGCTCCGTAGCCGAACGCCGACGTGAAGATGCTGAGGGGTGGCGGCCCGCGCGCTTTGTGGCCCGTCGGCCTGCCAACTGCTGCCTTCTTCTTGAGCTCCTTGCTCTCGGTGTCGTAGCGCTTGCCCGCGGCCAGGCCCGCGACCACGCTCGGGCTGCTGATGCCAACCTGAAACTTGACGCAGCCGATGCTCTCCATGTTCGCGATCGACTTGCTGTTCGCCATCGCCAGCTTGGCTATGGGAACGATGGCGTCCTTCTGCGGACGTGCTCCGCCGTCTTTGGGTTCTCCGCCAGCGGGCTCGGGCATCGACTGGCTGCGCCAGGCTGGCATGATAATCTTCGATGTCTCCATCGCACCCCCTGGCATCTCGATGCCGGTCGGTGGTCGGCTGCGCAGGTGGGCCGATCTGTCCTGGAAGATGGCTCGATACAATATGGCTGCATAAGTCGTCGTGCGCGCCGCCCTCGAAGTCGCAACATGAACAGTGATAGCTGTTGAAAAGGTTTTGCTTGCATAAGGTCCGTGCTGCTTCTGTTAAACATATTCCACGCGATAATGAACGCTCAAGATGTAGCGCTGCCTATTTTTTACAGGAGAATACTTGCTTGCAACATATGCACCCGCTTCTCGGGATAATGACATAGAGCAGATTGCGTATGCTATGAGCCCCATTCACGTGTAATTAAAGTGCCCCCCGCGACGAGAAACTTGCCCCACATCCCTGCCCATTCTTAATGTGCCTGCGTACGAAATCCATTGATTTTCCTCTTCCTCTTCGAACTGCCTGACGAAGAACGGCGATATCTTGCCACTCTGGTGGTGGGTAGCAGTCTCCGTGAGTTTTGCTGCGAAGCCCGTTCATATCAATAGCACAAAATTCTCCATGGCCTCCGCATCCGAGAAAATACACAAATTAGCGGCGACGTCGCGAATCGCCTCGTAAGGGGAGAAGCTCGGCTGCCTCGTCCAAGTCTGCGGACATCTGAACTAAATATGGAGAGGCAAGCTCCGCGGGCTTCCCGAAGGCTGAGCGCGGCCTCGGGTCGAAGGTACAGGTGCCGAACAGTGCCACTAGAAGCTGCAAGCGGTGGTCAGGCAGTCCATCCCAAGATGGGCGCATTCTTAGCCTCCTCAGCCGGAGCTCTCGCGAGGAAGGGAGGACTCGCCAAGACTTTAAACCCTCCTTGTTGGTCAAGCTAGTGATGCGTTCGCCTTCATAGTCTGCGGCCTTGCCACCCATCGCTGCTCGACCCAGCCGGCTGAGACCATAATCTAAGATGTCGTAGTCGGTCGGCGCCAGCGTGAAAATATCAGGGCCAGACAGGGGAGCATTCTGAACAAATCCTATGAATAAACAGCAACGCCAGCGAGTAGCCAGGTCACTAAGGCTCCAAAGGCCTCCCAAGGAAGGAAAGCCACCGCGAGCGGCTTGACAGCGACGAACGACTTCAACGCGAGCGGAATCACGCATGGTAATGAACGGCCCCAAATATCTAGCCTCCTCCCTCACTGAGCCCATCCACTTCCAGGTTCCGTTTTCGAAGTGCCGAGCAATTGCGGATCCCGTGGTGGGCGAAATGCGCGAGGAACTCTTGGTTTGAGCGGTTTTGGGCGCATCCAAAGCGTGCTGGCGCTTCGTCTAGGTGTAAGCCGATCACCCTTAGCTTATCTAAGAACGTGGGTCGCGAACCCCCCAAGGTCTGCAATAACTATCGTATGCAGGTCGTCGGCGTATTTTTTTGCAGGGACGTGTCTACTCTCCAACCCATCCATTCGCCAATCAATAACCTACATCTGATATCCCAAACGAACAGCTCCCTTCCCCACTCCAAGATCGGAAACTTGAAACCTCCGAGGAAGGCTGCGACAATGATTGGGTCGCCCATGCAGCCTCCCTGCGGTGGGCGAACAAGAAGCGGCCCGCCGGCCGCATCACATAAGATAAGCGCCTCCGTGAAGCGCTGCGGACACAAAGAAAAACATCCTCTGCCGCTGAAGAGAATTGAACTACCTCCTTCAAGGTGTCGCGCGATGTGCTGACGCATGCGTTGCTAAGATTTTTCGCACATGCAATGTGTGCGAGACCCCCTTCTCAAAGCCGTGTGCTCTTCAACATCGGGCACGACGCCGCATCCTCCCTCCTCCTGCCCATAGTGAACCCGAAGTCCATCACCGTCGGGGGTACTCGGGGCTTTTTTGGTAAGTAGCCTTCTCCCCAGGGCCGCCAATAGGTGCACGGCTCGACGTCCTTGGGGCCATGGCAGGACAGCTTTGCGTAAACCACGCGCCTCACTCATGTGCCAGTACAGGGGGGGGGGGTCTGCGCGTGCATGCATGCCTTTGCCAAGCCTACGTTGGAATAGAACTGGAAGCGCTGCGTGCTCGGCGGGGCTGGGTCGCTGCCCAGACCCTGCTTCTCCAAAGGGGCAGGCCTGGGCTTTGGCAGAAATAGCAAGCGCCGCAGCTCCAGCGGCGCCGCGTTCTCAGGCACGGCCTTCCTCTTCTTCCCACGGATGAGACTCCGCAAGGTCGCAGCATATTCTGCGCCGGCCTGCTCGAACAACTCGGCGTCTGGCAACCGCTGGACGTGGCCGTCTCGATCAGCGCGCACGGGTCCCCATTCGCATCTCTGCACTGCCATGCCCCCTTCGGGGCCAGACAACTGCCGCGCCGGCGCCCATTGGTCCGACGAAAGGGGGGCTGAGCGTACAAGTGCACTTTCACGTTTCTTTGGACCTATTCTGGTCCTCGAAGCCGCTCGCGAAAGCCCCATTGCTTCCGCTGCTTTGCGTTGGCGCCACATCTAGCCAGCCTTTGCAACCAACCGATCCCGCCGTCGCCGATAGCAGCGTCTGCGTTCCATGTTTCAACTTCTGGTTCAGGGGCTTCAGCCCCGCGCCGATGGAGTCTATCGTCGCGCCCGAGGCCTGCAATCTAACAGCTCGAGCTCCAAGACGCTGCCGTAGGAGTTCGCGACGGGTTGTGCAATACATACTGCAACCTTCGCAAGGTGACGCTCTAGCCATTGTGCTGTGCAACCCAGAAACAACGTCCACAACCGTAGCTTCCAACATCTCAAAAACTTCGTCAGGCGAGGCACTTTCTTTTATATAACCAAGGTCCACTCGGGATAACTGGGTCGCTACAGACTCAATGACGTCACGCTTCAGCTTTTATTGCATAAGCGTCTGCACCAGTAAATCTCGATCTCGCTTCGTCTGCAAGACTGGAGGTGGCTCGGGGCGATGCTTCTCGTAATTTAGCGCGCGCGCGATCGGCAAGTGGCCCTTGGGCGACTCTCCAGATCGCAACTGCAAGTTTGATCCTAGGCGCGGTACCACTGCACAACATCAACATCCCGAGGGTAAGTCAGGTAGTCGATTCGAAAGCATTCCCCGGTGCCACCGTAGAATGTGGGAGAAGAGCGACCTGGTAATGAATTGCCTGCCAGAAGACAATGCCGCCCCAAAACCTGACGAAGAAAATCGCCAGATCCACCGGGCATGCGTTCCACCAATCCCAGCCCGACCGCTGCACTGTTCTAAGTCTATGACTCCAGCGCCATCCTTCTGAGGGCCCATGCCGTCGTTGAGGTCACAACGCAAAAACGGGATGCATCATGCAGGGAGGTCGGCGAGAATGTCTCGCAGCCAGTCACGAAGCACCCGAGCTGTTGCAATATAGTTCTTCTTCTTGACAAGACCAAACTCACCCGGGGGGAAATTCGCGCAGATGAAACAAAGGTCCTGCCGCCCTCTCCTCAGTCGAGCCGCGATGGCCCGTCCTCGTGCTTCAGCTGGCGATGCCCAACTGCGTGCAACGCGGTCCTCTCGAAGCCCTCCCCCCACGATGATTGAACAACCACAGCGCGCGTTGGTCATGGGAGAAAGCCCACGCGAGGCTTTCAGGACGAGGCCACCAGCAATCCGCGATCACAAAGCCGAGCCTCCAGTGTCCAGTGCAATTATGCCTGATGTCCGCGGCCTGTGTTCCAGCTAATAGCACCACGTCGAAGTTCCTCAGCTCGGTAATAATCTCCTCTAGTCGGTCGCCTGTTGCGGCCTGAGAATTCCAGCCCAGTGCTCGTAATCTCGACATCCCCGCTGTGCCACATCGCGGCGCCATGTCGATGGCGCTCTGGCAAGAGGCGGGACATGGGCGCCACGAACCCATGGAATTCTCTAACTGCTTGCGCCTGGCGGGCTATCTCATGGGTCCACCACGGGCCCTAACTCAAGCGATGCTACCTACAAGTCTACTCCGGCAGATGCATCGCAATGACCTTGAGCCACTTGAACTCCTCGATCGCCGCAGCATCCTCTGAATCGCCCAGCTTCCCGCGCTCGTCTGCTCCCAGAGCGAGACGCGAGAACATCTGGTCCCCGCTCTCGTCCTTCCTGGAAGCCTTCGCGGAAGCACTGCTCAGCTCGTGGGGGGAAAATTCGCGAAACAGCTCCATCGGTGGCTGGTCGCAGTCAACCTCAGCCCGCTCCTCTTCGCCGCCCTTCTGGGGCAGAGTTTGGGCTGATCAAAAAGAGGTTCAGGCGCGAGCTTTAAATGGGTCATGTTGAGAAAATGGTGGCCATGTCTGGACTGCCGCGCACCTGCGCTGGCGTTGCGATGATATTCGAACCGGCTAGCTTCGCAATCCGATGCCTGCCCAATTTTTTTCGGAGGCAACGCCATGAGCTGCGACTCGGCCACGGTCGGGCGAACGACCGGCCGCGCATGGTCGTCCGCGCGAAGGCGCGCGGCATCTCAGCCGCCGGCGGAATCCAGAAATCAAACTCGCCATCGCACTTACAACTGTCGACCTTGACGCTGCCAGCCTCGGCGGAGCCAAACGACTTCGTGGAAATGTGAACGGCGCCATTCCTTGCAAACGGGACAACTCCAGCAAGGTGTAGACGCAGCACGTATGTGGCGTAGACGTCCAGGAACACATTCCTGCAACGACCAAGCGACGAAGCTATCGTTTCACCCCCCTCTGTCTTGCCAACTTTGACTCTGGGGCCGCCCACCCCCTCGCCGTTCAGGCGGCGCGAGAAGGTCTGCATGATGTGAGACGAGCGTTGGCTGCAGCTGCTGCGGGTTGCCAGTAACCCTTGAAACTCCCCGATGGGCAGTCAAGGATAGTTGGGGAGCTGCCAACTTCAACCCCTGCCCTGGCGACGTCGTTGAGCTCATTGGAGACTTGGCCGACGCGCATCTCGATGTCTTCCACCACTCCAGAATCCACTCCATCATCGGCGGCGCCATCTTGCTCTGGATCAGCTTCGCTGTAGCCGCCCAGCTCCACAATGATTTTAAATATGATGGCCCCCCCAACTGCTGTCGAGAGCGCGTTCTTCTTCCTGCGCTTTTTGGCCAATGTCCTTTCTCGGTCAGTTCGGCCACGAGCACTTCCTTGGAAAGTAGATGCGCGTGGCCGTCGCTCTGCCGTGGCTCAATGGCGCAAGGATCGTCGCGAAGAGCGGTCACCGCCATCTTCTTGCAGTGGAAGACCCTCGCAGTCTCCAAATTATTCCAGTCGGCCTCGCTTTTCGGAATGCAATTCTGCTCTGCCAGAGCCTGAGCCTTCGCCCATGTGGAAGCCCAATGAGAGATGAACTACCCCACGTCAGTGCAAACGAAGTCCAGTGCGTTAGCCCCATTCCAGCCGAAGTTCATCAGAGTCAGGACGCCTTGCGGGCACATGTCGCAATCAGAATATACCTTGCCAGCCTCCTTGTCGAGCTTCGCGACCTGGTTGGCCACGTGCAGTCGACGCCCCCCTATCAGTGACACAACAATCTTGCTCCGCATGAACATCGCGTTCGCCAGCGAATCCATTAAAGAAAAATGATCTGCATTATCGCCCAGCTCCAAGCAAAGCGCAGATAAACCACGAATTTCGTTTTTGACATCAGCCTTGAAGTGGGACGCGGCAGCAGAGACGTGACAGGCAAACGCGAAGATGATACTGTCCAGTAACCAGACGGCTTCGACGATGAAATCCAGAAGCCGGGACGCCAACACCGCTGCGCTTGCCTCCCAGCACGTGTCCAGCCGAGGATCCGTCGCCGAAGTGCAGTGATAGCCACGGCGAATAGTGAGCGTGTCTTGTTCATAACGGTGAGGTCCGGCAAGTCTGCGGCGTGCTCCATCGTCGCCCCTGACGCCTTCGCCTTGGCAATGGCCCTGAACGCGTCTACCTCGATGCAAATAATATAATTGAGTAGATCCGGCCTTCCGTCTCGATATCCTTGTTTGCCCCTGCATTTTTCTCATTTTGGCCATGTTCTGGTTCGTCATGCTCTGCCTCCTTCGTGCGCAGGTTCCCCCGCATGGCTTTCCTTGAAAGGAACTGGCATGCCCTTCCTGAAAGCCCACCGCCGCTTGTATGCTGCACGGTTAGCAATAACACTTCCGCGAAGAACCAACTTAAGTGCGCTTGAAGTCCACCTATCCAATTGTTCGCGCATGACTTGGCATTTACGGGTCGCATGGTGAACGGCCAAAACGATATCGTCCAGCAAGGCAATTGCGCGGCCTCCATATTGCAATGCTTTCAACTTATCTACTCTCTTCCCCCTTCTGCCCCTTTGTCGGCCTTTGGTGCTGCGCTTTGCTTGGTGCCACCACTGATTATGGCATGCTTCTTGTACATCTTCGATCAATTCATCCCCGCGAATAAAACTCAGACCTGTTCATCCCAGCTGAAATATACAAACAAAACGGAATGTCGCCCTGAGAAGGAATGGGCAATTTCGCGACGCGCTCATGAACCCAGCTAAATGGAGGAGCCTTGGCCGCAGACAGTTTCATCGTCTCGGTCCAGATCTTGATGAGTGCGAAGTGGTTGAGCCTGGCGCCGGTGTAGATGCAGTAGTTCTCAATGGGCCGCTGGACTTCACTCCATGTGGTGGCCATGGCTCCAATCTGAACTTTGCGGTAGAAAACCTTGGCGTTGTCGAAGTCGGGCCATTGATCAAAATTCCCTGGGTAGTGGTCCTTGATCCGCTTGGCGCAATCAATCTCTTCTCCTGTCTGGCGTCGCTTCGCCTTCTCATCCTCCAGCGCGTCATCGGCCGACTCAACATCTTCTGCGCTGGCCTTGCATGTCTTTCTTTCAGCATGAGCTTTGGCGTCGGTTTCCAAAGCTTTTGCTGTCATTCCCTTCTTTTCTTTCTTTGCGGCCTTCCGACCTCGCTCGATGTCTGGCGCAATTCTGAGCCGCTCCGACGCGCCAGCTTTGGCAGCGATCTGGCTCATCTCGCCCACTGGGCCCCTGAAGAAAACGCGGGCGTCTCGCGGAGTCCGCGATTCTTGACTTGGTGCGCTTTCTTCCCATCCATCTCATCAGGCACCAACGTGAAGCGTCGCAATGTTGAGCGCCTCGCCCATGGTAGCTCCTGCAAGCGCGTGGGCCTCGTTCCCTATCCGCAGGACGGAGCCGCCCCCCTTCCGACGAGAAGTGTCCTGGCTGTCCTGCGGGGTGCCGATGAGCTCAGACTGCGACATCTCCTGGGCACCTTGCCCGCTGATGCAATTCGCATGTATATGGCGAATCTGAGCCTGAAAAACGTCGGTTGCCCCCGTGCCCCGCGATGAGATGCGCGCGCGCATCTGGGCCGCGTCATTCGCAAGACGCGCTTTCCTCCAAAATGTATTCTCGACCAGCCCAGTCGCACGAAACTTGGCCATCCAGGTGCGGCTTCCGGCTCTTGATGGCTGCGAGCGACGCGCCCCGCAAACTGCCCTCGCGCGAGTCGGCCGTCTCCTCGCCCATCCGCGACCCCCCCCCCTCCTGTCCAGAAGCACCTGGGAAGAATTCAACCGCAGCTCGCTCGCAGCCGACAACTGGTTGCGCCCAAGAGTCAGCTCAACAAATGCTGGAAGGGGAAACGCGCGAGGCGCAGCGCTCGAGCTTCAAGCCAAAACAGGCTACAATGGCAATGCTGTCCGCTCGCGTGTTTTTCAGTGGGCTACAGACGGCCAACGCGGCCCAATATAGCATATCCTCGTCCTCACCCCCCCCCCCGATGGCGTTGAGACGTCTTCCCGAAAACGCCTGAACCACGTCGCCCCTCACATGGGATCGAAGTCAGCGGGCTTCTCCTTGCGTGCCCAACAAAACTGCCCTTGTGGAAGGTTCAGCGGGAAACGTGCAGTCATCCGCGAATCGCCCGTAGAATTCCACATCGGAAGATCGATCCAATCAAAGCTTTTCTGTGGACGAGCAGAAACAGCTGCTCGCGTCGATGCTGGGTGCAGCGCGAGGCCCCCCCCGCCCCTCGCCCCAGCATTGCAGGCGTGGTAACGCAGCGTGCAGACGGCGGCCGCCGACATCTCACCCCGTTCGTACAGGCCCAACACGTGCGATCGGAGCCCCGTCCCAGCGTCGAACAGCACGCGCTCCTCCGCCCCCGTGGCGGGATGCGACTCCTCCAAAACCAGACGCGCAGCAGCGGCCCTGAACGCCACGCGCGACGAATGAGCGGGCCGACCCGTCGAGCACTTGAAATGAGAGAAATCTCGGGCCTGACGGGCGACAGTGTGTTGCTGCTGCTGTTGCTGTTGCTGGTGCTGTGGGTTGTTGCTGGCGTGTCTGTTGCTGTTGGTGGCGTTGATGTGGCTCCCGCGTTTGTTGCTGCGGTGGTTGTTCTTGTTGTTGCCGTTGCCTGTGTCGCTGATGTTGCCGATGTGATCGTTGTTGGTGCGTTGGTGGTGCTGCAGCTGTTTCGGTTATGGTGTTGTTGTTGGTGTTGTTGATGTCTCTGCTACCGTTGTTGTTGTTGGCGTTGTTGTTGCTGTTGTTTTGCTGGTGGTGGTAATGGCGAGGCTGTCGCTGCAGTAGTTTGCGGTCTTGCAGTTGCTGCCGCTGCTGACGTTGCTGACGCTGCTTCTACTGAATGGGGGATCTCAGCAAGGATGCCTCGATGGGGGCCGCCCGCATTCCTCCCAGGGGTAGTCGAGCAGCCGCTCGCTCTTGCGAGAGCTGCTGGGCCTGCCGCCCCCAAGCTCGGAAGGGGCGCCCATCCAAGGCAATCCGCTGCGGGGAAAGGGCGGGGCGGTGAGTGGGGGCGGACGGCAGACCTCGGGCGAGCGTGGCCCCGCGGCCCCATGGCGCGGTCACATCTTCTAGGGGATTGGGGGAGGTAGTACGTTTCAAACGTGGCAGTCACACCGTCGGGCGTTCGGAGAAAGGGGGGCGGGGCGGCGGTGGCGGGGCGGGGTAAGTTTGAAGAGATGGGGGCGTTGGGCCGCCGACGTCGACGATCAGAGCGCGTTATCTTCCTTTCCGCAGCAAACGGCCGACGCCTCTCGAAATAATCCGTGCGCTAGTCTCTGCGCGCGCGAATTCGTGCTGGGGCGCGCGCGTGAGAATCCATCCCCCTCCACCTCGCCGAGCCTCCGACTCACCCCTCCGCCTCCTCCTACTCCTCCTCATTCTCGCCCATCCCCTCTCTATCACCCCTTCCCGTTCCGCCCCCTAGTCCGACAGAGGGGCATCACTTCTTGCGGGGTTGCTTGGCCGGTGGCGATGCGGTCGTCGCGAACGCAGCCTCGGCGGCCTTGAACGCAGCGCGCATCGGCTCGACCACGCACCACAGGCCCCAGGCTTCGGCCACGCTCGCCTTTGCCTTCTCCACGTCCGAGGACCGAAGGGGAAGAGAGCCGATGAGGAATGCTGAAACGGATGAAGAGGAGAGGGGCGGTCAGGGGTGAGACGGAGGAGGATGGGAAGGTTGATGGAGAGGGGGGCCCTGGGTGCCACCGCGCGACGCTTCCTGGTCGGGTCACCATGCCCACCTCCTCCTCCTCCTCCTCCCCCTCCTCCTCCGCCTCAGTCTATCCTCCTCCTGGCCCCCCTCCTTGCCCCGCTGACTTCCCTGCAGCGCGGTTCGTGATCAACCCGAAAGACGCGCCGAGCGCAGCGACAGTCTGCTTGATCTGCTGCGCGAAGGGCTTCAACCACTCCTCGTCATCCACCTTGCATCGAAGCTGAATTACATCTGGGCCATCAGCGATCAACGAATACGCGAAACCCAACGAAAGAAAACAACGAACACATGATTTCGGGGGGGTATACCTTGTCGGCCCCGCGGGCCCTCGTCGCCCGATCTGCGGCGCCGCCCGCGCCGCCGTGGGCCCGCCGAAGTGCGATTTCATGGCGGGGGCTTCGCCGAGCAACTTCGCGATCTCTGGGTCGAGGTGTGACGCGCAACCGCTGGCCCCCGTCGCTCGGGCGCCCCTTCCGGGCTCCGAATTCGGGCAGGAAGGGCCCGAGATGAAGGAAGAGGAGGGGCGAGGTAGAGGAGGAGGGGGGGGGAGGAGCTCCTGCAGGGACGAGGAGGAGGAGGAGGGGGGGGGGCGGGGAGGAGGGGGAGGAGGGGGGGGGGGGGGGGGGAGGAGGAGGAGAACGGATGGAGAACGATAAGACAAGGGTGATCGCGCGCACTCTCCTCGCCAACGATCGGGGGATGATAAGCTTAAGAGGGAAGCTGGCATTAAGCTGTCCTCGCAGGGCCTGGGCCCCTTGCCCCATCGATCCCGAACTTCCGAAGAGCACTTTTGAATGCGGAAAAGGAAGTGGATGGGGGGGTGAGGAGGAGGAAGAAGGGGGGGGGCAAGCTAGGCGCGCTCGCGTCATATCTGACGCCCCAAGGTGGCTCCGTACCAAGCTAGGTGCGCTCGCGTCATATCTGACGCCCCACCCCTCCCTCCCATCCCTTACCATGGCGCTGATTTTCTCTATCCGCGGACGCGTGTCGTAGCGGACCTGTGGCTCCGCGCGCGCGTGCGTAGTGGGTGGTGGTGCACGTGCGTGCGCGCGTGCGTGTGTGCGTGGTTGTCGTGGTGGTGGTGGTGGTGGTGGTAGTGTTGGCGGTGGTGGTGGTAATGGTGGTGGTGGTGGTGCTGGTGGTGGTGGTGGTGGTGCTGGTGGTGGTGGTGTTGGTACTGGTGCTGGTGCTGGTGGTTGTGGTGGTGGTGGGTGGCGGTGGTGGTGGTGGTGGTGGTGGTGGCGGTGCGGCGCGGTGGTGGCGGGCGGATGGGCGCGCGAGAAAAAAGCCCGCGCTGGGGCGAGAGCGCCATCCTGAACGACGGAGGCCAAACACCGATCCGAAAATGAAGCCCACGCTGCAGCGGGAGCACGATTCGGAACGATTCGGGAGCAGAAATGAGGCCGGCGCTTTAACGAGAGCAGCATTTTGGGGAAAAGTGACGCCGGCGCCTCAGCGAGAGTCGTTTCCCTGGATTTCCCGGGGATCCTGTGTGTAAAAAAAAAACAATACGCGGAGGGCGCGCGGCCATCGCCCGGACGCCATCAGGGGAAGAGGGAGAACATTTTCATATTGAGTAATTGTGGAGGCGAAGGAGGAGGCTGAGGAGGGGAGAGGCGCCAAATCACGATCGAGCAGATCGAAGGGAAGCAGCTCAAATCGGCGCCAGCGGCAGTCCTCCTCGGACATGTCGCTATCGCTGTAGTAGCTGCTGTAGCTGTCGTCGTCGCTCTCCTTCTTCGCCTGCCCCCCTTAATTTTCATGGCCCCGCAGTTTCTCGATGCGTCTCAGGCCCCGCCCCCCCCCCCCCCCCCCCCCCCTCCCCATCGAAGGGCGAGGGGGGGGGGGGGGGCGCGAAGGGGGGCAGGAGGAGCCGGAAGCGGGAGCAGGGGATATACCCCCTCATCTCCCTGAACCTCCTCTCCTGTTCCTCCTCGCCCTCATCCTCCTCATGCCCCTCATCTGCTTCCCCCGGATTCCCCGTGCCACTCCTACTTCTCATCAGTCATCCTCCTATCCCCACTTCCCTCAGCCGTCGCCTACTCATCCAATCCCCCTTCCAACTGTCACCCCCCCCTCCGTGGTCTCGCAGGGCGCTGGCAACTTCTGCGTGAGGCTCTTGATGTCGGTCGTCTTCTGCTTCAGATGGCCCTGCGCTCAATCGGGGCGACCGTCGTCGTCGTCGCCGTCGTCGCCGTCGCCACCTCGATTCATCGCTAACAGCACCACCACTTGCCGTCATCGTCATCGCCGCCCTCAGTCGTCAGAGGGAGGAGGAGGAGGAGGGGGGGGAGGAGGATGAGGGGGAGGAGGAAGAGGAGGAGGAAGAGGAGGAGAAGGATGAGGAAGAGGAGGAGGAAGAGAGGGAGGGGGAGGAGGAGGAGGAGGAGGAGGAGGCGGCAGCAAACCGGAACGAGGTCCGCGCGCTCGAGGTCGCCAAGTTCAGCCTATTGAGCATCTTCTCCTTGCGCTGTAGGTGCTCCTCCCCTGCCGTATATTATGGCTGCTCTTCTATTCCCCATCTCCACACCTCGCTCCTGATCATCCTGGAACTCTCATTCGGGAGGTCTGGAACTCCAGACTCGCATCGATCGATCGCTCGATATCGACGTCAATCGAGATGCACAGCTCGACTCTTGCCATACACCCCTCCCCGCCACGGTGTATCCAATAAACTGGTTGCAGAACGCCGCGATGGAATCGACCCGCGCTTTGATCCTGCGCAGGTGAATAGGGGGCGGTGCACATGCTCACCTCCTCCGTTCTCCGCCTGAAGGTGTTCATCATATCATGCTCATATCGCTGCCTCGTCGCCCTCGTTTTCGTCCTCCTCGTCTTTCGCCCCCGTGCTCGTCCTCATCAGATCATCCTTCTATTCTCCCCGTCCTCGTCCTTTTCGTTATCCCCCCGTTCCCCCATCGCATCCCTCCTCCTCGTCAGCTTCGCAAGTGGAGCAATGGGCGCCTGGCCCCGTACTCGGACTTCGAATTCTCGATCGTCCAGCCGCCGTCGCGCACGAGGTCGTCGCATGCAAACCTGGGTTAACCCACGCGGGCCCGAAGGAAACCCAGGCGGGAGGATGGGGGGGGGGGAATTGAACTCTCAAATGTTTGCGAACCCCTAAGAACCAATTGCCAGTAGTGTCCTGGCGGGTGGTGTGGCCCTTGCTTTCAGATTTCGCGTGCCCGATCTGAAGGTCGCCCAGGTTCCCAGCCCCCCTCCAGATCTTCCCCCGCTCGTGCTTCTGCTTGCGCGTGCTGTGCTTGAAGTCATGGTACATCTCTGGTTTGTCTCTCTGGATGGCCGCCCTTGCGCGGGATCCCGCCCCCCACCCCCCCCCCCCGCCCCGCCCCGCTCCACCCCGCCCGCCCCCCCAACCCCCACCCCACCCCCCTCGCTGCATCCTGCCTCCCCCCTGGCCTCCTCCGCCCTCCCCCCGCGGGGTGGCTGGTGCGCCCATCAAGCCTGAAGCGCGCCAATGCGTTCTCTTGTTCCGCGGCGGCTGCGCGCTCCGCCTTCTGTCCATCTGTGCGCTCGGTCTTCTTTGGCCCCTGAGCGACGTTCTTCTCTCTGCCAGCAGCCCGCTTGCCTTTGGGGGGCATCGCCTCCCCTTCCCGATCTGGTCACCATATATATATATACCTATACGACCACCATGCGGGTGATAAGGAGGTGAAGGGGGAAGGGGAACCAACGTCTCACTCAATCGATCTCGCTATCGATCTCACATTCGATCTCATTATCGGTATCACTATCGATCTCGCTATCGATCTCACTATCGATCTCACAATGGATCTCACAATCGATCTCTCAATTGGTCTCACATTCGGTCTCGCATTCGGTCTCACTATCGATCTCACTATCGATCTCACAATCGATCTCAAAGTCGATCTCACATTCGGTCTCACATTCGGTCTCACTATCGATCTCGCTATCTCACAATCGATCACACTATCGGTCTCACTATCGATCTGACAGTCGATCCCACAATCGATCTCACAGTCGATCTCACATTCGGTCTCACATTCGGTCTCACCGTCGATCTCACTATCGATCTCACAATCGATCTCACAGTCGATCTCACATTCGGTCTCACATTCGGTCTCACTATCGATCTCACTATCGATCTCGCTATCGATCTCACTATCGATCTCACAATCGATCTCACAATCGATCTCACAATCGATCTCACATTCGGGCTCACATTCGGTCTCACTGTCGATCTCACTAACGATCTCACAATCGATCTCACAGTCGATCTCACTTTCGGTCTCACATGCGGTCTCACTACCGATGCCACTATCTATCTCACGATCGATATCACTATCGACCTCATAATCGATCTCACATTCGGTCTCACTATCGATATCACAATCGGTCTCGCAATCGACGTCATCATCATCAACAACACCAACATCATCATCATCGGCATCATCAACATCAACACCATCATCAACATCATGATCGGGGCACCGACGGGGCACCGACGGGACACCGGCGGGACACCGCGCGCCACCGGCCGCCCGGTGAAGAATCATTTGGTCCGGCCGCGCCTCAGCCACAGAGGGCACCGCCGGGGCACCGGCGGGGCACCGCGCGCCACCGGCCGCCCGGTGGAGAATCATTTGGTCCGGCCGCGCCTCAGCCACAGGAGACTTTTCTCTCGCCCGCCCGCGCAGCTTCGCCTCGCCCGCGCGCACGGCGCGCGCGAACGCGAAACCGAAATCGATTTCCCGGTAGGGGGGCTCTCCGTTCCACTTCGATCTCACCCCCTCACCTCCGATCAGGACACAGACATCGAACGGTGAACCCACGGGCCGCGCGGCCGATCAATCCATCGGTGAGACCATATATACGTGCAGCAACTGACCAACGCAAGAAAATTCGACTGCTCCTCGGTCCTCGCCTCATGCACCTCCCCTTCCGTCCTCATCCATTTTCTTTTTGTGGTGAACCCATATATGGGTATATATATATATATATATGGAAGATCGAAAACCCTATTCGCCTGCTGCGAGCGGAGCCGCGCGCGGCGCAACACAAGCACACGCAGGGCCCCCCCCCCCCCCCCCCATGAGTCGACCCCGCGATTCATTGTGAAAACTGAAAACATCAAAACGTGATTGCGACAGCCATTGCGAAAACCATTGATCACACAAGTGTGGACACCATTGCGAAAACCATTGCGAAAACCACGATTCCATTGTGAAAACCATTGCGAATTCCATTGTGGAAACCATTGCGAATTCCACGATTCCATGATTCCATTGCCAAAACCATGGCAAATTCCACGGTTCCACGATTCCATGATTCCATTGCGAAAACCATTGCGAATTCCACGATTCCACGATTTCACGATTCCATGATTCCATTGCGAAAACCATTGCGAATTCCACGGGTCCACGATTCCATGATTCCATTGTCAGAACCATTGTGAATTCCACGATTCCACGATTCCATTGCGAAAACCATTGCGAATTCCACGATTCCACGATTCCATTGCCAAAACCATTGTGCATTCCATGATTCCACTATTCCACGATTCCATGGTTCCATTGCGAAAACCATGGCGGATTCCACGATTTCACGATTCCACGATTCCACTACGAAAACCATAGCGAATTCCACGATTCCACGATTCCATGATTCCACGATTCCATTGCGAAAAAATTTGAATTCCACGGTTCTACGATTCCACGATTCAATTGTGAAAACCATGGTACGTTCCACGACTCCACGATTCAATGGTTCCATTGCGAAAACCATTGCGAATTCCACGATTGCACGATTCCACGATTCCATGATTACACTGCGAAAACCATTGCGAATTCCACGATTCCACGATTCCATGATTCCGCGATTCCATTGCGAAAACCACTGTGGATTCCACGGTTCCACGATTTCATTGTGAAAAACCATGGTGGGTTCCACGATTCCACGGTTCCACGATTCCATGATTCCATTTCGAAAGCCAATGTGAACTCCACGATTCCATGATTCCACGATTTCACGATTCCATGATTCCACGATTCCATTGCGAAAGCTATGGTGAATTCCACGATTCCACGATTCCATTGCCGAAACCATGGTGGATTCCACGATTCCACGATTCCATGATTCCATTGCGAAGACCATTGTGAATTCAACGATTCCACGATTCCATTGCGAAAGCCAATGTGAATTCCACGATTCCACGATTCCATTGCGAGAACCATTGTGAATTCCACGATTCCACGATTCCACGATTCCATTGTTAAAAAAACCATTGCGAAAACCACTGCAGAAAAACAAAGCGGAAACCATTGCGGAAACCACAAGTCCACTGTGAAAACCATGGTGAATTCCACGACTCCACGAAAACCATTCTGGGGTCATGGTTCCACGATTCCACTGCGGGCCCCCATGGCTCATGGCACCATGAGAGCCCCGAGCCCCGCCCCCCCCCCCCCCCCCCCCCTGATCGGGCGGTGAGCACTGCCCTTGTGCTTGCGAGTCGAGGTCGTGTATATGAAGAAAACCGTTTGCTGCCCGCGTCCGCGTTTGCCACGATGGGCCCCTGACGGGCGGGGGAGGGGGGGGGGCGGCCTGCTCTCCCACCGTTTGCGTTATCGTCGTCGATTGTCGTCGTGGTCGTCGTCGTCGTTGTCGTCGTCGTCTTGTTGCTCGCATCTGCGCTGCCCCCGTCGCCGCCGTCGATCCGCCGCCGCCGATCGCCGACGTCGTCGGCCCGCTCGCATCACCTGTCTCGTCGCAGTCGGCCGTCGTTATCCTCATGAGCCGGGTCCTCATCATCCTCAGCACCCTCGCCTCGTGCTACTCATTTATATAATCCTCATCATCCTCATCGCCCCTGCTGCCGCCCTGAAGAAATTCTGACTTCATAATTTCTTAAGGACGGGCAAAGTAAGATCACCATCCTCGCTCCTAACCGTAACGCTCATGCTATCCCTGCTGCTCCTAGCTTTTTATCAGTCGCATCATCTTTCCTGGTTTTCATGTGTTCGCCCCCGCTCCTGACGCCTTCCCCTCCTCTCCTCGCCCCCTGCAACGGTGCCCTGTGCCGCAATCTAGTTCGTGCTGCAACGGGATCCCGGTTCGCCTGCTGTCGACATCACGCCTGCAACATTCCCCGATTCGCCTGCTGCGCTGTCGCCGATCGGCCCACCGTGCAGCTATGCCAGGCTCGACCCTGAAAATGGCTGAAGCGGCGATTGCCTCAACTGCCCATCTTGAGGAGGAGCGCGGGGGGGAGGAGGAGGAGGGGGGGGGGGGGGGGGGGGGGGGGCGGAGAAGAGGGAGCAAGAGGGAGGAGGAGGAGGAGGAGGAGGAGGGGGAAGAGGAGGATGATGATGATGATGATGAAGCGCCTTGAAAGGTCGGTCCTCCCATAACACAAACCTGAGAAGCCACCAATGCGCCAAATGCGTAAGGTAGAGAGAGAAAGAAGGCGAAGAAGCAGGAAAGAATAGAAGCGGAGAATAGGTAAAGCCCAACCCAGGATTGAAACCCAGGATACTGACAGAAAACATAAATGAAAGACTGTCCAAGATCCCAAATAAAACCCACCACTAGGTTCCTCTTGTGTTGAATGAAGACAGAGAAACAGAAGAAAAGGGATGCCCAAATTTGACTAACAAGATCTTGAGTGACAATTGGGTCCCAACTTTGAAAGCACATGGTCCCAAGGTCTAAAGTAAGAGGTGAAGAAAACTTTCATTAAGTCCCATGAAACCCATTTAACATGAGTAGTGATCAAGGCTGATATATATGACTAAAAGAGAATCTGAATGATAAACTGAACGACCCAAGCACGCAATGAAACCAGAAGATACGGAGGCACGCAAGATGAACGGTCAAAGCTGAATGAGATCCCAACCATGAGAACCCACGCCAGACCTGTCGAGGAATATGTAATATGGATGAATTCAAACTAATATGGAGAACGCAAGGTGGCTGGAATTGTTTATAACCTTTTGTATTTGCAAACCACCATCGTAGGCGAGCCGCCGACGTTTGAACTGAAATGTCTGAGGACCCTATCCCCAGGACATAAGAAATACATGCAAGAAAGACTGAGAAAGACTGAGAGCCCTCCAAGAAGCCGCAGGCCCACGCACCACGGACACCAGAAGATTCCAGTCTAAGGAAGTCCCAGGAGTGCTCTTCAGCCATACCTCCACCGCCACTTCTCCACGAAGAAATCTCCATCCCACCAGTAATCGGACAAGTACCACACAACCGGGTGAGGCCAGCCCGAATCGGGATCGATCCACGTGTCAAAGTACTCCGTTTTCCACACTTTCGTGTAGACTTCGTCTACTTCGCAGTAGTTCCACATTCCGCCCGAGCCATGGGACCACTTGAGACGCTTCTTGGCAGCAAGCATGACTGGAAGGCAGCGTTTAGCCATCCACTGGAGTTGAAAGTTTCCCAGCCGTACCAGACAGGAGCTCCAGAAAGGATTTGAGGCAAAACGGCTACTGACCCGCAACAAATTCTGTCCAAGGAACTCTACGAACCCTCTCATCGGGACCCCGAACGTTGACATACAGACCATGATAGCCGCTGTCCCGGCAAGCTTTGAAGTATGGGATTTTGCACCAGTCATATGTGAAATGAGGACCACCAAGGCCCGTCGGTATAAGAAGCCGAGCCGGCAACTTGACCACCCTTCGGAATAGTAGCGGGGAGCAGTATGAAAGTGCCTCAAGATCCCGTTTAGATAGGAAGCAGACTTTGCGGTTAGACCTGCAAAGATTCCCCTGAAAGATAACGTAAGGATCCGAAACCATGTGATGTAACATACCGAAAGCTTGAGCCCGAGACTGCAGGAGCCGACAGGGGTCAAGTGGAGAGAAGGGGCCCATCCCTCCAAAGCCAAAGGGAGGTGAACAGACGCCGAGGCCCAAGGACTCAGAGGCTTCCTGAGGGGAGGAAAGGATTGTTGCGAAGCCACGGTATCCCTAAGATCGCAGGGACCGAGCGGGTCCCAGATAGAATCGCACAAGTGACATCTCCTGGTGTCAGCCAATCCACTAGGTGGTAGGCAGAGGAAGGGGGAGATCCCAATGGGGTCTCGATTCAGAACCCAAAGGCAAATTCCGTGAGGCGTCAGATGCCCCGGCTCCACTAGTATTGAAGCCTGTTCTCTGAGGCCGCAATTAGGTAAGAGACCCAGACCTCTGAAGATTCTGTAACATTGAATTTGTGCACTTGCATTCCGTGGAACATTGCCACGGCGAACTTCCGAGTATAGGGCGCACATGGGCCACGAAAAAAGCGACGGTCTTTCCCAATCCTAGCAAAGGACCCATGTTGATCGACAAACGTCAAAATTGAACGAATGGAGCAGATGATGGGAGAGATCCCCTGAATTACGTTCCAGAACCGATCTGGGTCAACATACCCCGCTCCCAGCCCAAGCTCCATCAGATCTCCAATAAGCTCAAGCCATCGAGAAGTGTCGGGTTCCCTTTTCCACCGATCGCGGACCATCCTCTGTGCATCGGTGACCCGACCAGCGATTAAGCGAAGCTCCTCCATGGATTTAGACGAGGCCCTGGTAGGCTGTCGTTTTTGAAGATACCTGGCCATTTGACCCCATATATTCCACCAAACTGTGTAAATGAAATTCCCAGGGTCCGACCAGCGATTGTCGTAGAACACTGCGCCTTTGTATGACATCGTCTTGATCTGTACAAAAGACATAGAGCGCACTGCGATTCCCACGATCCCAATAAGGTTCTTGCATGCCTCACTTGAGAAGAATTCCTCAAAGAGATTCCATAGCTGCCTGAGAGGTATATCGAATTCACGCCCCTTCTCATACATGTGGAGTGTGACGCATTTCTGTGGATTGTATGAACCCAAATTTACAGGAACGATCTCGGAACTTTCAATTGCCAGTGCACGTGAGCAGACGGATGCCCATGCCTCGAAGACACAACACTGGAGAGATTTTGAATTCCATGGCCTGACGACCCTCTGAGGGGCAAGCATGAGAGTGTGTTCCCAGATAACTTGAGAAGAGGTTGAAGCAAAACGAGGTAAGGCGGATTGAACCAAAATGACTACAGAAAAGCACCAGGACACCAAGACAATCGACAGATGGAGATCCAGGAGATGGGGAGACAGGGGTGTGAGGTACACTTTATCAGGGATCGGACGGCAGTCATCGTCCTGGCCAACGTAGTGAGATTAACAATCCCAGGCCAAACCCATTTTGAACTGAAGTAAAGAAGCAAACTAAGCGCAAAGCAACCCCAAGTTGAAACTTGTCACGTCGAGGCTGTGGGAAAAGAGCAAGAACCGACCCCACTACTTTGGCCCCGACAATCGGATTGAGAAGAGCATGATGTAATCCCAGCTCATGAGAAATGACCTGAAGGCCCAATGAAATGAAGCACTTGTAATCCCAGATATTCCCAGATTGAACCAAGAGTCACCGTCCTGGCCAACGTAGTGAGATTAACAATCCCAGGCCAGACCCATTTAGAACTGAAGTGTAGAATCAAACTAAGCGCAAAGCAATCCCAAGTTGAAACTTGTCACGTCGAGGCTGTGGGCAAAGAGCAAGAATCGACCCCACTACTTTGGCCCCGACAATCGAATTGAGGAGAACATGATGTAATCCCAGCCCCAGAGAAATGACCAGAGTGCTCAATGAAATGAAGCACTTGTAATCCCAGATATTCCCAGATTGAACCAAGAAATGAGCTGAGGGCCCAATGGAATGAAACACTTGAGCCGTATCTTCGGAACGACCTTGATCACATCAGGAAGCGAGATTTGCAAAGCAAATGGCACCTTACATTGGCTCTGTTACTCCCAGACTCCACCGTGATAAGATCTCCCACATCTTCAAACATATCCTTAATGAAGAGGAGGGCCACAATGCAGCTGCCAGCAAAGATCTGCGATTTGTCATGGAGCCTCTCCTTCTTTGGGCAGACCTCTGGGCCAATAAAGGCCTCTTTGGTGTAAAAGCGCGCATTGAACAAATGAATGTCCTTGAAACGAAATGTTTGGAGCCCAAAGTGCCAAAGAATCTTCGTGACATCCCTGGTAGTGAGGTATCCGTGCTCTCCCAAGACTGGAATACTGTCTGAAACCAAGGGACCTTGATTATCAATGATGAAAGGCGTCAGCTCACGAACTGTGATGATTTGGAAATGTTCTCCAACCTTGGCCTTGAAGGTATTCAAACCCGTGAGCTGAGGTACGAAAACCATAATGTAACGCCTTGAGCTCGCGTGGTCTGTGCCGCCCTTCGGAGCGAATATTGGGCAGCCTGAGTGGTCGTATTCCAACTGTGACTTGAACACAGGTGGGCCCAACTTGCTGATCCAGGGCTTCTTGTCCTGTTCCCAGCTTTTGGGAGCTGGTTGCGACCTCCTGTCAGGCGAGTCGACCTCCGCTTCAGATCCTGAGGTAGAGCTCCTGGTGTCTGAGCCCCCCGAAGACGGGGGGGAGTGCCTGACAGGCGCTTCCTCTCGGTAGTCCTGTGTCTCTGGCAAGGCCTCGTCCGGATCTGGCTTGGAAACCGACGCACCACCCTGCAATTGTTTCTTGGACCCACCTGAGAACTGCATCTTCCTGGCAATCGGTGATCGGCTCCGAGACAAGGAGTCACCCCTGTGCACAGGTGCTGGAGGCGGGGTAGGGAGCACCCTGGACTCGCGAGAGTCAGCACCTGACGATGCTTTGGCCTTGAGGCCCTGATTCCTGATCTCGACCGTCCTCGCTTGGTCCTCCTTTTTCTGCTCGAGCTTCTTCTGCAGCTTGGCTTTCTTCTCATTCGTGGTAAGCACGGGCTTCGGCTCCATCTTATCAAAACGCTTCCGAGCCCAACAATCCAAGGCGTGGCGATCGAATCCAAAGAAAAGAGGAACTGTCGGCTGAATCTGATTCCCAACCAAATCCAGATCCTGAGAGTAACAGGTGTCCGTGGTGAAAAGAAAGGTAGCCCCGCTGGGCGCAGTACGGTAACAAATGTGAGTCTGGATCACGCCAGACAAAGCCAATGGCTACTGAAGGCGAAGGTGAAGCGGTTGCCGAACCCAATCAAGCATTTCTTGAGCAAGACCCAAACGAAACTTTTTGTCCCGGGAGCCCTGAGGGGAGAATAAGGTGGTCCAGGCATCCTTGTCATACCTGAAAACATATCCCCTATGCGAGCGAGAGAAGGTACGGCTGCCCCCAGAGTTATCAAAGGAGCGATTCTGAATGACCCAATGCTTGCAATATTGAAACAGCCTCGACGAAAAGTCTTCTGGATGTCTTTGCTGGAGGAGGAGGGGGAAGAGGAGGAGGAGGCCGAGGAGGAGAGGAAGCACGATCCGAGGATCCTGTCGAAGGCCCCCCCCCCCCCCCCCCCCCCCCTTCCCCAGAGGAGGGCCTCGAGGATCCGAGGGCGACCCTCGCAAACCTCCAGCACAACTGCTGGTCTGCCCGACGTGGCCCCATATGGAAGTGGATAGGGGGGGGGGGGGGGGGGGGGGGGGGGACTAGACTAGGATGGGGGGGGGAGGGGAGGAGGGGAGGAGGGAGGAGGAAGGAGGGGGAGGGAGGAGTGGGGGGGGGGAGGGGGGGGAGGATGAGGAGGGGGCGGCGTAAAGGGCGAGGGCATGAAAGGGGAGTGAAGAGGGAGGAGGAGGGAAGCAGGAGGAAGAGGGGGATGGGAGGAGGGGGGGGGGGAGGAGGATCGAGGAGGAGGAGGAGGAGGAGGAAGGAGGGGGAGGGGGAAGAGCCTCGATGGGGAGGGGGGATGGGGGTGAGACGAGGAGAAGGATAGGGGGGGGGAGCTCGAGGAAGATCGAGGAGGAGGACCGAGGAAGAAGACAAGTCGACTGTTCCTCGATCCTCGGGAATTTCTCCGCTTCCTTATCTTCCCTAAGCTCCTCGACCTGTCCTCCCCCCGCTCGTCCTCCTCCTGGCTCGCCCTCGCCGCCCACCTCTATCCTGGCCCGTCCTCCCCCCGATCACGGCCCAGACTCCAGCCACTCGAACTCGTTTCCTCCCGCTCCCAGCCTCGAAACACCGCTTGTGCACCATGCGCCCTATTCCAGCTCCCGCGCCACCTCGCTGCGCGGCCCATCCCCCGCCGCAGTTCTTTACGCGAGCTCTCGGGGCAGGCGCCGTCGCCGAGGAAAATGTCGGCCACCGCCCACCTCCCCATCCCGCACTAGCAACATTATTTCTATTAGACGCACACGTAAACTAACTATTCTACCCAAAGCGCTCACAAGACAAGCGGTGTGCACATGGCCATGCACAACCCACGGGATCTCCTTTCTCCAGCCCTCCTCCTCCGCCCCCTCATCATCGCTTATCCCCTCCTCCTCCTCCTCCTCCTCCTCCTCCTCCTCTTCCTCGATCCCCTCCTCCTTCCGCGCCCTTCCTCTGCCTCCCCTGCTTCTGCCCCTCGCCCTCGAGCCCGAGCCCCACCTCGGCGACGTGCGCACGCGCCTCGACGAAGCTGACGATGCCGATAGAAGTGCGCAGCATCTGTTCGCCTCCCTCGCCCAAGCCCTAACAGCGCCCAAAGCAAGCTCAATGCCAAAGGGTTCGAGAGCAACTCCCCCGCGATCATTCCAGCCTCCTTCTCGTCTTCGCAATCGATCCTCCGTCTCTGCTCACGCCCATCCTCATCCTCCTCATCGTCCTCCTCCTACTCCTCGTTCTCTTCGTCCTCCGCGTCGCCCCCCTCGTCATCTTCGCTATCCGCCTTCTCTGCTCGTTCTCTCCGCCCCCCTCCCCCTGATCCTCGCCGTCGCTTCCCCCTCAGGTGCGCGCGCTCAACCCTTGCGCCGCCCCGCCAAGGGCAAGCGCATATGTGCTCCCCCATAACGTGCTCAATGTAGATCTTCACGAACCTCCCCCGCGGCGGTGCCCTCACCCCCCTCCTCCTTCTCCTTATCATCCTCCTCAGTTCCTCCCACTCCCTCTCCCTCTCTCTCTCTCTCTCTCTCTCTCTCTCTATATATATATCTCTCTCTCTCTCTTTCCCTCTCTATCTCTCTCTCTCTCTCTCTCCCTCTCTGTCTCTCTCTCTGTCTTTTTTTTTCTCTTTTTTTTCCCCCTCTCTCTCTCTATCTCTATCTCTCTCTCTCTCTCTCTCTCTCTCTCTCTCTCTCTCTCTCTCTCTCTCTCACCATCTCTCTCTCTTCTTTCCCCCCCTTGTTTTTCGTTTGCGATGTAGCTCGATCGGTCGGTTGATCGGTCGAGCCCCCCCCCCCCCCCCCCCTCCCACCATTGTCAGGGCCAGCGCCCAGCTCCTGCAAGACCAGGCCGCGCGCACGGTTGCCCTCCCTGCTTGCGGTGGCGCCGAGCTCCGCGACAGCCTTGCACGCGTGCGCGGCGATGGCAGTACTGGAATCCCTGGCGGTGGTGGTCGTCATGTTCGCCATGCAGCTGGGCGTCCACATCTTGCCAACCAACTGCGTGATCTGGTTGGATTCGCCCGCTGCCTCCTCGATCTCCCTCGCCGTCGCGCCCGCGTACCCCTCCGTCTTGCGCTCCCTCTTCCCTGTCATGTACTCCGCGCCGCCCACCGCTAACTTGATCTTGAACTGCGCTGCAGCGCCGCAGCAGCCTCGCCAGCCGCCGCGGGCTCTCCTGCAGCCTCGCCAGCAGCCTCGGGCTCTGCAGCCTCGCCAGCAGCCGCGGGCTCTGCAGCCTCGCCAGCCGCCCCGGGCTCTCCTGCAGCCGCGTCCTCATCCTCATCCGAAGGCTCCTTCATGCCGAGATCCTCGAGCTCGTCGCTCGCCTCGGGGCCCTGCGCCGTGGCTGGCTTTTTGGCAGGCCCCCCGCCCGTCGCCGCCCTCCTGCTCTTCTCGTTGGCCTTCTCAGCCTCTGCTGCGCCCGGGTCGAGCCACGACGGCGTTGCCCGAGGTTCCCCGAGCGGCGCGCCTGGCAGATCTGGCGCTTCGACCGCGCGTGCGGGCGCTGCTTTGCACGCCTCACCTTTCTTATCTTTCTTGGCGGACTTCTTGCGGCGCCGGCCCCTGCGGCCCTTGCCCACGAGGCCATCGTAAAACATCGTCGAATCCGCCAGCGCCGCCACGGCCGCCGCCATCGGAGTCGCCGGTCCTGTCGGTTCAGCAGCCGCCTTCGGAGCCACCGATACAGTCGGTGTCGCAGCCGCCTTCGGAATCCTCGATGCTGTCGGTGTCGCAGCCGCCTTCGTCGGAGTCCTCGATGCAGTCGGTGTCGCAGCAGCCGCCTTCGTCGGAGTCCCCGATGGCTTCGGCGCCGCGGCCGCCTTCGGAGTCCTCTATGCCGTCGGTGTCGCAGCCGCCTTCGTCGGAGTCACCGATGTCAGTGTCGCAGCCGCCTGCTCTTCGCCGTCGGTGCACATCGCCGCGTCATCATCATCGCCGCCGGCCGCCACTGCCTCCTCTGCCGCCGCTGCGGCAGTCGCTGCCTCCTCGGCCGCGACTGCCCCATCGGCCGCCACTGCTTCCTCGACGCAAGCCCCCCCGTCCTCGACCTCCTCGATTTTATCGACCTCCCCGCCCTCGGCGGCCACTGCGCCGCCGTCGGCGGCCACTGCCGCCGCCTCTTCTGCTGCTTCCTGGTCGCTTGCGTCCTCGGAGACGGAACGATTCATCCACGCCGCGTCGTCACTGTGAAAATAATCCCCCGTAGATTTGTCGACGCGGGCCGATGGATTGCACAGCGGGCCCTGAAGGATCCCCCCCCCCCCCCCCCCACACCCATGAGACAGAGGGGGGGGGGGGGGGGGGGGGGGGGGGGCTCAAATCCTTCCCCATCTCCATCCCCTCGAGATCATCATCCCCATCTCCTCCTCGCCAGGTGCCCATCCTCATCCTCCTCATCCCCCCCTGAGGCGCTCATTCCTTCTCTGGCTTCGCCCCTCCTCATTCCCCTCCTCCTCCTCCTCCTCGCCCTCCTCCTCGATCCCCCTCTTGCCCTCGCCCTTCGAATCCGTTTCGTGCCCCGCGTGTCCACGAGAGCGCCCCTGGCTTCGTCGGACTCTGCATCCTGCAGACGCAAAGACGAACGGGGGAAGGAGGAGGGGGGGCAACAAAAGAGAAGGAGTTTAAGGCGGGAGGTCGAGGGGGGCCAGGAGGAGGAGTAGGACGAGGAGGAGGAGGTGGGCATGACGAGAAGGATATTGACGAGAAGGACGACGGCTGCCCACGCGACGAAGATCCGCTCTGCGGAGCAGCCGTTCTTCCAAAGGAACAACCAACATTATTTGGCATGCGCCTTTCTACGCCTCCCCGAGTGCCCTCCATTCCTCCTCGGCGAGGCCCTGGAGGATGCGCTGCACTCAAGGGGGTGGGGAGAGGAGCACGCGAGGGAACTGAGGATGAGGAGGAGGGGGAGGTCGAGCAGGAGCGGTCGACCACGACGACCGAGCCGCGGCCAAGTGACATCGCTTCATCGGGACGCGCTCCTCGAGGACAGCGTTGCGGAAGAACGACTGCAGCTGCTCGGGGCTGACGCATTCGCCCTCGCTGCCTTGGTCGCCCTGCGAGTCGCCCTGCCCACGCAGTTGCTCTTGCTGGTTCTGATGCGCATGCTGCTGACGAGGATGCCCTTGCTACCGCTCCTGCTTCTGCTGCTGCTCCGTCCTGCTGCTGCTGCTGCTGCTGCATCCGCAGCTGCTTATCATGCTTCTGTTCATGCTTGTTGCTCCCGCAACTGATCCTTCCTGCTAAAGCGTTTGCGCGTGCTGCGTTTGGTACTGCAACTGCGTCTGTTACCGCTGCAACTGCTCCTACTGCAACTACAACTGATGTTCCTGCCCCATGCCCCTTCTCACTGCAGCTCCTCCTGCTCCTGCTTCTCTCGCTGCCACTGCAACTTCGACTGCTGACCCCCCCCCCTCCCCTTCCCCTCGCAAGTGGCAAGCCCCTCCTGTGATGGCTTCATCTTGGGATAGTGTGAGTACATCATCCGCAAAACCCTGGCCTGCAAGAACCTGGCGAGCGGGGGGCGCTGCCCGTCTCCGAGTTCGCCATCGCCGCCGTCGCCGTCGCCGCCGTCGATCGAGCCCATCGCCAAAGCCGCCGTCGAACTCGTCGTCGAGGCCGACGCCGTCGTCGAGGCCGCGAGCGTCGACGAGGCTGAGGCTGTCGGTCAGCGATCGCTGTTCTGGTCGTCGTCGGTGCCACCACCGAGGCAGTTGTTGTCGGGGTCGTCGCCTTCGTCGATCGACGGCGTCGCTGGATCGTCGTCGATGCCCCCCTCTTCGTCGAGGACTTCGTCGATGCCGTCGTCGAGGCCGTCTTGGATCCTTCATTGTCGAGGCCGTCGTCGATGCTGTTGTCGTCGGGGCAGTCGAGCCCGCGAGGTCGCTGTCGAGGGCGCCGTCGAGGCCGTTGTCGTCGAGGTCGTCGTCGAGGCCGTCGTCGAGGGCCCCTCTCCTCCACCGCCGCTCATGCTTCTCGTTCTTCACCTCCTTCTTCACATTCCTCTCATTCTTCTCATCCCTTTCGTTCTTCGCAGTCGTCGCGGTCTTCCCATTCGAACCTCATTCCCCCAATTGCGTTCATTATTTCTTTCTTTCTTTCTCTCTCTCTCTCTCTCTCTCTCTCTCTCTCTCTCTCTCTCTCTCTCTCTCTCTCTATCTATCTCCCTCTCTCTCCCTCGACCGCTTCTCTGCCCCTTGCACCTCGGCAAAGAGACCAGTATGGGGGGGGGGAACTGGATCCCATTCAAGCGTCGCTGCTGCGGCTTGCGCCCGTGCGCGCGCCCCCAGCCCGTCGCGTGCGCGTTCAGAAATGCCGGCGACCAAGCCTCCTGAGGATAACTCTCTCATTCGGTCCGTCCCTGCCCCCCCCCCCCCCCCCTATCCCCATCTCCTCTCTCCTACTCGTCATCTTCGCAAGCGTGGGCGGGTAACGCGTAAGACCTCGTTGAAAGCACGGGTGGCAAGTTTGGTCGTCGCCGAGGCGTCGTCGAGGTCGTCGTTGCCGTTATGGAAATCGTCCTCGTCGTGATTGAGACCGTCGCCGTTGTCGTCGATGCTCTCGACGTTGCATCCGCAGTCATGCACTCGTCGACTCGTCGTCGATGCCGTCGTCGGCGCAGTCGTGACGTCGTCGAGGCCCCCCCCTGCCACTTCAAAGTCCTCCTCCCCCTACTTCTGCTCGTCCTGCCCCTGCTGCCCCCCTTCATTCTTCCAGCAACTTCTCGCTTCCAGCAACTCCTCTCCCTACTCTACCCTCAGGGCCGAGCAAAAAAGCTGTCCATCATGAGCTTCTGCGAGAAGCGCTTCCCTAATGTCAGCGCGTCCAAGGCCATCGTCAGTTTCTCCTCTGCCTGTCGGAGGGAGGATCGTCGTCGTCGAGGCCGTCGTCGAGGCCGCTGCGCCGTCGATGACGCCGTCGACGTCGTCGTTTGCGTTGTCATAGCCATCGAGGCGTCGTCGATGCAGTCGTCGGCGCAGTCGTCGACGCACTCCTCGATCCTGCGTGCTCCTTCTCCTCCTCTCGGCTGCCCCTTCTCTTCGAGGCTCCTCTCCTCTCGGCTGCTCATTCTCCTCTCGGCTGCTCCTTCTCCTCCCGACGATCTGCTGCCCCTTCTCCTCGAGGCTACCTTCCTAACTTTCCTCCCAACTCCTCCCCCCCATCATGCTGGCTGCCGCCCCGCTGGCCCCCCTCGGCTGGCCCCCCCGTCGAGCCTTGATCTCATCCGGCCTCGGGCGGTCGCCGAAGGCGTCGCACGTGCATGTGCGGTCGGGGATGTTGTCGTATCCTGGCTCGAGCCGTCGCCGACGTCGTCCCCAGGCCGTCGCCCTCATGGGCCCTCACCTCCTCCTGGATCCTCGCATCCCCCCCCCCCTCGCCCCCCTCCTGCATGGATCCCCTGATCCCCTCTCCGATCCCCTCGCCCCTGATTCCTTGATCCATCTGATCCCCTCCTCCTGAATCCTCGCCCCCCTCCCCCCTCGCCCTCGCCCTTCCCTCGCCCTCCAATCCCCTGGCCCCGTCGCCCTCCTCCTGGACCCTCGCCCTTCTCCATCTCCTGATCTGTCCAGCCCGCCCCCCCCCCCCCCCCACACACACACGCACTTTCATTCAATCCATCCTCATCTCGTCGACCCCCCGCCCCCCAAGGCTCCTTCTAGCATCTCGTGGCGCTCGGAGAAGCCGAGCGCGCCTCGCGAGGCGGGCGACGACGATGGGCGCGGCGAGAACTCCGAGGATCCCCCTCAAAGCCCTCGCCGCGCCCAGCGTTCCTTCCACGTCGCAATCAATCGGGGCTGCGACGCGGCGGAAGGAAGACGAGTGGAAGGTGGGGGCGATGACGAGAGGAGGAGCAGGGGAGGGATGGGGACGCGAGCAGGAGAGAGAGAGAGAGAGAGAGAGAGAGAGAGAGAGAGAGAGAGAGAGAGAGAGGAGAGGAGAGGAGAGGAGAGGAGAGAGAGGAGAAGGAGAGGAGAGGAGAGAGGAGAGGAGAGGAGAGGAGAGGAGAGGAGAGGAGAGGAGAGGAGAGGAGAGGAGAGGAGAGGAGAGGAGAGAGAGGAGAGGGAGGAGAGAGAGAGAGAGAGAAAACACAAAAAAAAGTATATATATATTATATATACATATATATATACATATATATATATATAGAGAGAGAGAGAGAGAGAAGAGAGAGAGAGAGAGAGAGAGGAGAGAGAGAGAGAGAGAGGAGAGAGAGAAGAGACGAGAGAGAGGAGAGAGAGAGAGAGAGAGAGAGGAGAGAGAGAAAAAACAAAGAAAAAAAAGAGAGAGAGAGAGAGAGAGAGAGAGAGAGAGAGAGAGAGAGAGAAGGAGGAGAGAGAGAGAGAGAAAAGAAGAACAAACAAAGAGAGAGAGAGAGAGAAAAAGAAGAACAACAAAGAGAGAGAGAAGAGAGAGAGAGAGAAGAGCGAAGAGAGAGAGAGAGAGAGAGAGAGAGGAGAGAGAGAGAGCAGAGATGAGAGAGGGAGAGATAGAGAGGGAGACAAAAAAAATAACAGAGAGAGAGAGAGAGAGAGAGAGAGAGAGAGAGAGAGAGAGAGAGAGAGAGAGAGCGAGAGATAGAACAAAAAAAACAGAGAGAGAGATAGTATATATATATATAGAGAGAGGAGAGAGAGAGAAAAAAAAAAGGGGGGGAGGGGGGCAGGGGAAGAGGGGGCAGGAGAAGAATGCAGGATGACGTCAGAAGAAGGAGTGCGAGTCGGAGGCGGGGGGGGGGGGGGCTCGAGAACGAGGGCGCCTGCGCCGCCGCCGTCGGATCGATCCGAGTGGTGGCCTCGAACTTGAAGGCGGCCTTCTTTGCCTTGCTGGGCGCCATGGCGGCGCCTCGGCGAGGGGCAATCCTCCTGCGCCCCTCGTCCTCATCCTCCTCGTCGTCCTCGAGGTTCCTCGTCCTCAACGTCCTGGCTCACCCCTCGCCCCCCCCCTCCTCCCCCCCCTCCTCATCCTCGCCCTCCTCCTCTTTATCATCGTCAGCATCATCGCCATCAACATCATCAGACTCATCATCATCATCATCATCATCATCAACAACAACATCATCATCATTAGCAGCATCATCATCACCATCATCATCACCCCTCGCCCTCGCCCCCCTCGCCCTTCCCCCCCTCCCCCCCTGGCCCCCGAGACAAGGAAGACCATGTCCATCTCCCTGCCTTCTCTGAAATGCGCGCGACAAAGTCCGATCATCGGCGGACTGCTCCTCCTCCTCCTCCTCGTCCTCCTCCTCCTCCCCCCCCCCTCCTTTCCTCCTTCCTTCCTATTCCTCCTCATCCCCTCCCCCATCCTCTCTCGAGCTACTCCTGCTCCTCTTCCTCCTCTTCTTCCTTGTCCTCTTCCCCTTGTTATTTTCCCTATCCTCCCCCCCCCCCCCCCCCCCCCCCCCCCGCCCCCCCCCCCCCCCCCCCGTGAGCTGAGCTCGCGTGCCGTGGTCGCCCCCGCGCGCGCTGGCGCCCCGGCCCTGCGGGCCTCGCGGGGCCCTGGGCCTCGCGCCGGCGCCGCGCGCGGCGCGAGTTCCTCCTCCTCTTCTCATTTCTTCCTCTCCTCATCCTCCTCCTCCTCCTCCCTGCCCCCACCCCCCCCCCCTCCTCCTCCTCTCCCCCCCCCCCCCCCCCCCCCCCCCCCCCCCCCCCCACCCCCCCCCCCTCCCCCCCCCCCCCCCCGCCCCCCCCCCCCCCTCGTCCTCGAGGCCTCAGCCTCAGCTTCAGCCTGCCTTCAGCATCAGCTGCCTCGGCCTCAGCCTCAGCCTCAGCCTGCCTCAGCCTCAGCCTGCAGCCTCGGCCTCAGCCTGCTTCAGCCTCAGCCTCAGTCTGCCTTCAGCCTCGGCCTCAGCCTCAGCCTGCCTCAGCCTCAGCCTGCATCAGCCTCAGCCTCAGCCTCAGCCTGCCTCAGCATCAGCCTCAGCCTCAGCCTCAGCCTCAGCCTGCCTCTGCCTCAGTCTGCTACAGCCTCAGCCTCAGCCTGCCTTCAGCCTCGGCATCAGCCTCAGCCTGCCTCAGCCTCAGCCTCAGCCTCGGCCTCAGCCTCAGCCTCAGCCTCGCCTCAGCCTGAGCCTCAGCCTCAGCCTCAGCCTCAGCACCAGCCTGCCTCAGCATCAGCCTGCCTCAGCCTCAGCCTCAGCCTCCTGCCTCAGCCTCAGCCTGCTTCAGCCTCAGTCTCAGCCCTTCAGCCTCGGCCTCAGCCTCAGCCTGCCTCAGCCTCAGCCTGCATCAGCCTCAGCCTCAGCCTCAGCCTCAGCCTGCCTTCAGCCTCAGCCTCAGTCTGCCTTCAGCCTCGGCCTCAGCTTCAGCCTGCCTCAGCCTCAGCCTGCCTCAGCCTCAGCATCAGCCTGCCTCAGCATTCAAAATGTGGCCCGGGAATGGAGTTCTGGGAACTCGAAGAACACGAAGTGGCCTACAATTGGCTCCGGGCATTCAAAATCATCCCCAGGAGTGGCGTTCTGGGAACTCGAAGACACGAAGCGGCCCACAATTGGCTCTGGGCATTCAAAATCATGCCCAGGAGTGGAGTTCTGGGAACTCGAAGACCACGAGGTGGCCTACAGTTGGCTCCGGGCATTGAAAAGCATGCCCAGGAATGGAGTTCTGGGAACTCGAAGAACACGAAGTGGCGTACAGCTGGCTCCGGGCATTCAAAATCATGCCCAGGAATGGAGTTCTGTGACCTCGAAGACCACGAAGTGTGTAACTGTTTGCATAAACCGACTTCCGCGGATTCTCCCCGGATCCTGCCCGTACCCCCCTGGGGGTTCATGATGCTTTCTTTCTTTTGGGACCATTAGAAACCTATCAGTCTTCGCTGTTAGGTAAAAACGTCTGAACCTGTGTGCCCCGAGGCGAGATCCCCCGGCAACTCGCCGCGGATGCTCGCTATGGCAGACATGAGCGACTCAACGTGAATAAAAGCATCCAGCTCCGCCTGGGGGGGGGGGCCTCGCTCCCCCCCCATCCGCACCCCCCCGATGGCCCCCGCGACGGCCGGGGGGCGCGCGCCCTCCAATGCACTGGCCAGTGCCCTGCCAGACGCCTGGCCAGTCAAGCGTGTCCAACAGGGGAGAGGGGGCGCGGCGGGTCGCCGCAGGCGCGTTCGATAGACGGGGGGTGCGTTATGATTTGTTGCCCCGTGCATCCACTCCCACGTCGACGCCCCCGTCGTGTTTTTCCGGGTGGAAAACAGAGCAGACCCACAGCTTAGGATAATGTTGAAGCGAAGGAACCACTGTCAAATGCCTTTCGTACGTTCGACCAGTGGAAATAATTGCCTCACTTCAGACGTCGACGACTCAATGGGAAACAAAAGCAATCGCTGCAGGGCCGCAATGGCGGCGGCGCGACATCGCCCAGCGGGCCCACTCTCCTTGAGATTTTCCAAACGTTGAATCGCGATTTGGATTTGTTGCCAGCGTGGAAGTCCCCAAGGTCGACCTCGTGGAAACGATCAAACATCGAACGCGATAAAGTGAATGCAGAAGATTCGCCATGAGCCCTGACAGCTGCCCGCGCATCTGCGTCGCGATCTACTCTGGAACGGCCTGGTTTTGCGATGCCCGGCCCCTTAATTTCGATATGGCTGCTCAGTGGGTCCCAACTAATACTTGGAGCCAGACGCGCAGCATGCGCTATACTTGAATTCGTTCCTCTAAACTCTTGGGAGTTAGTTCTCCGAGCCGCGCGCGTCTCGAATGCAATGCCGCATCGTCGGGCCGAGGCCCGAGTGAGGCGCGCGCCCCAGGGCGCCCCTGAACAAGTAGACGAACTGCATAGCTGCGATGCCGCCCACCTCCTCTGGCGGGTGCTCGATCGCGAACGTTGCCAAAACCGCCTGGCCTCGCGGGCGCGTCTTGCGACGCGCCGGGCGGGGCGGGGGGGGGGGGGGGGCGTGCGATCTGAGAAGATGAGAATAGGAGGGGAATTTAGCCCGCGCCCGTTCGGACCCCACCAGCGGGCGCCCATGCAAGGGCGCAAGAAGGCACGGCATTGATCAAATCTTATAAATAATCTGGCGTTCGTAATCGGACCTGAACCCCAGCGCGAGAATGGCGGCAGCAACTGTCCGCGAAGCTTGGTCGCAGTCGTCTGATACACCTTGGACTTCGACAGTGTTGAGAACATCGCCCTAGACATTGTTGATCTCGCTATGGTCCAATGCGTCGCCCCGCCCAGCTGATATTTCACGCGCCTTCCAACGAGCCAGCTGATGCATGAGGGGCTCAAACTTAGCGCCTGCCTTCCGGAGCCATTGACGTAGATGCACTGATGAGGCCCTCGACCTATGAGCGAAACATAATTTGCGCCAGAAGCCGACATTGTCCATTCCAGCGCATGCTTCTCGAATCCATCGTTGGCCCCGCACAGAGCGCCCCTCGCCGCCCTTGTCCACCTCCGCCCCCAGCGGGACTACAGCCTGATCGCGTTTATTGGATGGCCGCGTGCTCTCAGGAGCGCAATCTTGAATGCCTATGTTATCTCTTGCTGCGTGCAACTTAACACTGGCAGCCCCGCTGCAGAATCCCCCCCCACCCCCCCCCGCCACCACCCCCCGCCCCCAGCGGCCCAGAGCTCGGCTTCTGGGGGACCTTCGAAGCTACATCATCCGCACGTTGCCGCCCATAAATGCGAGCACGCGTCTTGCGGAGTTTGACGGGGTTCGCGGCGGCAGACCAGCGCCAAGCTCCGGCACGCTTGAGGCTGGTCTTGACCATGATGTGCATGATGTGTTCCAGGCACCAAGTGTGAGTGATCGGCGCGGTCAGACAATTGCGCGTTTCGTCGTCGATCACGCCTTTGAAGCGCGCTATCTGATCCGGACGCCCACCGGACGTGAACAACCAAACAGTCAGATGAAGGTGATAGTTCTTGGCGGGTTCGGTCCAGTCTTCGTCGCAGCTGGCAGGAAAACAATATTAATTCCACGTTGTGATTTTCACGCGCTGCAGCTGCTTCAAGTATATCAACCTCGCTGCGATGGCCGCCAGACCTGCTGTCTCCTTCGGCACCCGCTGGACCTCTGGAAACACTGCTATAACGGCCTTCTTCGGAGGATCAAATCGAGGGCCGATTCCGTAGACGTCGTCGCCGTCGGGTGGAGGAAGATGCGCGTCCAAGTGGTGCAGAGAAGCAACCCGAACGACGTGTGCTTTGCTGCCCTTGACCGTCGTGTTGGTAGCATCGCCAACGATTGAACGAATACCCCAGGTGACGCTCTTGGACTCCAGCTGGCTCGCCGCAGTGAACCTCGCCACATATTTGATAAATCTGTTGGCAGCTTCATGACAAAACCGAGCTTCTACCATAACCGGCGATGCAAATGTTCGTTCCCGCCGGGCAACCGTAGTTCGATCAAAGCCCACCTCAAAGCCAACATACTGCAGTGACCTAAGTTTCGTTTGAGTGCAATGCGGTATCGTCCGACAGTGCTGATTCTGCCTCTGGCACCGCCCCCGCGACGCATTGCAGCACGAGCTTTCACCGATCTGGTGAATGTAAATTCCTTCTCGGACGTGCGCTTCTGTTGTGATGCGGTTTCCCTGGTTGCGAGGCACATCGACCTCCACTATTCAAGTTTTTCTTTAGATTCTTGTTGTCGCGGTGCAGCGATGTGACTGCGGGTGCCGCGCGCAGCCCTCTTCGTGTAGGCGGTGGGGCTGCTGGCGCGGCACCTGCGGCAACACGTGCGGCAACACCTGCGGCAACATGATGCGCAGGTTTTGGCGCCGCGCGCTGTAACAATGACCTGGCGCATGCCGCGTCGATAGCTTCCCAAAGCCCCTGAGACGGCAAACCGCGCACAGCGCCACCCAATATATCTCTGAAGCCGGCGATGGTCAAGACGTGGTGGTTTCGACTGGTTGTCTCTCGTTGGATGTTGCGCGTGAGTCCTTGAATCCTCAAGGTATCTCAAATTCCACAGCACACGATGGCAAGCAGAGCGTCCTTCAACGAACTTGGTGAAAAAAACAACAACGCGGCCATGCAAAAGGAACGTGATCGTCACTACGAATGTGAGCGCAAAAGGGCACAGCACGTGATATTGCGTTGTGCGAGAATCCGTCGTGCACGAAACATACTCGAAGCCAAATGCTTCCGATCGCACACAAAACTGCTTAAAAAACCTACTGATTGTGCTTTCTATTCTTCGGGATCGGCGTGAGCACACATGTTCGATTGTAGGGCTCGGAATAAACACTTCTCGTTTTGTCACCGGTATTGTTTCCACGAAGAAAATGTAATGAGATTCCCATCGCGCCCGAATGGTATGTTATGACAAAACCATTGCGGCTGCAATACCATCTTCCAGAAACTGAAACATCGGAACCTATGTACATCAGAAAACAAGTTTCGGTTTCGGAGCCACTGCAAATCACCGCAACGCTGAAAAATAACATCGCCCCAACACGTTGTGAATATCATTCCCAAACATATTTCTCAATAATTTAGGGGTATTCTGAAGAAGCCTTCTCGTGGGGAGATGACCTCCGTGGGGACACCACTTCTGTTTTCCGAAATCCCAAGAGGCCCATTCGGGCCGAAGCATCCCAGCCCGTCTGCACGTTATCAGGCGAGAGGCACCCCATAGCAAAACCGCACGCTCCTGGGCGGGGTGGGATTTGAGGCCTCAATAGGCGATCGATGGGCGATTTGAGGCCGATGCATGCCCCCCCTGCCTATCCCCCTAACGTTGCCCCGGAGTATACCCCACCCGCCAACGCCGAAACATGATCGTGGCGACATGGGGGGCGGGGGTCATGCTTCGGACCCGGACTGCCGCATCCGCCCTGGTTGCGGATGGTAGCGCCGAGACTCCCGAAGCCCGGCGTGACCACGGAGAACTCCTTTCGGGGGCGCGCTGTCGCGCTTGGGTTGGGATGGACGAGCTCGGGGAACGATGTGGCGAAAAGGGCGGGTGGGTGAGAGGGGCTCGAAGTACACACCAAGTCCCAAATCCGTCTGATCGGCCAAGGAGCTCGGTGTATAGACGACCCAGCTTCCAAACCTGCGGGACGCTGGGCCGTCTATACACCGAATTCGTTCGCCGAACTCTTTGGCTCCTTGGCCCATCAGGTCACGTGATATATACATCGAGCCTCTCCGAGGGACGAATCAGCTGCATGTAACTACTTGCTCCAGCGTTGGGAGCAGCCGCGGGTTGCCATGCCTGGAGAGCATAGTGGCAGCAGGGCCAAAACGCAAACCAGCTGCACGCAGCAATGTTTCGTACCTCCTACCCCTTGTCCACCCTCCTTTCGTCCACCCTGACACCCAGAGTGGGGCGAGGGGGGCGGCCTTCTGATAAGGCAGGACGGGGGATCATCTCGGAAGGGACCGGCAGGCACCAGCGCATTCTGAGATGCCGATGCCTCTGCGAAGGCCTCTTTGACTTCCCAGACCTCCAGCGTCGTGCTTGTTTCAACCCGCGGGCCCCAGCGCTTTGGGGACAACTTTCCAGTGCTGGCTGTTTCTGAGCGACCCCAAGCGCCAAACGCCCTCAAGAAGCAAACCATATGACTGGTTCCCGAAACTCTGAACCAAATTTGCTGGTGGCATTTCTTAGGTGGCCACCCTGTGCGTGCTTGTGCAAGCTTCCGCCAGCCTTCCGCCTTATGCGGGGACAGAGGCTGCCTCGTTCTACCTCCGCCTCCTTCCACCGAAGAAAATCTGCCAAATAATCCGGCCCGCGAAGGCGAGGCCAATCTCTGGAGCGCCCCGTGCGCCAAAACTGTGGCACTGAAGGAATCACAATGTCGGAGGTCTGGGAAGACGGCAAGGGGGCCCGCAAGCGGCGAGGAGCCTCCTCAGATGGCCGCCCTCCCGCCATGTGCCCCCTCCGTGCGAGGCGCCTGTCCTTGGGGTGCGACCACTCGCGCCACGAAGCCGAGGGCGTGTCCTCTGGACACTGGACATGAAGGTGAGGAGGGCAACGGCGATTTGGACGCCTCCGAAATGGGCACGGAAAGAGTAGGCACGATGCTTCACAGCGACTGTTGTCCCAAACCGGCAGCGAACTTTTTCTGGCAGGCGACTATGTGTCTCATGCGGGCCATGTCCGCGGCGACACCGAGGGCGAGTCCTGTTCAATAATATGAACAGAAACTGCTGTCGGTATTCGTCCCCGATCTTTCCGTACCCACTCCGATCGTGCAGAAGCGAAGAGGCCGGACGGAGGACCAACCAGATTCCAGCGTCGAGGAAGAATCACGACAGGCTCCCTCGCCCCGATGCTAAGCCCTAACGGCCTTCCCCACTCGGTCCAGCCCGCGAGTTGCCCCAGAAAGCTTGGGTCAAGGTCTCTGGTCGTGGATTTTGTGAAATCGTTCTGTTACTGCGGCGTGGAATATCAAGCATCGGGGGAGGACGGAGCAAGAAGTGCGGCCTCGATTTGGAGAGTGGAAGAGGGAGGGAGTGATGTGCGAGAGGGAGGGAGGACCCCGTGGTTGGACCCTCGGGGCGTCCACCCAGCTGTGAGGGCCCTGGGAGATCCGGAAAGCGGGCGAACGAACGACCACCAATTCGGACCAGCATCGGTGTCCACTGGAGACCAGGTGAGCGCGGCTGCAGCCTCCATATGCTGTAGTGTATGTGTGTGCGCGTGTGTTAAGGCATGCATGCCAAGAGGAGGGTGAGAAGGAGGAGGGCGAGGACGACCGGGAGGGAGAAAGGAAGGGCTCGAGGGAGTGTCCTGCAGGTCCTTGGAGCTCGGTGACCTGTAGCTGCCCTTCCAGCCCAGCACGGCCATGCGCTCTTCGTGGGTGAAGTCGGAGAACTGCGTGATCCCGACGACCCATGACCTCCGCAGGAATCGACAAACATTTTCGTCTCAAGCATCCGACGGCTCGAACATCTAGATGGAAGTTTGGTATCAATTTGCCACCTCTAGAGGCCGATTTCCTAGCTCCAGGGCCGTCAAATAGTAACTCAGGTTGATATTCTGGCCCTGAGGAAGAGGTCGAACAGGGATGTCTGTGAGATCGCCTGCGCTTCTGATCGAAGACGCATCTAGGATGTTTCTTAGCGCGGAACTCTGGTGCACCTCCAGGGTCGAGCGCCTGGGAGCGCCTGGGAGCGCTTGGGAGCGCCTGGGAGCGCCTGGGAGCGCCTGGTAGCGCTTGGGAGCGCCTGGGAACGCCCGGGAGCGCCTGGAAGCGCCTGGGAACGCTTGGGAGCGCCTGGGAGCGCCCGGGAGCGCTTGCGAGCGCTTGGGAACATTCGGCGCGCCTGGGAGCGCACGGGGGCGCTTGGGAGCGCTTGGGAGCGCTTGGGGACGCCTGGGTGCACTTGGGAGCGCTTGGGAGCGCCTGGGAGCGCTTGGGAACGCCTGGGAGCGCCTGGGAGCGCCTGGGAGCGCCTGGGAACGCCCGGGAGCGCTTGGGAGCGCCTGGGAGCACCTGGGAGCGCCTGGGAAGCGCCTGGGAGCGCCTGGGAGCTCCTGGGAGCGCCGGGGAGCGCCTGGGAGCGCCGGGGAGCGCTTGGGAGCGCCGGGGAGCGCCGGGGAGCGCCGGGGAGCGCCGCCGGGGAGTGCTGGGGAGCGCCGGGGAGCGCCCGGGGAGCGCCTGGGAAGCGCCTGGAGAGCGCTTGGAGAGCGCGTGGAAGTTCCCTGGAACGGCCAGGGAGCGCTTGCGAGCGCTTGGGAGCGCCTGGGAACGCCTGGCAGCGCCTGGTAGCGCCTGGGAGCGCCTGGGAGCGCCGGGGAACGCCTGGGAGCGCCGGAGAGCGCCGGGGAGCCTGGGAGCGCTTCATCGGCCCCCGCTGGCCCCTGGAACGAACACACACGAATCAAGGAAAAACTTAGTCTGTCCACGAAGGTGCGATGAAACAAAACAATGAAACCAACCATTAGACGAGAACGGAACGAAAACGAACACGGAATCAAACGAGAACAGCGTTTTTGGTGGATCTCTGTTGCCTCATCGGGGCGTCGAGGAAGGCCAGCGCCGCCCTCTTAGACTCGTTGAAGGCTTTCTCCCTCAAGGCCCACTCCTCAGAGGGGGAACGTTGGGAGGTACTTGCTCCGAGAAGGAACATCGAGCTGGAATCGGCGATACATCGCTGATAGATCTTCGATAGGCCCCCGGTAGCGAATCCACAAGTTCCTGGGCGGGGTGGGCTACTATCGGCGACTCATGTGCGATGGGGGGTCGATGCGTCCCCCACTGAGCCTGTCCCCCCCTGAACTCCTCTGTGCCGGCGGAATACGCGCGATCGTACTTCCTCACGAAGTCTACGAACGTCGTCGCCTTCACGGTCTCGGTGTGCGCGACGTAGAAGCCCCTGTCGAGCGCCGACCCGTGCCCGCGCGACACGTGAAGTGCTGCGGCCGGCGCCTGCGAAAACATCGGGTAGAAAAAGAAGGGACGGGGCAAGGGGGTGGGAGGTCTCCCGGAGACCTCCTCTTCCCCTGCGTGAGGCCAGGAAAGCTGGTAAGGGGGCGGGGAGGCCTCCAGGAGGTCTCCCAGAGAGGGGGGGAAGGTTTCCCAGAGGCCTCCCGTCTAGAGGAGGCGAACTCCTGGAGACCTCCTGTTCCGCCACCCTCGTGGTGAGGAGGTGGAGGGTGGACGGGAAGGATGGGGCGGAGCGGCCATGGGGCGGAGGTGAGGGAAAGAGAGGGGGAGGGAAAGAGGGAGCCTGCAAGCTTGCGGCGGCCAGCAGGATACGAAGAGCCATCATCTCACCGACCGGGGCACGAGTAAACGTTAAGGTAGGGCCCCGACGGTCCGCCTGGGAACGCAGGCGACCTCCGACGGGGCAGGCGGTGTGAGATCTGCTCGAGCCAAGCCCGCCCGAGTCCGGGCGGCTGGCCGCAGAAGGGGAGGAGGACGGCGAGGATGAGGAGCGGCAGCAGAAGCAGCAGAGGAGAAGAAGGATGATGATGATGATGATGATGATGATGATGATGATGATGATGATGATGATGATGATGATGATGATGATGATGATGAGGATGAGGAGGAGGAGGAGGAGGAGGAGGAAGGGGAAGGGATACGAGGAGGGAGCGACGAGGGCGAGGGTTACGATGGGTAGCTGCAGACGTAGGCTAACAGCAGTATAATACAAACGCAACAGTGGATATAACAGAAAGGCAAGGTGGAGGAAAGAGGAGGGAGGAGGGAGGAGGGAGGATGGGGGAGGAGAAATGGGGAGTGAGGAGCAGAAGGAAGTTGACGCATAGAGGAGCGGCGCATCGCACATGGCAAGATGTCGGTCGCGCGCTCTCCCGACCCCTCTTCCTCGCCCTCCTGTTCTCCTCTTCCCCCCCCTCTGACTTCCCCCAAACGTGTTCAAAAAAACCTTGTTTTCAACGGTTGCTTCCGACGTGTTCCGCCTACCGACCGCCAGCTTCCGCCGGCGGAGCTGCACCCGTGCTGCGTTCAATGGCTTCCGCCGCCAGCCTTCCCCCGGCCTCCGCCGAGACATCAACTTTGCGACCCCACGGTGGCATGACCCTTTTGGAGCGTCCTGCATGACCCGACAGAAGAAAAGGCGCACGACCACAGGGGGAGTGCTGGACTCTCTGATGAGTGAGGGGTGCCGCCGACGTGCGGGTTGTCTCGAAAAAGTTGTGTTCAGTGCTTCCCCTGCGTTTTGTTTGAAGAGGGGGCGGGAGAAGAAAAATGAGGCCACGAAGTACAACATATAGTCGCATGCGCTACCACCGCGAATGTGCCAGCAGAAGCTTACCAAACAACCGCCCCTGAGCCGCCCTCTGGCACTCCTCTACATGGTGGTGATCGTCCCTCCTACGACTCTCGAGTGCGTCAGTGCCCCCCTGTTTGTGGACAGGAATGTGCTCTGGAAGCCGAGAGCGCGAGGAACTCCTGCGCAGAATCCGAGCTCCAAAACAACCAAGACAGACCAATACACCTGTTGCCGCGAGGCACGGCGTTCCCCCGATCATGAAGTGCACACTAAACCCAGACACCTAACTTCGCGCTACGCGCGGAGCGCGCACATCTTCGCGCTCTCGCGCCGCTCCCTACAGAAGAATAACACCCCAGCCGAGACCCCCAAACGCGTTCTTTTACCTGATAGCATCCCGCCGGCACTCACCCAGCACGCGCGGACGCCGCAGGATTCCTGTCCACCTGCTCCTTCCTCATCTTCGACCCACGGTGACATGACCCTGCGGGTGCCGACGTGCGGGTTGTCTCGCAAAGTCCGGCGAAGGCGACAGACTTTGCGAGATGAATAGGGCCGCAATTTCACTATATGTTGAGCCATTGGCTGCGCCGTCGGGTATGCGATAGGTTGCTGGAACTTCACAGCATAGATGCACCATAGGTTGCGCTATTACTTACACCGTAGGTTGCGCCATGAAGGGCGTAATAGGTGCACTAAGTCTTAAAGTGGCTGGCACTCGAGCGCCAACACAATAGCCAATGAGGCATGCTTCCGGCGCTACGGCGAGATTACCGGTCCCAATGAGGAGTGTCAAACGCACTGTCACCAGTCAGGATTGTGGCTAGCGTTCGGGAGGCAATACCATATCCAATTGGGATGTGGCCAGCGCTGATGCCAGAGGCGCGCGCAATCCTTGACAGGAATGTGCCCAGCGGCGAAACACCCTTCCCGATCAGAGATGTGGCTAGCGCACGAGCGGCAGCACCATAGAAAACTATGGATGTGGCCAGCGGCGAGGCGAGAGTACCGTTCCCAGTGAAGGACGCGGCCAGCGAGCAAGCGACAGCAGCAGTCCCAGGCAGGGATGAGGCTGGCGTTCGAGCGAGAACACCCTTCCCAATCATGGATCTCGCTGGAGCTCGAGCGGCAGCGGTATAGCCGACTAGGCATGGGGCCAGCGCTGAGGCGAGAGCACCGTTGCCAATGAGGGATGTGGCCAGCGCTCGGGTGAGCGCCCCTTCCCGAATCAGTGATATGGCCAGCGCTCAACCTGCAGCAACGGGATGTGGCCAGCGCTGTGGCGAGAGTACTAGTACCGTTCCAGGGCGCAGGCGACAGCACCAATCCAAGACAGGGATGTGGCCAACGCTCGGAGGGCAACCCTCCCAATCAGATGTGGCCAGCGTTCTAGCCGCAACACCATAGAAAACTATGCATGTGGCCAGCACTGAGGCGAGAGCACCACTCACAATGAGGGCTGTGGCCAGCGCGCAGGCAGCAGCACCAGTCCCAGACATGGATGTGGCCAGCGCTCGGGCGAGGGCATCACTCCCAATCAGGGATGTGGCTGGCGCTGGTGGCAGCACTATGGCCAATTCGGGATGTGGCCAGCGCTGTGGCGAGGGTTCCGTTCCCAAGGAGAGACGAGGCCAGCGCGCAGGCGACAGCGCCAATCCCAAACATGGGTTGTGCCAACGCTCGGGCGAGGGCCCCGCCAGGGATGTGGCTGGCGCTCGAACGGCAGCACGATAGCCACATTGAGATGTGGCCAGCGTTCCCGATAAGGGATGTGGCCAGCACGCAGGCTGCAGCACCAGTCCCAGATAGGGATGTGGCAAACGCTCGGGCGAGAGCACCATTCACAATCAGGGATGTGGCTGTCGCTCGAGTGGCAGCGTCATCGCCAAGTAAGGATGTGGCTGGCGCTGAGGCGAGAGTGTTGTTCCCACTGAGGGATGTGGCCAACGCGCAGGCCACAGCACCGATCCCGGAGAGGGATGTGGCCGCGATCCTGCTTGGGGCCCTGTCTCCTCCTCCTCCTCCTCCTCCTCCTCCTACTCCTCCTCTTCCTCCTTTTTTTCCCTCCTCCTCCTCGTCCTCCTCCGTTTCCTCCTCCGTTTCCTCCTCCGTTTCCTCCTCCTCCTCGTCCTTCTCCACTCTTTTGCCCCCCTTCCACCCCCCCCCGTCCTCGTTTCCTTCCCCTCCTCCTCCTCCTCCTCCTCCTCATTATTATCCTCCTTTTTCGCTCCTTGACAACGGCAGCCCGGTCAGAAGATTCCACATGAAACCCACACAACGTTTACATAAGGCCTGGCGCGGCCCGACACCCTCTGGCCCGGCCCGGCCCGGCACCGTGCGAAACTCCGGAAGGCGAAGGGAGGAAGATGTAAGGGTAGACGGGCGAGGCCGCGACCTATATAAATACTGCTGCGTTTGGGAAACATTCGCATCTGCTGCGAAACATTGCTTTGCATACGTGAGATACTAAATTGGAAAAAAGGTCAGGAATCCTTGTGATCGGCGCGTCCTCCTGGGTGGGTAGTACTGTGCAAATGCGTGAATGTGATCGTTGGTGATCTGTGCTTTGCTTTGGCCGGCGTTGACCAAATGGTGGCGTCTTCAGTAGATTGAATCCATGTGGTGTCCTTTGGCTGTCGTTTTGTGCTGGTTGGTACAAACTGTGGGTGTCGGGTGTCCGTCTGGTTTGCGCTGCCGAAACAAGGTGTTGGTGTCGTCCTGCCACAGTTCGTGCTGGCCCCAATGTTGTAGTCCGCGTTGCCGTTGGTTGGCATGTGGCCTCCTTCACAGCGCACGCCATGCCAAATTGTTGCGCTTGTGGTCCATGCGCCACGGCCTTCGTTTGCAAACCGCCTCCCGACTTCCGATGCTGTGGTGTGTCATAAACTGCTATGCGCGCCGTGTGGCGCGCAGGATGTAGTCGACCCACAGCTCCATCGTGTCCTCCTCGTCATCGTGATGGCCGTCGCTCTCGCTGTGGCGATCAGCCGTCTCGGTTGCGCCGCGGAAAGCGCTGTTGTCCACGCTGTTACTGCTATCCTTTGCGTTGGGGTCGATGTCAAGAATTTCGGCGGTCGTGCCGCGATCCCTGATGCATCGCCTGTTGCGCGGGCCTGCTCGGTGGATGGCGCATCGCATCGGAGATTTGGGAACCGCGCGAGGATGCGCCCGTCTTGCCCAGGATGATGTCGTCGTCCTTGTGAGGGGGCCGGCGGTTGGCCATTGAGCTGAGGCGCCCACTAATGCCACCCTGTCTCTATCACACTCTCGGCGATCGTCTTGGTGATCCGGGCGACAGCGTCATTGAAAGAGAAACTGGACATCGGTGATCCTGGCCTTGCTCCTGCGCGTGACTGCGCCTCTCTTGTGGGCCCCGGGTTGCGGCCCAGCGCTCGGCGCGTGCATCGCGGAGTAGAGCTGCTATGCGCCCGCGTTCGATGTTGGCGTCGATGTTGGGAGCCCCTTGAATGGCGCGTGCTAGCGTGAGTTGCGCGGCTGGAGGTTCGCCCATCGTGTCGAAGAGCTCCTTTAGGCCATGCTCGCCCGTCGGCGGCCCGCAGGGGAACTCGAGGGCGACGACGCGGGAGGCGCCCTCCAACTCCACGAAAACAAGCACCCCGCTGCCCCTCGCCACTTGAACATGTCGACGTGAATGAGGGTGGCGCGCGTTACGAAGTCAACGATCTTGCGCGGCCGTGCTCCTCGAACTAGAGTTGCCGCGACCCAGCGAGCTTGAGCCGTGAGAACCCGCGGTGGTGCTTTGTGATGGCGCCGTTAGGTGCGGGCATGCGTCGGTTGGCGCTGGCCACCGACCGTCGTGGGAAAACAGCTCCACCGTGGATAGGCGGGCTCCAACTAGTAGTGAGCGGTAGCCTGGCCATGCGCATGCTGCCCTTTCGGTGCATGTCGTCGGCGAGGTCTGGTCCGCCTTGTACGTTTGGACTGGCGGTCTGCATTTGGCCCTGGAGCTCGCTCTCGCTGGTTGCGTTATTGATCGGGGTGTCTTGACAGTCTTGGTCTCGCATTGATTCCTCGGCGTTCCTGTCGCAGCCGGCTGCGGTCTCCCAGGCCGTCAAGCGAGGGCGCGGTCAGCGGCGGCAAAGTGGTCGAGCTCGGCTTCCGCCTGTACCTCTTCGCTGGTGGTCGGCTCTCCGTTGGCGTCGACGGTGAGCCTGTGCTCGGTCGGTGATCATCCTGGGGGTCTTCTCCCAGTGCGCAGCAAACGCTTCGCCCCTTGCCGCTCAAGTTTGGCATCGCGGTCGTCGATGCGACTCTCGACGTGGCCCGCCTCACTATTGAGGGAGGTGCCCTTGTCCTCTCGGCGCGTGCTTGCCAGTTGGCACTCTGGCCCATGTAGGAACGCCAGGATGGCCGATGGCAGTTCGCCGTGCCCGCTGCATGGAGATGGACCACTCACGCCCCAGCGTTGATCTGTTCGAGAAGGGCGCAGAGGTCGATCACCACGGGGCCTGCTGAACTCGCGGGTACGTTGTCTATGCATTAGTTAGCTTGCCAGCTTGGCCGTAGCGATCCTGGTCCAGGCGTCGCGCGGGCCGCCGCGGCATGATTCAGGATGACGAAGACCCCCCCCCATCACAATTCGACAGAAGCACGCGGCGATCTCCCGCGCGAGGCAGACGACGCCGAGAAGCTTCCCCGGGCGAGATGCTTGCCTTGAGGACAAGGCCACATTCCAACCTGAACTCGGCAAGATCGAGCGCCACGAGCGGGGCGTCGACATCAGCGAGCGCGCCCACCTGCTCAGCGACGAGGTCAGGGAAGCAGCCAATGCAGCGCGCGAGCAAGAGGCCCAGCGGATCCGGAAACCCGAGGCCGCCGCCGCGGGTAGCGGCGCTGACGGCTGTTCGGCTGCAGCAATTCCTTCGGGCACCCGTCGAACCGGTTGCCTGCGACGCTCTCCTCGCGAATCTCCCCGTAGTCACCGATGGAATCCGATGCAAATGCTCCAGCGGTTGCGTCGGCGTCGATGACGCGCAAGTCGACGTGGAACTCGAAGGTCACGTTGCCGGCCCCAAAAGAGGTCGGTGTTCACATGGCCCGAACTTGCGTGGGAGGCTTATGATACCGCCTACGTTCCTTCGGAATTCTGTCGCCGCGATGCGCGCTGCCGGAAGTCTCGGGCCATGGCGCATTGCTTTGGCACGGTTGGTTGCCGGCGTCTCTCAACTCCATTGGCCGTGGAATGTGGCAGGCAACACAGCAATGGTCATCCGACGTTGTGGTTGTTGTCCTGTCGGAACGGCCTGGAGCCCGTGCGTCGGCGTCGCCCCGTTGGGTGGCCGAGTTTCTTGCATCCCGATCTGGTGGGCTCTCATGTCCTTGAGCTAGTGCTCGATGCCTTCGATCCTCGAGATATTGCGGTGTTGCCCTCTCTCGGTGTGGGTCGGTTTCTTGAAGACGTGCGCGTTGAATGTGGCCATCCCGATGTTGACGCCGATGTTCATGCTGCTCTCGTCATGCGGTGGCTTGAACTGTCGGGCACCGCAGCGGCTGTTGGCGCAACTGCTTGCATGCCGCCGGTGGTCAGTGTGAGGTTTGCCTTCTTCGTCTCCACGCCAGCTCGGCGCAACCATTCACATTGCCACTGGCTCTGTGCGTCGAAGGTTTTGGCCTATTCAGGTTGTGGGTTGCGGTCGTCGCTGCTAATTTGTCGCTTGGCGACCGAGCCTGCAAGCGTATTCCGTGGGCGGCCTGCATCGGCGTATACGTGGTCAGTATAGAGGTCGGTGGATGCTGATGCGAGGACGTGCAGTTGCTTTGCTACGGTTGACAAGTCGCGGCTGGTTCGTGCGCTGCATCGCCACGCAGGAACTTCTTTGGCGACCTTGGGGACGGTGCGGGCGGTTCCTGCACCGACGCCGCATATGTCCTTCCACGCGCTGAGCCACGCACATGCCCAAATCAGGGCTGCAATATCTGACGCGGTGGACGCGGCTGTGCCGTAGTCGTCGGGAGCCGTAGCACTGGAGGTTATGGCTGCCATTGTGCCGAAGTGCGCACAGCCTTGGTCGTCGTCCGTTGTAATGACGAGGCCCCCACATCCCTTGTCACACTCGACTCGGGCCTCTTTTCCTGCCAAGCAAGAACACGTGGGGGGACACACGCGCGCACATGTTTTCCTGATGCGCCATCTTGCGGACCACACTCGCGCGCTGCACATGCACCATCACAACTGAATAACACCATGCGGACCAAACACGCTCGCTGTACGGGCACGGTCCCTGTCAGATTATACCACCTGGGCTACGCGTGTGCGCGCCACCTCCCAATCAACCCATGTCGAGATCCGCGCATGAATTTGTAAACTGTCATTGGGAGAGAGAGGCTGTAGGTGCCTCTGGGCTGCCTGACCGAAAGTGCGGTCGGCAGCAGGGGCCGCGCACTGGCGAGAGGGGTGTCCTCCACTCCCCCGCCCCCGCCCCAAAAACCTCAACACCTGATCCTCGATTCTCCTCACCCCAAACCTCTCCTCTCCTCCTCCCTCAAACAATAGTCCCTCGGGTGCGTGGCCAAAATCACACGGCGGCTCCAGCCGTGGCCAAACATCCAACGGCCTCGACCCTCGAGTCTCGATCCTCGACCATTGCTCCAGGAGTCCGGTCCCCAGGTCACTCCCGAAGTCCATCCTGGCCATACGTTCATCCAGGAAGGACTTTTGGGCGGCCCTGGGGCCGCGGGGCCCGAAGTGGACCTCCAGGATGCCGAACATGGCGAACAAAAGCATCCCTCGATCCTCGATTCCTTCCTGACCTCGATTTTCCCCTGTTTCCCTCTCCCTCTGTCCTCCCCTTCCTTCTCCACTCCTGTAGGAGTTCTAGAAGCCCGTTCTGAGGCCTTCTTGGAGTCACTCGCTCCGCTCATGCGTTGATGTTGCGTCGAACATCTGTCGACTTGATTCTGTCTTGAATCGAACTTGAGTCGAGTTGGAGTCGAGCTGGAGCCGAACCGATCGGTTAGGTGGGCCCCTGGAATGTCCCCAAAACGAACATCTAAGGAGTGTGCTTCTTTCTCTCGCGGGGGGCGCCATTGGGGCGATTCGACTTCCCGCGCCGAAAGCGCGCGCCCAGAAGCGGCTGCGACCCCCCCTCTGCGCCATGCGCCGAGGGGCAGGGGCGGACAAGATGCCATCCAAGTCAAGAGGGAAGAACGATCGTCGATGAGAGAGGAGGATCGGAAGAGGGGGGAGAGGAGAAGGAGAAGGAAGAGGAGGAGGAGGAGGAGGAGGAGGAGGAGGAGGAGGAGGAGGAGGATAGAGGACCAAGGTCCAAGGATGGAGGCTTCTGTGCCCTGCTGGCCCCTCTCTGTGCCATTGGAGACTTCGGAGACCTCTGGGGGAGGAGGGGGTGGGTATAGCGCCCGACGGCTCGGCAGAATCGAGCACACGGAGGCGTCCAAGAGGGTCCAAGACGGGGGTTCACAGATCGCGGCCCGAGGCACAATGCACAAGGCACAATGCGCAGATCGCGGCCCCGAGGCCCGGGGGTTAGGAGACGTGCTGAAAGAACAAGAGGGGGGCATGAAATCCAGGGAGATGTCATGACCCTGGGCAGTGAGATCCCCGACACCTTCCCTAGTGATCACCCCCACTTGGCCGCCCCCGATGGGCGGTTGGGCTTTCGCCGTTTCGGGACAATGGAGGATGGCTCTGGGTCCAAAGGTCCGTCAGAAGGCAGGGAATTAGGAGAGATAGAGAGAGAGAGAGAGATCTAGACCTAGAAGATAGTAGTCGAGAGGTCCGAAGCCACATTGCTCGAACAAGGGGCACAGGCGGGGAGGAGAATGTTGAGGATCAGGGGCGACGTCAGGGGGGACGGGCTCAAGGGGGGGAGAAACATCAAACTTTACTCGGCGATGCATCGCTGGTAGATCGGCGACAGTCCCCACTAGCGAACCCTCACGGTCCTGGGCGGGGGAGTGGGAGATTGAGAGTCGATGTATCCCCCTCTGAACCCATCCCCCTCAACATTGGCCCTGAGACGAAGGAGGAACGAAGAGGAGAACGAGACTGCGGACAAGGAGGGGGTGTCTAAACCCAACGCCACAACAATCAACAAGCTCGGGCACCTTCCTGCCGCGTTGCTTCGCTGGCACGGTGGCTGTGCCGCAGGCAGTCAGGATGTCCTGAATGCCCTACGGGGCCGTGACCGCCCCGCCGCGAGCGACGCGACCCCAAAGGCCTTGTGGGCCAACGCAGCTGGTTTCGGCGGCCAGTCAGGGTCGCAAGGGCGGAGGGAGGAGCGGGGAGCAGCGGGGAGGAGCGGGAGGGAGGAGCAGGGAGCGAGGAAGCACGCACCACCTGCGGCGACGCCCGCATTGCAGGCGTAGCTGGTCAGGCAAGAACGTGCGGATGACCGCATCTCAAGCAACCATGAAATCACACCTCTGAACAGAAGATTGGTTACCAAACAGCTGCGGCGATCGTACGATGCTCAACGCCAAGCGTGGTAGGCCCAGACCAAGGAGGGAGGAGGCCTCGTGGCCCAGGGGGCTCGTCCAGGGGCAAACTCGGGAGATTACGCTGGGACGCGGCGGCCGAATGTGATGAAGCGGACCCGAGGAGTACAACCCCCCTTGACGTGGCAAACCCCAAAACCTAACCTGACCCAGGCCCTGTCGACACTGCGTCCAGCATAACCTGACCATGAAACTAACGTGGCCAGCAGCTCGGCGACACCAGCGCGTTACGCGCGCGCTGTAGCAAATGGTGGGCCAGAGCGGAACGACACAGCAACATGCAACGCAAAAGTGCCAATTGTGTAACTGATCTCGCCTCGGCTCCAATAACACATCTGGCCAACACAAAGACGAAAACGACATTCGCAATCGTGGATGTGGGCGGCGCTGTGGCGATAACAACATTGGCAATCATGGATGTGTCGGGAACTGAACCGATATCCATTTTCGCAATCATGTCTGTGGTCAGCGCTGGGGCGGGAAACACATGCGCAATCGTGTGCGAGG